>CM060970.1:112766838-112991838 GCA_030765045.1 Tenodera sinensis | reverse complement strand
TGACTTGGCAATCATTACTGCTGACACAGATATGAGTTCAGGCATTGACAGACTGTTTAGAGATCGATACCCAGAGGTTTTGGATCTCAAAGACTTAGATACGGAGTATACAGGCGTAAGTTATCTCACAACAAGTACGAAAATTCCTATGGAGGGAGGTTTTCGGACCGATGAACGGTTTATATATAGGCTTATAACTGCACAGTCTCCAGCACCGGGTGATACCTTGAGCCTTTTATTAGAAAAACTGATGAAATTAAAAACTTTGGCTAGGAAACATGGACGTCGGAAAATTCGAATACCGTTACCTGCCGGATTCGATCTCTCCTGGACTCAAAAAGTCCTTGAATATGTGTTTCTGGACTCTGGCATTAAGATAATGCTACATGCTCCCAGGCAACATAACACCGGCCCTGGAGGGCCGCATCAAATTCATAATTCACGACCTTCCTCAACACGCAAGATTACAGGGGCTATTATTGTTTCTCCTGGACAGCGAACTTATGCCGACCTGTTAAAGGAAGTTAAACAACAGGTGAACTTATCTGACATTGGTGTAGAAGTGAAAACTATTAAGAAAACCCGCAGTGGAGAGTTACTCATGACTATCAGTGGTGGAAATGACCAAGCAGAGACCTTACGCTCTGCTATAGCGCACCCATAACTGTCCTAAATACAGAAAACTGGTTAACGATGCACGCTCCCGGAATTTAAAAGGAACTGGTGGCAGGCTCCTCTAAGCGGGATGACTTAACCTCACGACGAGATATCATACATAAACTCTCTGTTCTTCGTATACTTCAAGGTAACATTGATAGAGGCAGAGAAGCCATGGACCTCACGAAACAGATGGCTATAGAATTAGAAGTGGACATCATATTGATGGCGGAACCGAATAAAGCCAAAGTCATACAAGAACGATGGTATGTCGATCGAAACCTTGATGTTGCCATACACATTTCTAATAACACTATTCCGGTCTTACGTACAGGACACGGGGAGGGGTTTGTGTGGATCGAGACACCGTTTATGGTTGTTTTCGGTTGCTACATTTCTCCTAACGTGGATTTGCTGGCTTTTACCACATTTTTACACAAATTACGACTGGCAATGAAGAACCATACTAAGGAGATTATGGTCGGTGGAGATTTTAATGCTAAATTGCATCAGTGGTCCTCTCCTGTGGAAGATGCCAGAGGACGTGCCTTAGCAGAGTGGCTGGCTGAGGAGGATCTCATCACTCATAATTGTGGACAGGCTCCTACTTTTGTACGAGGTAATAGTGAGCCGTATATCGACATTACTTTCAGCTCCCGTAATATTTCTCAGACGGTAATTCGATGCGAAGTACTGGAAGAAGAGACGCTGAGTTACCACCAACACATAGTTTTTGACATTTTGATGACTAACTCTTCTTATAAGTTTGGTCATCGCTCCCGTCCCACAGGTTGGCGGATAACACCGGAATGCCTCCCAAGGTTAATTACAGAGATAGACCGTTTACTCTCATCACACGGAGAAGCATTTCTAATGGCCAAGGATTTTTCCTATCTTATACAGCAGGCCTGTGACTTTTCCACAGGAAGTCTTTCACAAACTTTCGAAAGCCTGCATATTGGTGGTCTGGTGAGATAGCCGTCAAAAGACGTCAGACCCTACAGAGACGTCGTGCCATGGTAAGGGCTAATAAGAGGGACGATGAAGTTCAAAAACACCTATGCTGGGAACAATATCGAGAAAGTAGAGCCCTATTGAAGACAGCCATATTAGAAGCCAAACGGGTAGCTTAGCAAGAAATCCTAACCGAAATTGACTCCGACCTTTGGGGTCAGGGCTACAAGATTGCCACAAATAAGTTTCGTTCGCCCTCTGCTTCCCTGCCTGATACCCGTCAGTTAGAGATTGCACGGACACTATTTCCAGCTCACGTTCCTATCTCTTGGGCTAAACGTATTGTGCCCCAGGAGGAAATACCTCTGTTTACCTTCGATGAACTTGCTGCTGCCGCAGGAAAAATCAAAGACAACAAAGCACCTGGTCCGAATGGCCTACACCTTATGGTAGTTAAAGCAGTCATCAAGAATTATCCGGAGAGGTGCCTGGAAATTTTCAATTATTTATTAATAAATGGCATTTTTCCTCCAGAGTGGAAACTGGCACGACTTATATTGATAGAGAAATCGAAACGGGATCTACACGTCACCACGTATCGCCCGATTTGCCTGCTCAGTGTGCTGGGGAAGCTGTTTGAAAGACTGATTTTAGAAAGATTGAACTCGGAATTGGAACGCAGTGGAGGCATGGCTTCAGAGCTACACGATCTACTATAACAGCCTTGAGAAGAGTTCAAAAGTTTGCTGAGGAAGTAAAATCTCAATCCCAAGAACGGAGGTCTCTATGTGCCCTTATTACGCTAGATGTACAAAATGCATTTAATTCCGCACCCTGGGGCGGTATTCTCCAAGAGCTTAGTTCACGGAATCTGGCTCCGTACCTGTACAATATGATAACAAGCTTCTTACAAGATAGATCACTCCTAGTTGGAACCCATAGTCGAATGGCAATGTCGTGCGGCGTCCCACAGGGCTCCATATTGAGTCCTTTTTTATGGAATGTTTATTTCGATGGAGCCCTGAGACTAACCATGCCTCAGGGAATCACTCTGACGGCTTACGCAGACGACTTAGCAGTCGTTGCTATTGCTGACGAAGCATTGACATTGGAGAGGATAGCTGGCGCTGGCTTCTATAGACCCTTACCTAATCTCCAAAAAACTTAAACTAGCACCACATAAAACAGAAGTGGCTCTGCTTGTGGGCGGCTGGAAGACTCCAAATATGTGTCTCCGACTTGGCGACTCACACATCATTAGTCAGAATACAATCAAGTACCTCGGTATTCATCTAGACCGTAATATGTATATGGGACACCATATAAGGGCCGTTGTGGCGAAGGCAGGAGCAGCCTTAGCTCATCTGAGTCGAATAATGCCCAATACTGGAGGACCGAGAGAAAGCAGCAGAAGAATTCTATTCTCGGTCTTGACATCTATCCTACTATACGGTGCTTGTATATGGCGAAAAGCACTAAACCGGAAGATCTACACCACCAGGCTCCTGAGTTTGCAACGGAAGGTTGCAATTCATATCACAAGTGCCTATCGCACCACACCTACAAAGGCTTTATTGGTTCCCGCAAGGACGCCTCCCATTTCTCTCTTGGTCACTGAACGCCTTCTAAGAGAGCAGACTGACATAAGCAAGAGCGAGGCTCGTCAACAACTGTTGGAACAATGGCAAGTGCTTTGGGACACCGATGATGGAACTGCACATTGGACCAAGAGTTTAATCCCGGACGTGATAACTTGGATTAGTCGCCGGAGTGGAGAAGTAAACTTCTATTTAACACAGCTTCTCACTGGGCATGGTTGCTTTAGGTATTACCTCAACCGATTCGGCCTTAGTGCCTCAGACGAGTGCATCTACTGTGGAAAGGTGGACACAGTGGAACACACGTTTTTTGAATGCATTAGATGGTGCAACCTCAGACAACAAGTTGAATTCAAAATGACACCTTTCACGCCTCAATATGTCGTCCCCTTCATGCTTAAGTCTAGCACTAATTGGCAAACAATCAGTAAGTTCGCACTTGACATGTTGTCTCGCAAAAGACGAGAGATGAACGATGCGTAAGACAATTACCGACCTATATAGACAACCAACATCTTGAATCGTCTTCTTGAAGTAATACCGCCAGGTAGTTCCAAGAAATTACTCTAACGATTCTGGAGGGGTTTTTTAGTTGGTAGGAACCCAACTCGCCGGATCAGCGGTGTCTTTTGAAGATTTTTCCCCTGCCTACAAAAAGAAACTACTACTACTCCTCCTCCTCCTCCTCCTCCTCCTCCTCCTCCTCCTACTACTACTACTACTACTACTACTACTACTACTACTACTACTACTACTACTACTACTACTACTACTACTACTACTACTACTATTACTACCACCACTACCACTACCACTACCACTACCACGACCACGACCACGACCACGACCACGACCACGACCACGACCACGACCACGACCACGACCACGACCACGACCACCACCACCACCTCCACGACCGCGACCGCGACCGCGACCGCGACCGCGACCAACACCACGACCACGACCACGACCACGACCACGACCACGACCACGACCACCACCACGACCACGACCACGACCACGACCACGACCACCACCACGACCACCACCACGACCACCACCACGACCACGACCGCGACGACGACCACGACCACGACCACGACCACGACCACGACCACAACGACCACGACCACGACCACGACCACCACCACGACCACGACCACCACCACGACCACGACCACGACCACGACCACGACCACGACTACGACCACGGCCACGGCTACGGCTACGGCTACGACTACGACTATGACTACGAATAATAATGATGATAATAACAATAATAATAATAATAATAATAATAATAATAATAATAATAATAATAATAATAATAATAATAATAATAATAATAATAATAATAATAATAATAATAATAATAATAATAATCATAATAATCATCATAATAATCATCATAATCATAATGATAATGATAATGATAATGATGATAATGATGATAATAATGATAATAATAATAATAATAATAATAATAATAATAATAATAATAATGATAATGATAATGATAATGATGATAATGATGATAATGATGATAATGATGATAATGATGATGATAATAATAATAATAATAATAATAATAATAATAATAATAATAATAATAATAATAATAATAATAATAATAATAATAATAATAATAATAATGATAATGATAATGATAATGATGATGATGATGATGATGATGATGATGATGATGATGGAAGTATTGTATTCCATCCAAATCTTCTGTATGCAGATTTCACATAAAATAGAAAACTTCAATCCAAAAAATGCTGAATCCAACATAAGAATTTCAAATGAAATGAATGAAATGAAATGAATGCAAGCATGTCTTTGTATGTGTCTCTTTCTGTAGTGCTTATCTATTCTTGATACACACGGCACACAAGGTGACACCTATGCTACATGAAAGAAAATGGAACGAAATAATTAGGAAAGAAATTTAGGAAGGAGGCTTTCTAGGTCTATGTTACTTTTCCTGGCGAGATTAGACAGTTATGAGCAATAAGGAAGCCCTGGAAGAATACCTCAAACAGGGTAGAGGGTCTATCGAAGGATAACTGTGCAGTCAGTGTAATAAATGTACTGATAGTTACAAGTTTCGCACAATTAAACGACTAAGTTCTTTGTAAGTTTTAATGTTTTCTAGAACTTCTTCCAATTATTGTTTCATCGACAACGCTCGGAGTATAGAATGGAGTCTGAGTGCGACGACTGCAGTTAAGTCGAGGAAAAACGCGACAAGAAAATGATCTACATCCCACTTATTGTAAAAATATCTTTACACGGCTCCCTAGAACAAAGTAAATGGTAAATAGAACAATACCGCATGGAAAACCCGCCCCACTACTTTATTTCTCTACTCCCAAAGTACCTACGTTGAAGAAAATATGTACTGATAGGATTAATTTCTAAATGTTTATTTTAACATAGTATTAGATAGAACAAAAAGGTTCCTAAAGAATAGTTCATGAAAGAGTGAATAGAACAAGCCATTTGAATGCACACATCCATTTTTTTTACATTCTCTACCATGTATCGTAGAGTATTACCCCCAAAAATTCCAGTGAGTGAGTGGGGCTAAGGACCCGTCGACAGCTAGATCATTTGCGCCCTACGTCAAAATTTAAAATCTAAAAGCGCCTAAAAACATCGCAGGCTAAAAGTAGAACCTTAAAATGACAACTAAAACCGTAAATAGCTAAAAAATCAGCCTACAAATTATCACGCTGAATTAAAATCCTAAAGGGCAACGTACTAAACAGAAGTAAAAGATGAAAGCTAAAAACAAAAATACGAAATTGTTAAAACATTAAAAGGTAAAATGTTTCAGAGTTAAAAACAATTTTAAAACCACAGAAAAGAATTAAAAATATGTTGCACTTGGGTAGCAAGACCAATCTGGGCAACGAATCTCAGAGTCTTGGCCACAGACATCGGGTTGTCTCCCAAAATAGAGGCTACTGTAGATCCCAGGCCAATTGACTGGCGCGCACGAGCGTGTCTTGACAATCCAAGAGCACGTGTGCGACGGTGAGGCGAACAGCGCATGTCGGACAGACAGGTGCCGGGTCACCACGCAGAAGATGGCCGTGAGTGGTTCGTGTGGGACCTATCCTCAGGCGGGTAAGAATAACTTCAGCCCGCCTGGAATCCCTGTAGGAGGTCAGCCAGGGTTGCACACTGTCTTTAATTATCCGCAGTTGTGTGCCACCCAACGCTTCCCAAGATTGCTGCCGAACCGATAGAAGCTAGCGACGGAAGTACCGCTGAGCATCCTTATAAGGTATTAGTGTCCGTAGGCAAATGGCATGCAGACTTAGCTGCTGCATCCGTAGCTTCATTACCCGGAATGCCCGTATGGCCTGGGATCCATGTAAACACTAACTGGTATCCGCGTGAGAGCAATTGGGATATGAGTGTCTGAATTTTAAAACAGAGTGTGGACGTGCCGAACAACTGCTGCAGGGTCTCCATAGCACTCAGAGAGTCGGAGAATATTATAAAACCTCCAGGAACTAAGCTAGAAATAAAAGGTAAGCAGTAAAATATAGCACGTAGTTCGGCAGTATAAACAGAACTGTAGTCCGGGAGGCGGTATTGATGTGTCTCGCGATTATAGAGGAAACTATATCCCGTAGCACCACCCAACTGGGAACCATCGGTAAATACCGGAGTGTAAGTCCGGTAACGTCCCAGTAGTTCGGTGAAAAGTTGAGGAAACGCCGACTGGGGGCTGTCCACCTCAGCACAGCCTGAAAGCGCAAGGTCAAACTGGGCTCGTTGGAGTTGCCAAGGGGGAGAGCGGGAAAAAGAAAACCTTTCACCGCAGGTATTCGGAGCTCATGAGTGGCGAGAAGTTCGCGAAATCGAATGCCGCTTGGACGGGATATAGTCGTATTCCGAAGATAATGGTGGGTGAGTTCAGGGCGTAATGCAGAGTTAAAGGAATTCACCATTCTGGTGAGCCAAGAGCCAAATCAGGTCGCTCGGGTTTACCCGGGCGGGATGTATGCCCACGGTACCTATCCATTTAGTATGGATTTACCCGTGAGGTATGTTAGATGTAGTCAATTTACACAAGCTATTTGTCAATGTCAGCCAATGGTGATGGTTGGTAACTCTCTTGCTATAGACTTGGGATTAGAGTGCGAATTAGAATGTCTATCCATCCTCGTGCACCCAGTGTCCGTTTCTGCACACTTAGCAGGTCAGCTAACCATTCTGGTGAATGGTGGACAGTCTCTAAAAGGCGGAGCTTAGAGGCGGACGCCGCGCCATAGAAAACTGCTGTAGTCAAGTTTGGACCGCACCAGCGAGCGATAAAGCCTCAACATAACAGTGCGATCGCCACACCAAGAGGCCCCAGATAAAACCCTGAGTACCCGAAGTGAACGATCGCAGGAAGCCCGAAGCTGACGAATATGGAACTCCCAAGTTAGCTTGATGTCGAGCCCAGAAACTTAACGTGCGGAGCAAACGGCTGACGTGCACCACGCAAATAAAGATCAGGTGGAGGGTGTACACCACGGAGTCGATGGAAATGGATACATTGCGTTTTCGTAGCGGAGAACTGAAACCCTGTGCGAAGGGCCCAGTCAGCGATGGAGGTTATATTCAGCTGCAGTTGACGCTCGAGGTGCTCAAGATTAAAAGAGCGGTAATAAATCGCGAAGTCGTCAACATACAGTGACATCGGGATTCCGCTACGAACAACTCTGGCAATCCCGTTAATGGCCACGGCGGAAAGCGTTACGCTGAGAATCGACCCCTGGGGTACACCATTCTCCTGGATCTTTTCTTGTGAGAGGGTATGGCCAATGCGTACACGAAACTGACGACGTTTCAAAAAGTTAAAAACGAAGGTTGCTAGATGACAGCGTAAACGATAGTCATGCAAATTACGGAGGATACCATAGCGCCATGTAGTGTCGTAGGCCTTCTGTAGGTCGAAGAAGACCCCCACTACGTTCTGCTTCATGAGAAAGCCATTCTGGATATATGCCTCCATGCGTGTTAGGTTGTCGACACTAGAGCGATGGCGACGAAAACCGCACTGAAAATTGCTGAGCAGGTTATTCGTCCCCAGCCACCACACTAAATGGATGTTGATCATTAGCTCCAAGCTCTTACAAACGACACTCGTTAAGCAGATAGGGCACTAGCCAGAGGGAAGTATCCGGTCTTACCCAGGCCGAGGGACAGGGATGATAATACCCTCGTGCCAGGAAGATGAATCCAGATACGATTGTACATGCCCAACAAGAAGGGCAAAGCCTCAGGTGGGAGATGAAGCAGCATTTGTCGGTGGATCTCATCAGGACCTGGAGAAGAGTCCTTTGCGATAGACAGAGCATACACCAGCTCCGCTTCCTAAAAAGAGCGTTGTATGGTTCACTACAGTAAGTTTCAAAATTAAGAACTATCCGCTCCGCAGATTCCTTAATGAGTAAAAAGGCGGTATTGTAACTTCGCGTTTGGCTATCGGCAGCGAAAGAGTCGGCAAGGGCGTCGGCAACATCCTGCTCACTGGTGTAAGTGGAACCCTGTATGGCAAGACCGGGAACTATCGTCCGGCAACACTTACCGTACATGCGCCGCACAGCAGTCCGCACCTATTGTGCAGAACTGCGACTGGAAAGGGAAGAAACATAAGACTCCCAGGAACTCCGCTTTCCGCTGCGAAGCACAAAATGCGCCCTTGCACGACAGCGTTTAAAAGAAACAAAGTTTGCCTCCGTTGGATGTAAGTGGAAGACACGTAAAGCACGTTTGCGTGCTTTAATAGCCAAACGGCATTCCTCCGTCCACCAAGGTACAGGAACACATCGTGGGGTAGGAGAACCACGAGGAATGCTGGAATCTGCTGCGAGCAAGATAGAACAGGTAAAATATTCCACCATTTCATCAATGGTGTCAAAATCATTTTCGCGAAGGTGAATGAGGGATCGAAATTTCCCCCAGTCAGCTTTGGAAATAATCCAGTGAGGAAAGCGTGTTGGCAAAGAATGGTGGCCGGATAGGTGAATGTTAATGGGGTAATGATCACTGCCATATAAGTCGGAAAGTACCGACCAATCGAGTAGTAGTACTAGTGACGGAGTACTATAAGAAACATCCAGCGCGGAGTGAGTACCATAGGCAGATAAGAAAGTAGGCACGCCAGTGTTTAATGGCACTAAGACGGACATATCGCAAACGTCTGCCACAAGGCACACTCCAGCATTGTCAGTGTCGGAGCCCCAGTGAGTGTGCTTGGCATTCAGGTCGCCCAGAAAGAGTAGTGGTGGCGGAATCTGTGCCAAAAGAGCCCGAAGATCATTCTCGCGTACAACACTGACGGGTAGCAGATAGACATTAGAAACAGAGAAATAGCCGCTCTGCAGCTGTACACGTAACGCTACAGCTTGCAGCGGCGTGTTAAGTGGTATGCTGGTGACAGAGATGTTATGCGCCATCAAAATAGCCACACCACCACACGCTCACCCATCAGCTGCAGACTCATATCTATATGCCGAAAAACCACGAAGACGGAGAGCGTGGTTAGGGTGCAAATGGGTTTCTTGTAGCAAGACGATTGATGGAGTACGTTGAGAAACTAGATACTGTAGGTCCATTAACATTAACATTCCACTGGATTATTTCCATGGTAAAGAGATTAGGGATTGGTCTTCATCTTTTTCACCTTCATATTTACCTTAACTGACTTCGGACGGGGCAGATGAATTTCGCCATCCTCTGGTGACTCCTCGGATGTTCGGGAGTCTGAAGATCCCCTGCGGCTCGTGGAACGGGAACGGGAGCGGGACTTCCTGGAGGATATGCGGCAGCTGTTGCGAACAGTAGACCTGGAACTGTGGCTGTCGACAGGTTGGCTATGGCTAGAGTGTGCTGGAGTCAGCATAGCGGAAGATGTACTCGCTGGTAAGTCTGTCTGTGTCGAAGCATCGGAGACGGGAACACGTTGGACAGCAACAGTGTTGACAGGAGTGCGACGAGCCGCAGGCGCGTAACCTGTGGTGGTGGCAGGTTTTAGTTGCTCGAAGCGGCGACGCGCTTCTGGAAACGTTAGGCGTTCTTTGACGCACAACTCCTGTGTTGTCTTTTCGTCCAAAAACTTCGAACACAAACGTGAGCTGGATGGATGACTCCCTCCACAGTTCACACAGCAAGGGTCACGGATACTTGTGGTGTCCTCATTAGCTGGTGAACCACAACGCTTACAAAGGGCAGAATTGTTACATGACGTCTTAGTATGTCCGAAATTCTGACACTGAAAACAGCGCATAGGTTTCGGAACATACTGACTCTTTCATATCCACAGAATATATATTCCGGCAACTGAGTGCCCTTGAACGTGAGGAACACCATGGGTAAGGGAGACTCTTCGCCATCCTGCATCCTAGTGAGGCGGTAGGCTTGACACACCCGTTGGTCAGATAGGCAGCTTACAATTTCCTCGTTTGACAAACTGTTCAGACTGGAGGTGGTGACAACTCCTCTGCATGAGATGAGTGTTTTGTATGCGACTACCCGGATGGGTAGTCGCACACAAAACAAAGTCGCTTTTAACACTTTCTGGCACTGGTCTGCGGTGCTCACTTCTACCAAAAGCGTACCGTCTCGAACTCGGGTAGCACTTTTAACGGAGCCACAGATCCTGTCGATTTCTCGTTTTATGTAAAAAGGGCTAATATCTTTCATCGTTTTCCGTTCACTTACCAAGGTTATAACTAAAGAACTGTCAAAATGGGAGAGTTTGCGCGGATGCATATTGAAATTGGACCCCATCCGGAAGCGTCGGCGTTAGCCTGCCATCCGGGGGTCAAAGAAAAGAAAGACACTAAAATCTCCACGGTCTGTGCCACCATGGAGACCGCTCTGACCTCAAGGCGTACTTCAGAGGAGCTACCCTCCAATCTCCACTGCTTGTCCGCATGGGTAAACCGTTCACCACGTGACACCCCGGCTTTATGCCCCCACCACAGGAATAAAGGCTTGTGGCTCCGCGCTTTAGGCCACGCTGCCTCAACGGAGTCAGCGTGGATTCAGGGGACTTCGGGTTGATTACACCGGGGTTCCGTCAGCGATAACACGCCCGACTGGTGGTACTAATCCGACGACACACGGCCGTCGCGAAATTAACACCGACCGTGCCCTCAAGGAGCTACCTAGCTGCACATGACGTGTGGACGGGCTCCGCACAACCTTCACGCCTGAGGGGGCCGCGCCGAAAACCGTGGGACAGGACCACGGAGATAGGAAAGATCCCTTCTGGTGAGACAGGAGTTATAAAACTAAGGCCCTACAAAGTAATAATCAGAATAAACCTAAAAGAGGAAGAGGGTGATGAAAAGTAGCGCTCAAAATAGCTACACGTGGTACAGTTAATGAACATGGAGGGGATGAAATGATGGTGAGTGGCTCGGGGCCCGGGGTGCGCCAAACCCGGACCTACCGTAGTAGTATCCCCTTGGGGAGTTTGATTTCGAAGTCCTCTTCTCCAAGATGAGTCGTCAACCAAGACTGCCGAGCCTCATCTACCCGTTTTGGAATGTTCTTAGCTTCCCCTCACCTCTTGCCCACCAGTGGTCAAAATGAAACTTAGTAGGCCATCTGGTTCGGGTACTGAGCTCCTCCGCCACGTCAAGGCAACATTCCTTCGGAGGGGCCAAAATTGGATGTCGAGATTTCACCGTAAATATGTTTTGAGGCCCCCGGAATAAAAAAACAGAATTTTTAGAGAAAGACGTGTGTGTGTGTGTGTGTGTGTGTGTGTGTGTCAGTCAGTGGACATCATAACTAAAAAAACGAAAAGCCGGCTAGAAAACCAAGGTTGGTATTAAAGTTTAATATTTTTCAAGACTGGACACAAGATTTTGAAGACAATTGCTTTACCCTAAACTAGGCTTTACATGGAAAATGTTACGAAAAGTTTGATTTTCCTGAAAAGACTAACGATTTTGATTAACATGAAATCTTTAAAACATTTTTATGACTCGTGAACCGTAAGAGATAGACAAAATCTTACTGTGCAAAAAATGTAGATCTTGCTAAAATGCACATTTTTTTCTAGAATGTACCATTTCGGAGATATTCCAGGTTGTTTGTGTAAGTTTTGGAGAACTTTATACTTCTATCAAATGTTACATCGTTAACCATGTAAAGAGAACGGAATTTGACAGCTTTTAAAGATTTGACTATCGCTCAAAGGGTACTCTATTCCCACGTACCCACAAGGAAATAAGCATTAAGATAATTTCTGAAAATTTTTATCGCAACTAACACGAAGAAGATATAGCAATAACAGATTGAAAGAATGGTTATTATAAGAGTGGAGAAAGTCATGTGAGTGTAACGCATCAGATATTTTCCTCTCCTGGTCTGCAAATATCTTGGAATTTCAGTCATCACTAGTGACTAGCTGTCTAAACATTTCACTATCTCTTTATGCTTCTATTCCTATTCTACCTACGAGGAAATCTGTGTTCATAAAAATGAATGTTTGTTTTTATGTCCCTTATGGGCTGCTATGCCATTTATCCTAATGCGATTAAAATTGGCAAATCTGAGTACTTTTTCATGCAGAAGGTTTTTATGTTATCCATTTTACTGTGCACCGTATTATATCCATATGATTTTCCTCGCTTTCTTATTACGTAACACATTCACATGTCTTTGTCTACTTCTTAAAACAATTCATACAATTTCTTATGACTGAAATAGAAAGGCAACTTATTATATTTACAGGATTTTCTCTACTAAATTTTCTCCTACGAAACATTTCTCTCTACTCCCACTTGTACATGCAATTCACGTACTTTTCTAAGTTTGAAATACAAATGCATCATTTTACATTCACAGCGTTATCTCTACTCTTTTTAGTAACACATCCACTTGTTCTTTTGTACCGCTCGTCAACATATAATTATTATGATTTTCTATATGATAGAAATGCGATGTATTACATTCACACGGGTTTCTCTACTGGTTTTCCTTGCTGGAGTATTTCTGGTTGTTCAATTGTGCATTTGCATAGTGTCTTCCAGGTGCCTTTATTTATTTAGTTTATTTTTATTCCCTATAGTGTTCTAACATTTTTAGTTAAATATCTGCTTAAGTAAGGTAGGTAATATATTTAAATATCTCCAAAGAAGCACGATTGAGCAAGGGCAACCTAAATCCAAAACTACTGTCTTGTATAGGCTCTGTAAAACTTCTAGGTTAAAAGGCAATGAAACAGCGGCAACAAGAGATCATGCTTCACTTGTTCCCATACTTACAAAATAACGAATATTTCCCGGAAAATATTAGCGGAAAACTAACGGTCATTTTCATTCTGACGAAGGCCATGAAGTTTAGAATGGCCGAAAGCTCAATATTTTCAAACCTCACACGGCTGATCGCCCGTGAAACTGTAATAAATAACGTGCGCCGTGAAAGCTTTAAATCTTACAATATTTCCCGAGTAGATGAACTTTTGGAATCCTGAATTTGTGAAGTAAGAGGATATAACTGGCTAAAATGTGTGTAAAAGCCAACGTATCGCGCAGTGAAATATAAATGAGCTTTATTTTCAAACTAAAAGTATTACAAAATAAAGTAATGTAAATGGTTTTTGCAATTTAAGGTGTTATTTAAAAGAAAGCAGTTGCGTTTCTGATACCATCGCCCTAAGAATAGCAAAGAATCTTTAAGCCATGTGTGCAGCTAAGTCGAGGCAATCAGAGCAATAATAAAGGAAAAAAGAATACATACGTCAATTCCCATGCAGCCATACGCCCTGAGATACGAGCAGCTTCGACAGCCTCAGTACTAAGGACAGATAGTCAAACCATGGGCTTTGGGCACTGTCAGCGGCTATGTGTGTGTGCGTGAAGGTAATATTGGCTACAAACATAAAGAAGGTCCGAGACTACAGGACAACTAGCGACTGTGTGTGTGAGATCTAACAGCATAACAGCGAGTGTCAAGCAAGTGTCGTCGAGTGATTGTGTCGTAACAGTAAAGATATAAGAGACGGTGACACTGCAGAACTGGAGAAAGACATTGAAAGACAGAAAAATTATCGGAACTGTAAATTGCAATAGTAGAGAAAATTATAAACGGTTAGCAACGAGAAGGAAATTGTGTAACTGTAGTAAAATTTAGAGGAAAAAGGTTTAGAAATGTAAACGGATTTTGCATATTGTGCGTTTTGTTACAATATTACTTAGTGTTTCAACTTTAACTCTCATTCCCATGCGCCTCATTGTTTAACCTATTGGAAGTACAGGGACATGATAGACTGAATACTCCAAAGTGAATGGCGAAGGCCAACTGTTAGGAAACGATCTTCTGGACAAGAACTAAAGTAAAGTGTCAGAATTAGTCAAGTTAGGAAGATTAAAGAGGAAACAATGATAAGCCAAGTTGTTGGAAGTTAATGTGTGCTGGGAGGCAGGACCATCCCTTCACGGCAGGTCAGCATATTAAGATAAGAAGCTAAAAGGCCACTAAGAACCGTTTCACAAGTGTACGCGTTTGGTAGACTGGGCAAACTGTTGCAACAGTTATGGTCGGTAACATCTCCCTAAAGGAAATCTTGTTGCAAGGATCTGCCGCTTAAGCCTAGCAACTTCTCTTACGGAATTATGAGGTCCTTCCTTCCCCCATTTACAACCATAAACACGGCTCTGACGTTTTACAGATCCCAAACTCGTACAGAATTTCACTTTCAAAAATATAACCATCGGTTGGCTTATCCACCCACCCATCTACCTGCATATCTATATCTATATCCATATGTCTCATAAAAACACCAACAATACCAGGTGAGTCAGCCGCGCCTTATTTTTTTGGAAGGTAGGCCACCCATCTAATGACATGTACGCCTTAGTCCAGTTTTGCGCTTACTAAAATGTTGACAGAACGTACTCCTCGCTAAAGTACACCTCAAAAACATACGACTCGTTTACTGAGAGAGAATTCCGGTTTCCGGCCGATTTTACAAACTTTTTATTAGAGTATTCATAGCAACGTAATTCAGTAAACGCCTCGGAAAAATGGACTATCATATGAGTACACTAACAACGTCAGCTAAAAAGAAAATGGTGGATTCTTGTACTTAGAGCAGGGATTGGCTGCGAAAAATTAGGCAAAAATTAAGGACACGCCTCATTCACCATGGACCCGTACAGTCAAAACGGACATATTATTAAACAACAGTTTATTTACATTTTTGTGTGAACTACGCCTCGTGCATCTCAATTAATATGCATAACAGCTTTTGCTATTTAAGTAATAATATTAAAACGCCCAGTAAATGATTAAAACTGTCTTAAAAGACTGAATCAAGCCCGAAAACTCGCGAGGTGGCAATGGCATAGCGCCAGGCATACAAGTCCTACTATTGCACGCGGTAGGTGCTTTCAGTCAAGTCTCGAAATAGCTGAATAGGATTGTGACGTGTACTCTCCGCTAACCCTCAATGACACAGGTTCGAGTCTCAGCATTGTAAATAGATTTTTTTTATGTTCATCAAAACTTGGACACCGAATTCGCAATAATCTACTTATAAAGTCCCTGAGGGTTTAGGACATAATTTAAATCGTTCTTGGTTGTCTGCATTTTGTGATTGACTTCTGGCCCATTGGACTGGCATGATGTAGTGTGTTGCAAATGCCGACTACGTTCTCCACACGTATGCTGTCGCACAATATTTTGTGCCAGTCTTTCATTATGTATTCAACAGATGAGTACCTAGATATGCTTTTGATCTACTGAGAAGCAAGAACAAATACACCAGCGGCTCAGCATCTATATTGGGAGAGATATCCAAACAGACGACAACCAACAGCAAACAGCTTCCGGAATGTTGAAAGGCGTCTGCGTGTAACAGCGTCACTTGCAAGAATGCCCCCTCATAGACACGCACCAGCAACATCGGGTATTAATGCAGAAGCAGTTTTGAACGTCACGCAGAACAATCCGCATACTAGTACACGGTCAGTTGCTCAGGAGGTGAATATCAGCCAATCTTCTGTAGTGCGAATATTGAACACTAAGTTCCATCCTTATCGTTTGCACCTATAACAAGCACTTCACGGGAGAGATTTCGAAGCCCGAGTAACCTTTTGTGAATGGTTGTTGGAGCGAGTAGCAAGTGATGTGGGATTCGCATCCAGCTTATTGTTTTCTGACGAATCAAGATTCCACAACGATGAACTGAAAATCGTCACAATATACGCTATATGCGTGTTGATAATCCTCATTGGGTAAGGGAGGCAGCATTCCAAAAGCAGTGGGGTGTAAATGTCTGGTGTGGAATCTTGGGAGACCACCTTGTTGGATCATTATTCTTCGAGGGGCATCTAACAGGAGCACGCTACCTGGAATTCCTCCGTAGCTCACCCCTTATTATTAGGGAATGTACCACTGCAGGAGCGAATGACGATGTAGTTTCAACACAACGGCGCTCCTCCGTATCGGTCGAGGATCGTCTGCAATCATTTGAATGCTGCACATCCTGGTCATTGGATAGGAAGACAAGGACCAGTCTCCTGGCTTGGCAGATCACCTGATCTGATACCCCTGAACTTCTTTCTCTGGGATTATTTAAAAGCACGCATTTATGCAGAGGAGGTGGGCAATCTAGAAACCCTTCGTCAGCGTATTACAGTGGCTTGTAGAAATGTTCAACCCGCCATGCTACACCAAGTTAGGGGCTCCATCCAACAGCGTGCCCAGGCGTGCATTACCCAAGAAGGTCACCAGTTCGAGCACTTGCTTCGTTAGAGGAGTAGTGTTCCAGGAATAGAAAAGGGTCATTTCAGCGCCGCAAAACATATCACAGTGAAACGTTTTTAATAGCACAATAATTCATTGTCTGCAAAATTGAGTTTAACTTCCATGTTAAACTCTGACAATGTAATTTCCTCGCTTTGGGTGTTCAAATGTGTATAAATGATCCTTATTTCAATTCCACCTACCTATAGGTGTGTTTAAACAACTACATAATTGTAGTTCACCAATAAAGAAACATCAAACAATGCCATAAAACATCAATAAAACAATAAAAATGAATATAATATTCTTCAGAATAATAATTTGTACATTGTGAGGATTGCACGGTATAAAAAAAATATAGTACATGCAGCTGATTCGAACCACCTTCACAGCAGACAGATTACCTCGGAGTCTTGCGCCCGTTCCAACTGAGCTACCTAGTAACGTGTGAGGTAACCATTCCGTTTAAGATGTAATATTAGCTGGTTCCAGTGAACATTTGCAGAAGTGCAAACGTCAGTTGTCTAATTACGAATATATTAAAAGGCGATGTGATAACATCTATATTAGTACTAATTTCATCGACTGTTTAACATCCATGTTAAATACGCGGGTAGAACCTAGTAATGGGGTCGATGTTTTCATGTTGGACTATAAAAAGCGGATTGCATAAAACTCGAGAATAAGGGGCGGCTGAGTCACTTGGTATATAGTTGTGGTGTGTGTGTGTGTGTGTGTGTGCGTGCGTGCGTATGTGTGTGTGTGTGTGTGTGTGTGTGTGTGTGTGTGTGTGTGTGTGTATGTGTAGTGGAATGTTGGTGGTGCGCTGTGTGTGGTGTATACAATAACTGAAACAGAAATACAACTATTACGTTCACATGGTTTTCTCTACTTGCTTTTCTTCCTGTGATATTTGTGGTTGTTGAACAGTGCTTTCGCATAGACTTCTTGGAGTTTTTATTTAATTTGTTTACTTTTCATTGCTTATAGTATAAAGAGTTATAATTATTTGTTAAAGTGTGTCAGGCAATATTTTTAATTTTCTCCAAAGGAACAAGTGCACCTTAAATCCTAAAGTTTTAGGGATAAACCGTCAAACGACAGGCAATGCCGGGTACTTCATAATTTAATACACGCCACTTCTGGATCCATACTTTCTCCAGACCCTAAATATACTAAATAAGAAGTGCATCCAAGCAAAATCTACATTTCAATGTTTCTTCGGAAATACATATTTTAAACCCCTTAATGAACAAAAGACGTTTTAGACATATATCTTGTGTAAGTGTGTGTGCGTGTGTGTGTAAGTATAGTAACGCCGGTCGAGGCGCACAACACAGAACGACCGGGACCGGGCTGCCCCATCCCAATGGCATTGCGTGTATCAAAGAATCATGATCACACAGCGTCAAGTGAGCAAACACGTGACAACAAAGAGAACGACAGAATCAAAATGTATGTCCTAGATTATTCGGGAAGTGTCCGGCAGCTGGCGTATTTTTATAAGTTCGAGAAAGATCCGCGTTACGTCATCTTCGCTATATAAGGAGAGAAAGCAACGAGCAGAGTGGGAGATAGTTCTTAGTTTGAATATGCTTGTATCACCTGCAGTCGCGTCGTGAAGGCAGCTAGGGAGGAATTATGAGTGTTGATTGATTGAAACGTCAACGTTAGTGTTTGACAGACAGAGAAAATAAATGAAGACAAAGGAGTGTGCCAAGCTTACGAGAAGAAAACAGTTGTGATTTGTAAGTTCACGAATGCCTATACTGCGTTAACATCAGTAAGAGAACCGTGTTGTGCATTCAGTTAGAAGAAAGTAATAGAAAAGAAAGCAAACTGGACTGTGTCTTTTTGTCACAGTATGTGTCTGTGTCTGCGTCTGTCTGTGCGGGTGTCTGCCTGCATCTGTCTGTGTGTTCGTCTGTTTACGTCTGTCTGTGTGGGTGTCTGCGCCTGTCTGTGTCTTCGTCTGTCTACGTGTGTGTCTCGGTGTGTGCGTGTTCTTTCGTTGTGTGTCTGTGTGCGCGCGTCTGTGTGTGCGTGTGTTGGTGTGTGTGTTGGTGTCTGTGTGTGTGTCTGTGTGTGTATTTGTGTGTGTATCTGTGTGTCTGTGTTTGTGTCTGTGTGTGCCTGGACCTTCTAGATACCGGACCTGACACTGGGATTCAAGATGGCGGCCTATGTGGTGGGAACTACTTATAAACAACTCGTCTACATGCTGCGATTTCAACGCAGTAAAATAAAAATGTGGTGTAATAACACGCCTATTTTGTGAATATGGGCTGTGTTAAAGACAAAAACACTGTCTTAAACATAACCTAAGTAAACAAAAAAGAATGACATTTAATATTAAACGATAACCCATGGTCAATGAAATATATAACCTTAAATAACATTCATGCAATTTATAGCTTTACGTGCCATTATGTAACCGCATTACACACTCAAATTACAAAGTAGATAGACAATACTGTCAGCAGCGTTTTACTTAAATAAAACAGAAACGTTGACACTGAGTTGACTCAGAATTATTAAGCATTGTTTACCTGTTTTCCACACTTGTACCACGTAAATGATGTTATATAACTACACAAAACATATACTGAACGGATCATATATAAATGCTGCTATTTAGAATAATTACCTACCTACTGAATTCAAAAGCTTTAAGGTGGAATTTTGCTTTTACTTTTACTGAAAACTTATGATTACTTAGTTTGCAACAACATATTACTCAGCACTTCATGACACTTCATTTTACAGGGGGAATTCACAAAATCAGATGAAATATTAATAATAATAACCCTAAAACAGCACTATAAATGAAATATATGAAACACGTAACCTTAAATCAGCATTGTAAAACAACTTTGCAATATTCTACAGTTTTACATGCAGCAACATAACACATTTCTTCTAAACTACAGCTACACATTTAAATTACAAAGACAAAAAATAATGTATAAATACAAGCAGCATACTACTTACATGAAACAAACTGTTGGTGTTGCAGCTGTCACTAATTGAGTTCACTCGAAATTATTGTCTTTCACTATTCACACTATTCACCATGTTACATATATATACACCAGCAACTAATACACATAGCGCTGCAATTAATAGTAATTAAATACTGAATTTACAAGCTTTAGGTTGCAATTTACCTTTTGTTTTAACTGAAAGTTTCTCATTTTTAATTTGCATCCGAGAACGCAACAGTTACGAGGCATTGTCATGTTTGAGGTTAGGTTGAAGTATGACTACAATAACATACACTACTGGAAGTTTTTCTTCAGCAACCTCTCATCACTGTAATCGTGAGACAAATTGTACTTGAAAACAGATAAATTAACCACACTATACGGCTAATGTAGTCATAGTCTTAAATGGAACACAGTAAACATGAACACGTGGATAAGCACACGGCACAGTCAACACGTTATTAGTTTTATTCCCGTTCCCTATACTGCACAAATAAAAGTTTTTAAACACTCGCTTTGCTAATATGAAGACAAACTTGCATGGTAATTATTATAACAATCAATAACTAAAAGGTATAGTAAAAAATACGAAGCATAGCGTGTGGAAGCACCTCAGAAATCACGACCAACAGCCGGCGCCATTTTTGTACAACTGGGATGCCAGTGTCAGGTCCGTTAATCCAGAGGGTCCTGGTTGTTCCCACATGACTCAACATCACCGTTGCCGTCCCCGCAGCTTGGGGAGGCATTCTTCTGTCCTTCACAAGCGGATAATGTATTGTAAGGAAGTTCTGTGTGTATGTTTATTATGTCGTGTCCTGTTTTACGCACATAGTCCATATTATTCATACACGAGTGAGATAATTTTGGGTTATGACTTCCTGATATACTCACAGTTCTTCCAGAATGCATCTCCACACTTCGCCTCAGCTACATTTAAGGGACTGGACGTCAATTTTAAAATTATTTACTTGAAAATTAGCAACACAATAGTAAATAAATTACTGTGCAAAAACTCAAGCTCAAACAATCCCTCACATAATACAACTGAATGTTTTTTATTCGCGAAAACAATGTATTGTTTAAAAACGCTTTCGCAATCACATGTTTCAGAGAAGCATATGCCTTTTTCTAATACCTGAGTAAAGTAAAGTAAATGGAAGTACCTGATTGAAGATGCCGTTATTACTTTCTCAAAAATAAATCTTAATTTTTATGGAATTGTGTTAAGATTCATTGTGACCCAACGAATAAACCAATCGTGAAATACCCAGAATCCTAAGCTAGAATGTTTGAGGTTATGTAAGTATATTTACATATAATTAAGAGGAAAACTGAAATACAAGGATTAGATTTCATACCTAAACATGTAAAACTGAGAAAAACAAAGGAAGGGGAAGTGTGGTTAAAAGTAACGCATGTGTGACAAATATGTCATTGCGCTTTTGAAAATGTCGGATCCACAAGAATGTCTGTCCAAAGGGACTCGTAGCTCTCTAGAATATTTATGATCTGTGGACCGTCAGTAGGCTTTTTCTCAAACCTTAGACAATTTATGAGATAACGAAACATACTTTCACCATAGTCACCTGTAGGTATATTGCAGATACGACTCGTGCCCTCTTTCCTTTCCGAAGGAAAGCATGTTAAGGACATTTACGTCCGGAAGAAAATACACCGCCCTCCAGCGAGTTTGAACCCGTGACCTGGAGAACCAGAGACTAGCATCTGAACCCTAGTTATGGTCATATCTGTAGTTTTGTGCCTTATTTCTATGAGAAAATGACGCTCATCTGCGGATTGCTATCATCAGCACTGTTTTTACTGCTCATTATGATTTTTACTTTCTCTACTAGTAAGTAGAGGAAGTATTGTATTCCACACAAAAATTCTACGTCCAGATTTCACCGGAAATATGTTCTGAGACTACAGGAAAAAAACATTTTTAGAAAAAGGTCCGTGTGTGTCATTCTGTGGACAGCACAACTCAAAAACGAAAAGTCAGTTAAAAACCAAAGTTGATACTGAAGTTTAATGTCTTTCGGGGATGCGATACGAAGATTTTGAAGAAAACAGCCTAATCTAAACTACCTTTACATGGAAAATTTTTCGAAAATTTTGATTTTCTTGAAAATAGCTCTAACGATTTTGATTAAAATGTCATATGTTTAAGATATTTTATGACAAATGAAATGTATATTTTGAATTTTCTGGCTATAGCCTATAGAGTCCTATTTACTCTGGATGACTTGAGTAACGCCTAAACCTTAAGATAGACAAAATCTTACTAAACAAAGATACAGATTTCGATAAAACAAGCAATTTATGTTTGAAAACATTTTTGTAGAGTGAATCATTTCGGAGATATTCCTTGTTATTTCTGTGAGTTTCGAAAAACTTAAAAGCTTTCATGAAATGGAGCATCGTTATTAATTTTTATATGTTAAGCGTGCAAGGAGAAAGGGGTCTCAAACTTTTAAAAGATGTGACTATCGCTCAAAGCCTACTGTATTCTAGTATTCCCTTTGCACCTACAAGGGAATAAGCAGTAAGATAACTTCTGCAAATGTTTAGCTCAACTGACATGAAGAAGATGGAGGAATAAGGGTTTGTAAGAATGGTTAGTACAAGAGTAGAGAAAGTAATGTGAATGCAGCACATCAGTCCTTTTGCATCGTGCTAGATAGTCCTTTGAATCTGCCACAAATGTCAAATGATCCACTACTTCTTCCTAAAGGTCTTCATTTTCCCATGCTGTTGACATAAGTTCATTGGTGTGAGAAGCAGCGTCGTGCCAGGTTTCAGGTGTTGTGGTTACAAGTGGCTCTTTTGTTAATCGAATCACAGATGATTTAAAATCTGCACAGCGGGCGCGCACTTAGCAGACACGTGTGTACTTTTGTTGTTCGACCAAATAGCGATGTCTGCTTCACGGGGAGTGAGCTTTTAGGCAAAAATGACTAGTTTCTCTGTTTTTGCATCACATTATATAGAACGTTTCTTGTTTGAGATATACATATACCTCAAGTTGAGACCTGACTTGATATGAAAGCAAAAGTATCTCCCCTATCTATAATTCATAGTTTAACTATCAAAGTCAAACTAACAATTGCAGAATATTTACATTAGCATTACATTTCAAATTCGAAGTCGCTTAATTCTTGCTTTTTCTATTACATGCGATAGTTACATGTAAGTATTATATACCAACCAAAAATTCTATATTGGAATTTCACCAGAATACTCCCCGAAAAAAAAAAAAAAATAGAAAAACTTCACTTGCGTGTGTCCCTACGTTTGTCTGAAGACCATAATTAAAAAACGAATAGTCGGATTTCATTTCAGCATCTTGCAAGTATTTGACAGCAACATATTTTAAAACATCCCCCTTCCCAAGCTGTCCTTGATTTCGTAAATTCCTTGCAAATTGTATTTAAAAATTGGGTCTAACAATTTTCACAAGAAACCACATGTTTAAGGTATTTATATGACAAACGCAATGTCTAGTTACTTTTATCTCAATTTTCTGGGAGTTTTCTCCCAAAACCCTCTTCATTATGAACGACTTTTGTAAAACTGGTAGAAGTTAAACGATAGACCAAACCCTCATTTTCATCTGATTCACCTCCCTGTATGGAGGACTTACACTCTCTAGGACTTAGAAGCCATTGCCTAGGGTCAGACGCCTGTCGGGGTGCTAGAGGCCTGCACGGGCCGACATTCTTAGGTTCGGCCCGGCCCGGACTCAACCAAGCCCGGGCCCGGCCCGATTATTTCTTCTCCCTCTCATTCTCCTTCTCCTTCTCATCATTATCATTATTATTATTTGAAACCTTTCAGTGGAATAATCATATAGAATTCCTAGCAATGAAATGCTGTGATAATTGTGCTATTCTCGGAAAAATATATAATACATTATTTTATATCTTAATTTTGAAGCCCGAACCCGGCCCCGGAGCCCGTGCAGACCTCTACGGGGAGCACAAGAGCCTATGAACCGGACAGTGAAGACCGGAGAAAAGGCGAAATGGATGAATAAAACATGATGACAGAGCAGTTGGTGTAACAAGTGGCGGCGGAAACCGGAGAACCTGGAGAAAACCCACCCAGGCGTCGCTTCGTCCATCACGAATACCACCTGCAGGTCCCTGGATTCAAACCCACCTTCGTGGTAGGCGAATGGTCCAACCGCTCGGCGACGGCGCCGCCTAGATCAAATCTTACTCAACAAAAATTTGGTTCCAATCAAACTACACATCTTATGTAAGATAACATTTTCTTGTGGAGCTAACCATTTCCGAAATAATGCAATACAAACACTTTTTTCAAGTAAGAATCTATGTACTCTCTCTCCGTCCCCTGTCGGTCTGGGTGGCTCAGTTGGTTAGACGCTGGCCTACTGATCCCAAGGTCGCGGGTTCAAATCCGGCCCAGATCGATGGTTTTTAAGTGTGCTTAAAAACGACAGCTCCATGTCGGTAGATTTACTGGCATGTTAAAGAACTCCTGCGGGACAAAATTCCGGCACACCGGCGACGCTGATGTGATCCTGGCAATTGACAGCGTCGTTAAAGAACAAAATAATTCTCTCCGTCCCCCACCCCTCTCTCTCTCTCTCTCCCATGCAAATAGAACGGGATTTCAAAGCCACCAGATAGTGACGATCTCTTAAAAGATTTGACTGTAGCATTAATCTACTATATAGTCATCAATTCTCATTGTACCTAAACCAAATATGCAGTAAGACAATTACTGCAGACATTTACCTCGATAAACCTGAAGTATATATAATAATTGGCCTTTGTATGAAGAATTTGTACAAGAGTGAATAAAGAATGTGGCGTGATATTTTTCTAAGTCAGGTGGAACTTGATTATTTGCGTAGTTACCTAAAAACCTAGTTTGCAGAGCTAACACAGTAATGAAAACTCAAGATCAGCGTCACGACATATAACAAAATCTCTATTTTGGATGAATTTCTAGAAGTAACAAATATCATACAAATAGCTCCACTTAGAAGTTTGTCATAGCACTTACAGACGAGCGGGAGGGCCGTACAATTCACACCCAACGCCTCTCTGGGTTACTCACCGCCCGCCCACTGAAACTGACACATCTGGCTATTAAATTTGCAGTTCCTTGGTTCAATTCGCAGCTGATGCATGCAAGTGGGCTCATATCACAAGATTCAGCAAGCGTTATCTAATACCTTCGTGGCTCAAAGGAGTACCTATGTTAGTTTCTGGGATATTAACATTTACAAAATCTCAGGATGCCTTTTTTAAGAAGTAGTTTAAAAACTGGGGAGGGTTTATGCTGTGTTGGATTCACATGACTCTCTACTCACTCTTCTTTAAACTAGTACTACGAAAGCATATTCCCTTGTCTACTTGGGATAAATTTTCATTGACTCATCTTGTATCTGACAGTCACATTTTTAGAATATGGGCCAATATAAAATGCCACTATTTTTATCACAACGAAAATAGGCGAAGAGCCTCTCTCCACGACAAAATTGTAAACATTAGTAAATTCAAACTGATAACAAGTGGTGTATAAAACTGGTTAACGCCAAAAACATTTTCTTTGACAAACTTTGTCCTTCTGCAGTAAGTTTGCCTATTTGTTCAGGTTTACCAAATCAAGATACATCGGTAATTTTATCAAAGGCGTTTTGATAAAATCAAAAACAAGGAAGACAATACCATGTAAGCAGTAGATTTGGTTGTGATATTTTGTTGAAAATGTATCATATCGTTGTTATATTCAGAAACTACGTACCCACTTTATTTGGTTTAACCGATTTTACTTTTTTCAGTTTTGTTGGTTCCTAACAAACGCAGAAGAGCGGGCATATGCACGCACGCATGCGCATACACAGGTGCACGCAAACAGTCTCGCACACGGACACACACCTTTTTTATGCTTTAAATTTAGAAACTCCCAAAACGCTGATTTCAGGCAAAGTTTCCGTATAAAAGTTTTGTTCAAATGCACTTCTGCCGCTTTCAATAGGTACATCTTAGAAAAACTTCATGTGTTACACTCACATGACCTTTTCTACTCTTGTACTAAGCATTCTTACAATCTCTTATTCCTATATCTTCGTGTCAGTTGAGATAAACATTTGTACAAATTATCTTATTGCTTATTTCCTTGTAGGTACAAGGGGAATATGGGAATACAGTAGGCTTTGAGCGATAGTCAAATCTTTTAAAGTTTTGAAATTCCGTTCTCCTTGCACGGCTAACATATGACACAAAAATTAATGATGTTCCATGACAGAAGTATAAGTTCTCCAAAACTTACACAAATAAGGAATATCTCCGAAATGGTTCACACGAAAAAAAAAAAAAAAAAAAAAAAAAAAAAGAAGACAAATGGTGTATTTTTGCAATTTCTATATTTTTTGTGTACTAAGATGTGGTTTATCTCTTACGGTTTAGGACTTACTCAAAAGTCATCCAGAGGAAATACAACTACAGGGGCTAGAGCCAGAAAATTCAAGGCACGTTACATTTGTCATAAAAGTATCTCAAACACTTTAATCAAAATCGTAAGAGCCATATTCAAGGAAATCAAAATTTTCCATGTAAAGGGTAGTTTAGAGTGGAGCAATTTTCTTCAAAATCTTCGGGTCGCATCCTTGAAGGACATTAAGCTTAAATCTCAACTTTTCTTTTTAAACGACTTTTTGTTTTTGAGTCATGCTGTCCAGACGCGCGCGCGCGCACACACACACACACACACACACACACACACAAACACACACACACACACACACACATGGACGGACGTTTTTCTAAAAATGCTTTTCTTGGATTCATGGGGCCTCAAAACATATATTTCCGGTGAATTCTCGACATCGAATTTTTGGGTGGAATACAATATTTCCTCTACTATAGATAGTAGAGAAAGTAAAATTTGGATACTAAATTCCAGTGATATCGAAGCATCTGTGGGAGTATAAGCAGAACATTAAAAAATACACGAAGAGATACGTATATAAAATTGTATAAGGTAATAGCTAGGGCTAGGAAGTTCATGCATTTGCATGTTTTTTTTACAGGGGTTAAAAACGTATGCTTTTACATTATGTGCACGAATTATGGAATTTTCAGTTATTTGGACATGATTTTATGGTGCATATTTTCTTTATTTTGATAAATGCATAATATTTCAATATTATAGCCCCTATATTGCATATTTTAATGATTTTTATGGGTTTTTATTATTTTTTCCCATCTGGATAATACTTTTCATATTGGTAGTATTGCACATGTTGATGCAACTCGCGAGGTGAGTCATGTTGTCATGCATGAACCTCCTGTTTCCATCCCTTCATTATATGTGCGTAGAGAATAATCAGTGCGTTATCTGGAAGGTTTATATTAACATAGATAAAGTGCAGGTCAACGTTTTGAGCAACGCTTGCCTGACCTCGAATAGTTGTGGCATGGTCTTCAAACGTAATAGTGTTGTGAACTGGTTCCCACCAAATTAAATTAGGTGTATAAAATGTTAAAAAGGTCTTCAAGTGCGAAAGTAAAAGCAACTTCGAGTGCTAGATTAATTACTTTACAGAAAGAGTTTTCGAGTGATTTAATATCTACAGATAATAGGGTACTGTATTGTGGAGCGTGTGAGAAAAATGTAGGGAGTGAGAAAAGATTTCAAATAGTTCAGCACATAAACACAGCAAAACATAAGGAGAATTTAATCAGAAAGCTCGCAAACAGAGAACCTGTTCAAAAACAGCTAGAAGAGTGTTTAGGAAGTAGTGTTACTGAATTTTCCTATGACTTGTGCCAAGCATTTTTAGCTGCTGATATTCCCTTGTTCAAAGTTAATCTTGGCGCTATGGCATTCTCCGTACTCTACACGGTTATGGTTTGCGAGGTCACTTAGTCGTTTTTCTTTTTAACTTTTTACTCATTCGCCGTTTTCTTGTCCGTATAGGCAACACGCTGTCCCAAGAGAAGATCCAGGAGAATGGTGTACCCCAGGGATCTATCCTGAGTGTCACACTGTTCGCAGTTGCCATTAATGGCATCACTAGTGTTATTCGGAGCGGTATCCCGATGTCGCTGTATGTTGACGACTTTGCGATCTACTATCGCTCTTATAGTTTGGAGCACATCGAGCGTCAACTGCAGCTGACCATAACCTCCATCGCCGAGTGGGCATTACGCACCGACTTTCGGCTGTCCCCTACGAAAACACAGTGTCTTCACTTTCACCGACTGCGAGGAGTACACCCTCCTCCTGATCTTCATTTGCGTGATACACGTCTTCCTTTTGTTTCGCACCTTAAGTTCTTGGGCCTACACCTCGACAGCAAACTCACATGGGAGCACCATATCCGCCAGCTTCGTGCTTCCTGCGATCGTTCGCTTCGGATACTCAGGGTCTTATCTGGGGCATCTTGGGGCGGCGATCGCACCGTCATGTTGAGGTTGTATGGCTCACTGGTTCGGTCCAAATTAGACTACGGCTGTTTTATTTATGGCGCGGCGTCTGCGTCTAAACTTCGGCCTTTAGACACAGTACATCACACTGGTATCCGTCTCGCTACTGGGGCTTTCCGCACAAGTAGAGTGGATTGTCTGTATGCTGATTCTGGCGAACCTCCACTGTCTCTTCGACGCTCTTTGTTACTTTGTTCTTACGTGGCAAGGTTGACCGTCCATCCAGATCACCCTTCGTTTCCACCCGTGTTGCGTCCAGACCTCGCGCACCGTTATATTCGAAATACAACTATCTCCCGTCCAAGTGGTATCCGGTTTCGAGAACTGCTTGCTGCACACGCCCTCCGACTGCCAGTCGTAGAGCGGCATTCACATGGCCGATGTCCTCCCTGGCAACCCCAGCGCGCACGCTTTGACCTGGATTTGTCGGGCTGTGTTAAGATAGCTACCCCTCATTCCGCGTTTCGCCAACTATTCACGGAACTACTGGGCCGATACTGGACTTCCTGTCCGGTGTTTACCGATGGCTCCCAGATGGGTCGTGCGACGGGTTGCGCCTTTATATACAACGGTGACGCTCATACGTACCGCTACCAGACGCCAGTTCAGTATTTACCGCCGAGTTGTTTGCCATATTTTATTTCCTACTTTTTATTTCCAGCTCAGGTCCTGGAAGTTTTATCGTCTGTTCTGATTCTTTTAGCGCTCTCCAGGCCCTGCAACAGTTTATCGGCACCTCGGCATTGGTTGTTAAAATCCAGACGTTGATCTCTCAGCTACAGTCTCTCGGATACCAGTTTGTTTTTACGTGGATCCCACGCCATGTGGGTATTCCGGACAACGAGGCGGCGGATGCGGCTGCAAAGTCTGCATGTCGCCTTCCGGAGTATTCCACCCGTACGCTCCCCTATATAGATGTGCAGAACTATTTCCGTCGCCATCTATTTGCTCTCTGGCAGGAATCTTGGGAAACGTTATCTGGCACTCAGTTACGGACAATCAAGGACATGGTACAACCCTGGCATACCAGCTGCAGGGATTCCAGGTGGGAAGAAGTGGTTTTAACCCGCCTAAGGATAGGCCATACCCGAGCCACGCATGGACACCTTTTGCGTGGTGATCCGGAGCATGCCTGTATAACTTGTAATATTCCAATCTCCGTCGCACATGTCCTTCTTGATTGTCCGCGATACGCTCATGAGCGGCCAGTCCGTTGGCCTGGGCCTTACACTGTGGTCAGTTTTAGGCAAATACAGTGCTGCGGTTTTGTTCCACAATTGATTTTATGAAGAAAGTGTAAGGTTATTTTATTTCAGAAATTTTAGCCTTTTAGATTGCCTTAATTTTGGTTTTTTTTTAACGTTTCAGCGTTTTTTACTTTGTAGCAATTTTAAGTTTCAGTTTTTAGCATTTTAAATGGAGCGTTTTAATAGTTTAGCTGCTTTTATCGATTTTAACTTTAGAGTTTTAGTCTTTTTATGGGTGATATATCAACTTTTTACCATCCATAATTTTACTTTTGGACTCGGGGCCCTAAAGACCAAGTTGTCGACGGGCCCTTAAACCCCACACTCACTCACTCACTCACTCACTCAAAGTTAATAATCCGACACTTAAAAACTTTCTTGCCGAGTACACTCGACAACATGTGCCTGAAGAAAGTGCACTGTGCAAGACTTAGGTCGGACATTGATACAATAACGTACTGTCAAATATACAAAATGAATTAGTGGATCAGTTTGTGTGGTTGTCTGTTGATGAAGCTCCTGATTCTGAGCGCCGTTCTATTGCTAATATAATCGTGGGTGCTTTAAATAATGAACAAAAGACTACACCTTATCTTCTTAATGTGTGCGAATTGTCGGCCACTGACAATGTACCTGTAACCCAGTTTGTGATGGACTCTTTGAAATTACTATGGCCATGTTGAATCAAATACGACTGGTTACTTTTATGTTATTGATGCAGGTCCTTATGTGGTAAAACCAGGACAAACTCTGAAAGATATTTTTCGTAACATAATTCATATAACTTGTTTGACACTCGCTCTCTATCGCATTTCTGAGACAATTCTTTCCCATTGATAGATTAGTATCCTGTACAAAGAGAATTCTTGTTAAATCTTCTAAAAGAGTTAAGTTGTTTAGATCAACAGCACCTAATATCCGACTTCCTGCTGCACCAGTGTTAACTCGATGGGGGACATGGTCGATGCAGTTTTATATTATGCTGAGCACATAGAAATAGTCGAAGAGCTGGTTAATTCATTGGACTCGAAAGACGCTTCATCAATAGAAACTGTGCAAAATACCAGGTTAAAAGAGGTTCTTAGTTTCATATCTGCCCATTTTTCTTTCTTACCAACAGCCATAAAGGCATTGGAAGCTGTGGGATCTCCTTCGCATGAATCACTTACTGTCTTTGAAAAAACAATGTGATCTAAGTTCGGTTCCTGTGGTATAGGACAAAAAGTAAAAGAGAAAGTGAATTATGTAATTTCAAAAAATTCTTGTTATAAACAGATGTGCGATATTCGAGACAGAAAGAAAACCATCTGTCACACCAAGAGACTTGACTCTCTCTGTGAAGCAGTTAACATCATTTAAATATGCCACGATAACATCTTGTGACGTGAAGAGAAGTTTTTCACGTTACAAAAGTGTTTTACGAGACAACAGACAATGTTTTACAGTTGAAAATTTGTGCAAAGTTTTGGTTGTGAACTGCAATATAGCAGTTAATACTAGCAGCGGGACCACTTCTGTTTCATCCTCTAAGGAATAAGGTAACTTTATTATTTATACTAACTCGCCTTGTCTACTGCAAAGGGGCATTGTTTTAATTCAATAGTGCATATTTCTTGGCATATTTTCAAGTTTTTAAGAGCATATTTGCATGCATATTTCAGTGTTTTTTAGGGCATGAACTTCCGAGCCCTAGTAATAGCTTTACCCATTTTATTATATGCTAGTGAATCTTAACATCAAGAGGAGAAAATACTTGAACCAAATTCATGTAATCGAAATGACACTTTTAGGTGCATTCTGTCACTGCACTAAGATGGACAGAATTTCTAATCAAGTTAGTAGACAAGAACTGGGTACTTTTGCAGTAAATTATAAAATAAAGGAATAAACAAAATGGAAGGAACATTTACAACGAAGGGAAAAGATAAGGATTCCCAAGATGTCTTTACAATACTATAACCTAAATGAAAAGGGGACATAAGATGGCCGCTTAAAGGGTGGAACTCACGCCATAACAGGTGTAATCTGTAAAAGCCAGGAGAAATAGCAAAAGTAAAAACACCAAGTTGTCAACATCAACAAAAAATGTCGAATCTAGTATTGCAATGTCAAAACACACTTTCGTCTGTTCAACAAAGGTAGAGATGTGTACCTCAGGCTTACGTTAGAGAAAAACCGCATTGCCAAGATAAACGGTCAATAATGCTGTAGCGTTGGCATAGAAGAGCTACGCATCACTAAGAGCCGTGCTACGGAGTTGACTGGAAATTAGGTTGTTGCCCGTTGACACGTGGTTAAGGATCTTGCTAGTTTTGTGCGCATAGAGTTAAAGGAATTGTTTGTTATTTTGTGTTATTTGCGTCTAGCGGTCACGTAAACAAAGGAAAGGGGATAAACAGGAAGTGATACATATTAAACGGATTGAATTATTTTCTCGTAATATTGTGTCAAATTGGCAGAAGTCCAGTTCGCTTATTTTTTACTTTCTCTACTGGTAAGTAGGGGAAGTATTGTATTTCACCCAAAAATTGGATGTCAAGATTTCACCGGAAACATGTTTTAAGACCCCAGGAATCCAGAAAAAGAAAAGCATTTTTAGAAAAGGTCCGTGTGTGTGTCTGTGAACAGCATAACTCAAAAACGAAAATTCGGTTAAAAACCAAAGTTGGTATTTAAGTTTAATGTTTTTCAAGGATGCGGCACCAAGATTTAAAAGAGAATAGGCCTATCTTAACTACCCTTTACGTGGACAATTTTTCGAAAATTGATTTTCTAGAAAATGGTTCTAACGATTTTGATTAAAATCGTCATATGTTTAAGATATTTGTATGACAAATGAAATGTATATTTTGAATTTTCTGGCTATAGCCTATGTAGTCCTGTTTACTATGAATAACCTGAATAACTCGTAAACCGAGTTAGACAATATCTTACTGTACAAAAAATGTAGGTCTCGCTAAAACTCACAAATTATGTCACAAATAATTTTTCGAAAATTGATTTTCTAGAAAATGGTTCTAACGATTTTGATTAAAATCGTCATATGTTTAAGATATTTGTATGACAAATGAAATGTATATTTTGAATTTTCTGGCTATAGCCTATGTAGTCCTGTTTACTATGAATAACTTGAATAACTCGTAAACCGAGTTAGACAAAATCTTACTGTACAAAAAATGTAAGTCTCGCTAAAACTCACAATTTATGTCACAAATAACTTTTTTTTTTGTAGAGCGAACCATTTCGGACATATTCCTTGTTGTTTGTGTCATTTTCGGAAAAACTTTCGTGAAATGGAACATCGTTCATTTTTTATGTTAAGCGTGCAAAAGAACGGGATCTCTAAGTTTTAAAATATTTGACTATCGCTCAAAGCCTACTGTATTCTAATATTCCTCTTACACCTACAAGAAAATAAACAGTAAGATAATTTGTACAAATGTTTATCTCAACTAACACAAAGAAGATATAGTACTAAGAGTTTGTAAGAATGGTTAGTACAAGAGTAGAGAAAGTCATGTGAGGGCAACACATCACATTTTTCTTCCTGTGTTTCCATTTAAGAGGTTTGCACCAAAAACACTTCTCTTTTACTGACGTTAACACAGTCTACTGTTTCAGCTTACAGCTTACTGTTTTCTTCTTGTAACCTTGACTCACCCCTTGTCCTCCTTCACTTTGTCTCAAACAGCTGACTGACGATACAGTCATTAATTGCTTCTATATCTTCCTTTATGACGCGTCGGTTCTCTTACGACGACCTTTGATACGCAGTTCGCGCACACATAGGCGTACGCTTACACACACATACACATTGACTCCAAACTCGTTGCCTCACCTCCTTATACAGCGAGGATGACGTAATACGGATATTTGTTTAACTTCTACCAATGCGGCGGCCGCTGGACACTTTTCGAATCATCTCGAACCCTTTTGGTTCCGCCGCTCTAATTGTCAGGTGTTCACGAACAATCGCGCAAGGCAGCCTGACCTTGAACGTGTATGATGCACGTAACCCAGTGGTATAAAGCAGCCGGCATCACAGTATTTTGAAGAAAGAAATCTGATGCTACAGTCACATGGCTTTCTCTAACCACACTCCTACGATCTATTCTTATGAAAGCCTGTTCTACCTGATTTATGTTACTGGAGATCTGTATTTTCAGAAAACATGTTGCTTTGTAGCCACTTTTGCTAATTGACACTGTTGGTGGTTAGCTAACAGGAAAACTGGCGACTTTGGGCTCCACTTGTCGCACACCATGAGTGCAAGGATTATGTTGAAATATCGGTTTCCAGGCCCTTTCTTTATTACAATTGTAAAGCAGTATAGCATATTACTTCTTACATATCACTCGTAGCAAATCTACTACCACCACTATGGTAGAAACATGCACTGTTTACATATTAATATTTTCTTGCTCTGTCGCTACTCTTGTACTCTAGTATTAACACTTCGATTGCCGCTACAGGCCTGAGAGACCCTTATAGTTTGCTAACGAACACACTTACGTAATTGCCTGACCAGGACATCAACATTACACTTTATTCGATCGTTTGCTGTAGTAAAAACCCTATTTCTTTATTTCTTTAACTGCAAGAATGGCTAATCGGCACAGGTCAACCAGACCCTGCACGCCTACTTTCATTACATATTGCTGACATTTGTCTTTCCTCGTTAGCTATACAATATTGCTTTGCTATTGCAAGTAGTATGTTACTACTTGTTACAAATATCGGTAAAAGGCATGATCAACAAGTCCCAAAGATTTGGAAGAAGTGCATCTGCTACCTTGTGATGATGCATCCGTGTATATCAATTTGTATGAATGAGATGATTCCAATTCTGAAGATAAACTGAAAACGACATCTTTAGATTAAAAAACTGATCATTAAGATGAAAGTAACCTATGTGATGGTAACATGTATTTTATAGCTAGCATTATATGCTTGTCAAAGATATTACCATTAGTACTATTACCTATCACTACTATAATTACTATTGTTACTATTACTATTCTTATTACTAACAGTACATCTCAAATTAAAAGCTGTATACCTAAACATCGGAACCTACATTTCCATGTAACCGTAACCCCGTGCCACAACAACCCGCCGAGACAAGGCCTACCGCCAAACCGCTGCTTCCCCCACCTCTAGCCACCACAATTATCATGAGTGGGGAGCAGTATGGTGGTGGGACTGGTCAGTATATTTCCATGTAGTGTGGTACAAATAAAGTATACCGTATTTATAATTTATTCATTTTATCTATCTTGCACCTACCTCTAAGATAATGCTTATAAAAACAATGTATATTTAAGCTAAAGAGAGCTTGACAAAAACCACTTGAAACCGACACTTTAGATATTTGAACTAAGCCTAAAATATTTTATTCTATGTCTTTGGCATCCTGCTAGTCTGGCACAGAGCAATAGAGCAATAAATCACTCGCCCCTCTCCCCTTTGGTAGCCAAACATACCGTTAACTAGGTTGTTTTTATCCAGTATGAATCCTAAACATTGCAAAAGATAAGGACTACTTGTGAAACCTGGTTTAAAGAATATTTGGAGCATTTATAGTTCCATGGTTCGCTTAGAATTTGATAAGTTTTACTGTTAAAATATATTTTAATAATTTACAAGAAAATGAAGGATGATGTAATATTTTTAGCCTGGTTTTCGTTAATTGGTCAAAACCTGACTTAAAAATGCCTATTTCCACCGATGTGGCTAAAACCTTGTTATATAGTGTTATTTCCCTGTCACGCAAACATTGTGTGAATAATGATGTGTTTACAGGTTAATTCGAAAGAATTTAGTCACAATGTACTGCTAAAATATCATGTAAAGTTTAATTTCTAAGAAAAATTTGATAACGTCACGTTAACATTTATCTGTGACTAAATTCATCGCAGTTAAGGTAGAAATACATTACAGCATTGTTCATATGTTTGTGGCACTCGACAAGAACAGATGACTCTAAATATATCACACTTTTGTCTATTTTGGCCAAAACAGTTCTCTATTGGCAATATTGTATTGGACATATTTGTTGCTCTCATCAAGTAGAATCCTTGGCTAATGTATAAACGAAGCAGTAACTTCCACTCAGTATAATTATCTAATTTAACTATCCATATGTCTGTCTAATCTATCGAGTCCATGCGTCTCTCAATCTAGGGTTTATTCATGGTTGCTGGCAGGAATGCTGCAAGTCAGTAGGTGAGTAAACAATTCTAAGTACACTACGATATCAGAAACTGGACTCGTGCCTTTGGTCGCGTTTAGTATGGTATTGTCAATTCTGGAATGCGTACTCATGATTAAAGGAAAAAAGTTTCTCAAAATACCAGAACTTAAAATGCTATTTTCAGTTGATGCAGTATATTTAACACGTAGACGATATTTTGAATTCTCTGTCCCTCTCCCAATGATCTTTTTCTAGCTTCTCTATTTTTATCAAAAGCCGTGGAAGTCTGCTCCGGTTACAATTGGGCATTATATCGTGCGTCATTATCTATACATCTCAGGCGTTATATCGCGCAATTTCTGTAAATTTCTGTTCTCCTACATTCCTTTAACTATTCATTTTACCTTGATCCAAGCTAGTTCTATGGCAGTGAGATCACACGCATGGAGGCAAGCAACGACAGTGTGGCCCAATGAAACCAAAAATGCGTCCACTTTAATGGCCTCTATAATCATCCTATAAATATCTGTTTTACACATGACTGTCACACTGAACTCCTATGTTCCGCAATCAGAGTATTACAGCACATTTCCGATCTGCGGGTTTATGTATCTCCACACTCCTTTTTTCATTACTTCCGACATAACGCTAGTGACTCGTCCAATTTTTAATTTAAATTAAGAAATATCATGTTGACGAGTAAATATAGCGGGAATATTGAACGTGAGTTGACAGTAGTTATCTATACGGTATAAGCAATTGGAGTTACACCAATTTTTGCCACCAGGGGGATAAGTAGCGCTAGTGGCGGACGTAACTTCAAGATGGCGCAAGAGAATTCAAGATGGCGGCCGTTAATCACCCTAAAGTAAGTCCTAATCCGCCAAAAAAGGCTGGAAAACAAGGTGCAATGTCGGGGTTGAACTTAAAAAGGGGATGGTAGAAATTTGCCCAACTTTTTAAGTTCAACCCCAACATTGCACTTTAAATTTTCCCGCTTTTTTGGTGCGTTAGGACTTACTTTAGTCCGATTAACGGTCGCCATCTGTATTCGCTTCCATAACCTTATATTCACGTTTGGCATCTTGTGACACTAGCGCCACTTACCCCCCCCCCCTGGTGGCAAAAAATTGGTTGTACTCCAATCGTTTATACCGTATATATTTCTTATACCTTTATTTTTAAATTTTATGTGCATAACTGACCTAAAGACCCTAGTGGAAGGATTCCGCCCCACCCTGCTTATTGTTAACCACATAAATGACCCTGCCACACCTTGCACCCCTCTTCATGACGCCTGGCGAAATGCACTACACCAATGCTGGATGGCGACTGGCAGAATTAAGACGAGATACACCATGAATACCCACTAGGGCAAGGCGCTAGTGTCGCAATATGGTGTAAGGGAGCGTCGATGTGCTCTCGACGGGTGTTGGGAAGAAAAGGAGGAAAATGATCTTGAAGCAATGGGTAAAACATGATATGTGGAAGTGACGTGTCGGTATTTGATTGGACAAAATAAGATGGAATGGGATTGGTAGTTAGGATTTTAAAAAATGGCAGTGATTGGAAGGAATAAAGAACGTTGCGATTGGGTGAAAAATTAGGAATGAATGAAAGAGAAAGGTGAGGAAAAGGCATAAAAAAGGGTGAGAAATGAGGGTGGTAAATAAATGGAATTGCAGTAGTTATCTATACGGTATAAGCAATTGGAGTTACACCAATTTTTGCCACCAGGGGGATAAGTAGCGCTAGTGGCGGACGTAACTTCAAGATGGCGCAAGAGAATTCAAGATGGCGGCCGTTAATCACCCTAAAGTAAGTCCTAATCCGCCAAAAAAGGCTGGAAAACAAGGTGCAATGTCGGGGTTGAACTTAAAAAGGGGATGGTAGAAATTTGCCCAACTTTTTAAGTTCAACCCCAACATTGCACTTTAAATTTTCCCGCTTTTTTGGTGCGTTAGGACTTACTTTAGTCCGATTAACGGTCGCCATCTGTATTCGCTTCCATAACCTTATATTCACGTTTGGCATCTTGTGACACTAGCGCCACTTACCCCCCCCCCCCTGGTGGCAAAAAATTGGTTGTACTCCAATCGTTTATACCGTATATATTTCTTATACCTTTATTTTTAAATTTTATGTGCATAACTGACCTAAAGACCCTAGTGGAAGGATTCCGCCCCACCCTGCTTATTGTTAACCACATAAATGACCCTGCCACACCTTGCACCCCTCTTCATGACGCCTGGCGAAATGCACTACACCAATGCTGGATGGCGACTGGCAGAATTAAGACGAGATACACCATGAATACCCACTAGGGCAAGGCGCTAGTGTCGCAATATGGTGTAAGGGAGCGTCGATGTGCTCTCGACGGGTGTTGGGAAGAAAAGGAGGAAAATGATCTTGAAGCAATGGGTAAAACATGATATGTGGAAGTGACGTGTCGGTATTTGATTGGACAAAATAAGATGGAATGGGATTGGTAGTTAGGATTTTAAAAAATGGCAGTGATTGGAAGGAATAAAGAACGTTGCGATTGGGTGAAAAATTAGGAATGAATGAAAGAGAAAGGTGAGGAAAAGGCATAAAAAAGGGTGAGAAATGAGGGTGGTAAATAAATGGAATTGCAAGAATGTTTGCGATAACGGTAGCGTTGCTGACTGTGAAAAGTATAGTTTAAACAAAACGAAAAGTCGCTTAGCAGACTTAGATTTAAATTCAGTATCTTTGAAGAATGATGTATGAAACCATGGTACGCGGAAAATAAAAGGAATTGCAGGAATGTTTGCGATAGTGATAGCGTTGCTGACGGTGAAAAGTATAGTTTAAAAAAAGTTAGCAGACTTAGATTTAAATTCAGTATCTTTGAAGAATGAGGTATGAAAGGGCAAGGCACTAGGGCCGCAATATGGCAGAAGGGAGTGGTGATGTGTTCTCAACCCAACATGGAAAATGTTTCGAAATTTCGTATTTCCTCAAAAAGAAAAAAGGCTTCTGAATTTTGCTTAAAAATATCAATTATATTGATGCGCATAAGTTGTTTTCTTGGTTCCTTCTTCTTCTGAACTCATATTTCTAACGTATTTAACAGACATGCTTTAATGTTAAACCAACAGTTAACATCCGATAAAATGCACAGAGACCGTTGTTCAGCACATCACACTAAACTACATATTAACAAGAACAAAACAACAACAAAAAAAGTCGGTTAGCAGACTTAGATTTAAATTCAATATCTTTGAAGAATGAGATATGAAAATGTTCAAAAACTAAACTCAACCCAACATGGAAAATGTTTCCAAATGTTGTATATACTAAAAAAAAGGCTTCTAAATTTTGCTTAAAAATATCAATTATAATGATACGCATAAGTTGTGCCTTGTTTGCTTGGATTCTAACGTATTTAACAGACATGCTTTAATGTTAAACCAACAGTTAAAAATCCGATATAATACTCAGACCGTGGTTCAGCACATCACACTAAACTACATATCAACAAGAACAAAAAAAATCACTACGAATGTGAATAAACCCAAGGACAAAAATAGAAACGCTGAATGCTGAGTTAAAGGAACTGGGATTTCAGCCATCGCGCTTGGCATACCTTTGTAAGAAGGTGTCAATACAAGTCCCGCACAAATAGAAACGCTGAGAAGATATGTGGCTGTGTCAATGTCAAGCTAACTACTGGAGTGGAGAGAGGCAGGTTGCTTGTTACGTAACTTGACAACACTCGTCTTGTCATGCGCAGGCGCTAGAACATCCGGTGCTTACACAGAGATTTATCCAATTGCTGTTGACTCAGGCATATGGTTCTTGTCACGCGCGCTTCGCAGAACTTCTAGACTACGCTCATATTTCTTGTCTTTTTAAACTGCAAAGTGGCATCGTTAGTCCAATTCTCAGACATTATTGCTAGGTCGGTTGCCATTTCATCTTTCCGCGTGTCAAGCGAAATAGGAAATAACCCAAACCGCTAACCTTATAAGAAAAGAAAGAGAAACAAAAGACGGATAGTGTGGCTGCGATAACACGAGTATAAAAACATACTTTGATACGTACGCTAGCTAAGGGAAGTTGACCGAGAGATAGATTGGATTTAGAGAACTGCTGAAATAAGTTATTGAATATATATTTGGATGTGAGTGTTATTTTAAATGAGGAGTGTTACAGTTGAGTAGGAATATTTTTTAATTACTGGAGCTGTTGCACAGCGTGGAATAAAACAAGGTGTAGGTAAGTTTAGTTTAAGTAAATAGTTTGCGCAGAGGTTTTGAGTTGATTCGATAGAGCATAACATAGATATTTGGACGAATAGTTGCTGTAATAGTGTACCTACTGCAAGGAAAGTTGAAAGAATAAATGCATATTTAAGGACCTAGTTTGCGAGAGAAAGTAAAATAGCCTTTGTGTAAAAAAGAAGCAATCTAAATGGAAGAGGCGCCAAGCACAAGTAGACTAAATTTGCATAGCGAAGAGCACCGAATTTTTTATATTATAGGAGTTAGGCAAAGAACGCTTAGTAAGTTTTATTCTGGGTTTTCTGAAACTGACCTTACTGTTAGACCAATGCCAGAAGATGCAGACCCCGAACTGTGGTTGGACACCATGTTTGAGGAGGTATTAAGTTATATAAATACTGAACTTTTGCAAAATGAACCTGGGTACATAGGACTAACCATTCACGCGGCTCAAGAAGGATTTGCGCCAATGAATATGAGCGAGCGCAGGTTCGACCAAGTTAACACCAATGTGTTTTTGCAAAGTATAGAAAAAGTTATGCAGAGCAATAAGCAGTTTGTTTTAGGAGGTCCTCTAAAACTAACATGTGTATGGACAAAGGAGGTAACCGGACAGTGTTATAAACCGTGCGAGGCGTGCTTTAAGAACAAAGGCATTGTAGAAATACGAAATATAGATAATATGTGTTTGCCCAGGACCATTGCTGTGGGGAAGGCAAAAACGGACAAAGATATGAACTATACGACAATGACGCGCTCGGAATTTCTTCAAAAGGAGCGGGCTTTAGCACTTTTTAGAAATTTCGGCGGAAAGTTAAACGAAGTGAAACGCTATGATGAAGGGTTGCAGGGTTACAAAATCACAGTTTTTGGGGATCATAGCGGAAAGACCATTGTGTATAAGTCAACGAAGCACGAAGGTAAGCCCGTTGATTTAATTCTTCATGACGGACACTACAACACAATAGTAAACCTTCATATGGCATTTAAGTGCAAGTACCTTTGCAAAGGGTGTTTTCATCCTTTTTCAATTACAAGGGAGCAGCACCGGTGCGACAATAAATGCCGCAAATGTCACATGCAGTGCATGCGGCCGTTTACACGTTATGTGCGATGTAACCAGTGTCACCGAGATTTTAATGGTGATGAGTGCTACAACAATCATTTAAAGAAGGGAGGGGTTTATGCAAAAGGATATACAGTATGCGAGATAGAAGAAGTGTGCTTGGTATGCGGTAAGTTGTACAACATGCGAAATAGAAAGACAGCACATACGTGCGGTGAGACTTTTTGTGGGAATTGCAAGATTCATGTCAAACCTAACCAAATGTGTTAAATTCAACTCTACCAAGCAAAGAAGTTAAGAAACGACTTTGTGATGATGTTTATCGACTTCGAATGTACACAAAACAGCGAGTATAAGGGAAAGGCAGACGTGTTTGAACATGTTCCGAACTTATGCGTTTTGTATCAGGTGTGCTCACGGTGCATAGGCGATAAACATCCAACAGCTTATTGCACCCAATGCGGCATTAAGGAAAGGACATTTTCACAGGACCCAGTAAAGTAGTTGTTTGACCATGTGACGAATACAAGGTATGACTGTTGGGATGTTATTGTGATTGCACATAACCTAAAAGCCTGTGATGGGCAATTTGTATTAAAGCATATGGTGGGGGTTTTGCAATGGAGGCCGGAGCTGATTATGTACGGTACAAAGATATACCAAATAAAGCATAACAATGTAACCTTCCTGGACTCGTTAAATTTCTTGCCTATGGCTCTGGCAAGCTTTTCTAAAACATTTGGTTTGTGCGAGAGCAAGGGTTACTTTCCCTACCTGTTTAATACGAAAGAGCATCAACACTACGTAGGTGGTATTCCTAAACAAAAATACTATTGCCCTGATACCATGTCGGAAGATGAAGGAGTGAACTTTGAAAAGTGGTACGCTGAAAAAAAGGCCCACAACTACATCTTTGACATGCAAGCCGAAATGTTGGCGTACTGCAAGATGGATGTTTTGCTGGTCAGTCAGGGCGTCCTAAAGTTTAGGAAAGAGTTTCTCGATGAGAACGGCATTGATGCTTTTCGAGAATGTGTGACTATTGCACAAGCATGCATGAATGTGTACCGAAAACGGTTTATGCCAAAAAATCAAATAGCCGTGATGCCTGGAGGAGGGTACCGCCTTACAGACAAGCATTCGGGCATAGCGTGTATATTGTCGCCCATCGCATTATTGTCGATACTACCGCAAAGGAGCCGAAAGGAAAAGACAGAGAATGGCCGCATTGTTGGGGCGCTTGCCGAAAGAGAGAAAGGGATAGAGACGTCTGGAATTTTCTGCTTTGTCTTTCACCGCAATAATAACTGAACTTTCCTGAAGTTTCCAGAATAGTGCCTGGGAGATATAAATAGCGGTAAAGTGTGAGAAGGGACAGTTTTTGTGTTACGAATTCGGAGCCGTGCTGTTGGTGAATCGGAAAAGACTTTCTTGCTGTTGCAATGAGTGTACAAAGTTACTGTTCACGGAAATAAAAGTGTTTTCTTTATCTCGACTACATCTGTCTTCTTTACTTTACACCCACCAAAGTCACACTGGTGTCAGAAGCGGGATACGTTGATGGAGGCTACATTGGTGAGCTTTTTACAAGAGCTGAAAGAGATGAAGACGAAGCTATCGGCGAAAATTGACGGGCAACTGGCTGGCGTAAGGAAGGATGTGAAAGAGCTCGGTGGAAAGGTGGAAGAGCTCGGTGGAAAGATGGAGGACCTCGGCCAACGCGTTGACGCCCTGGAGAATGTCGGGGAACGGCTTAGCGTTCTCGAAGACAGGGTCGACGGTAGCGCCAAGGAGCTAAATGCAATGGTGGAAGGGATGCTTAGTAAAAAGCTCAAGAACTACAAGGCCGAGGCTCCAGCACGCGACACAACATCGACGCGCGTCAAACCACCGAAGTACGATGGCACGTCTACGTTTGAGGTCTTCCGCCGTCAATTCGACACAGTGGATAAGCACAACAAATGGTCGCCAGAAGAAGAGGCCGCGCAGCTAATAGCCAGCCTCCAGGGACGAGCCGCAGAAGTGCTAAACGCAGTCCAGACAGCGGCGGCGCCCAAGGACATCTGGGAGGCCCTAGAGAACCGGTTCGGAGACCACCGCTTAGCCGCAGCCTACCGCAGCCAACTGAAATCTAGGATGCAACTGCCAGTGGAGACGCTGCAGGAGTTCGCCCTGGCAATCGAACAGCTGGCCAGCAAAGCCTTGGTCGACCTCCCCTCCGAATTCGTATCCCGAGAAGCCGCCTATACCTTCGTCGACGCGGTACGCGATGCCGAGTTACGTCAACGCCTGATGCTCGGCGACTACAAGACCATGCACGAGGCACTAATGGCCGCATTAAGGATGGAAGCAGCCAAAGTGACGGGTACCCCGACCTCGAAGACAAGGAGTGTCTGCTACGATGAAGACCGCAGACCAGTCCAGGGACGCCGACAAAGACCAGGTGGCGTGTGTTGGGGGTGTGACCAGCCGGGACACCTGATGAGAGACTGCCGGCACCAAGAAGAGCAGCCGGAAAACGAGTAATGGCCGGCGTGGCGAGGGGCACGTCGGCGCCATCACAATCATCCCCTCGAGTGACACTGCGCGCTGTCAGCCGACGGATGGATGACAGCCTCATCGCGGATGGTTGGGTGAGAGGGAAGCCGTGCCGCGTGCTTGTTGACACTGGAGCAGCCGTGACTGTCATCAGACCTGACGTAGCCAGGGGCTTGCCGTCGAGAAAACCGAGCCGACCGTACCAACTAGTGACGGCATCGGGTGACACCTTGCCTGTGGAGCGGGAGACCCTGCTGCAGTTGACCCTGGGGCAAAGTGTCTTGCGTTTGTGGGTGTTCGTCCCGGAGGTGGCAGAGGAGGTGATACTGGGACTGGATGCCCTCAGGAGCCACGAGGCGACGGTCGACATCGGCAAGAAGGTTTTGCGGCTTAAGGGAGAGGAAGTAATGCTCCGGCACCCCGAAGAACGCCTTGGAATCTGCAGGGACATTCTCAGGGAAGACGTAGTTGTCCCCGCGAGAAGTGAGATGGTAGTGACGGCGCGACTGGAAGGCCAGCGCAAGAAGAACATACTGCTGACCGGGAGACGCATGTGCACAGCCCGGTGAGTCTGCTGAACCCAAAAGACACCAATCACGGCGTCCAGGCCGGGACGGAGCTGGGGCGTGCGAGCCCGTGGTCAGCGTAACACCAATAGACAAGACCCAGGAGCCGGTGCCGACGCAACACCTGGGGCCCCGGCTGGAAGGCTTACTGGAGAGGGCGGCCGACCACCTGACCGCTGAACAGAGAGAGAAGGTCCAACAACTGCTGAGACGATATCAGCGCGTCTTCAGCCAAGGCAGCAGCAATTACGGTCGCACGGACCGAGTGCTTGACCACATCGACACCGGAGACGCCCGGTCTATTCGGCAACCACCTAGACGCGTCCCGTTGGCTAAACAAGCGCCGGTACGAGACATGGTGGAGGACATGAGAACCAAGGGAGTGATCGAAGAGTCTGACAGTCCTTGGTGTTCCCCTGTAGTTCTGGTGAAGAAGAAGAATGGCGAGCTACGCTTCTGCGTAGATTACAGGAAGCTGAACGCTGTCACCAGGAAGGACTGCTTCCCCTTACCCCGGATTAACCACACCCTGGACACGCTTGCTGGTGCGCAGTGGTTCTCAACCCTGGACCTGAAATCGGGTTACTGGCAGGTGGCTCTAAACCCGAGAGACAAGGAGAAGACCGCATTCTCGACAGGCCAAGGGCTTTGGCAGTTCACAGTTATGCCCTTTGCTCTCTGCAACGCACCAGCTACCTTCCAACGCCTCATGGAGTCAGTAATGAGAGGATTGACTTATGATGCCTGCCTGTTATACCTGGACGACATCATCATCGTCGGCAAGACATTCGAAGATCATCTTGACAAACTGAGCAAGGTGTTACAGAGACTGCAGGCGACCGGCTTGAAGCTGAACGCCAAGAAGTGCCAGCTCTTCCGCAGGGAAGTCAACTACTTGGGCGACATGGTCTCACCAACCGGAGTGGCCACGGATCCGGAGAAGACACAGGCCGTGAGAGATTGGCCTCACCCAAAGGATAAGCGAGCAATGCGCAGTTTCCTTGGATTGTGCCCTTATTACCGCCGCTTCATAAAGGGTTTTTCCAGCATCGCCAAACCCCTCACTCACCCGACGGAAGAACAACGACCTGATGTGTGAACGGAGGACGCCGAAGGCGCTTTCCGGCACCTGAAGAGGACGCTCTGCAGTGCTCCTATTTTGGGATTCCCACAACCAGGCGACGCCTTCATTGTGGACACCGACGCCAGCGACCATTGCATTGGAGGCGTGCTATCCCAAGTCCAGAACGGCCACGGGCGGGTGATAGCCTACTACAGCAAGACGTTGTCCAAGGCAGAGAAGAACTACTGTGTCACCCAACGAGAGCTACTAGTGGTAGTGAAGACCTTGGAGCACTTCCACATGCACCTGTACGGTCACCCATTCCACCTGAGGACAGACCACTCCGCCCTAACCTGGCCACTTAGCTTTAGAAACCTGGAGGGCCAGACAGCCCGTTGGGTCCAGAGGCTGCAGGAGTACGACTTCACCTCCGAACATCGCAGAGGGAAGAGCCACGGCAACGCAGACGCCATGTCCCGAAGACCCTGCCCAGAAGAGTGCGGCCAATGCGCAAGAGTGGAAGAGAAGGAGCGTACCGCAGCTGTCAGAGTGGTCACGGCAGTGCCTGCGTATGGATGGGATAGCGCGGGCCTGAGGAGGGAGCAGCTGGCGGACGCCGACTTGGGGCCACTCTTGAGAGAAGTGCAGGCAGGGACGAGATCAACCTGGGGGGACATCGCACCCAGAAGCGCTACATACAAGTCGTACTGGGCCCAATGGGACTCGTTGAAGACCAAAGAGGGCGTGCCGTTCCGGGTATGGGAATCACCTGATGGGAAGACCCAGAAAGAGCAGTTGGTACTTCCCCGAAGTAAGGTGCCGGAAGTCTTGGAGGAAGTGCACGCCGGTACCTCGGGTGGACACCTAGGAGCAAATTGGACGATCGACAAACTCCGACAGCGCTACTACTGGCTGAGGCTCCGAGCAGACGCTGAGAACTGGTGCCGTCAATGTCACGTGTGCGCGGCGAGTCGCGGCTCCCAGACTAGGAGCCGGGGTCGTATGCAGCAGTACAACGTCGGAGCGCCCTTCGAACGCAACGCCGTCGACATAGCTGAACCATTCCCAGTGTCCGATCGAGGCAACAAGGATCTGATGGTAGCTGTGGACTACTTCACCAAGTGGCCGGAGGTGTATGCCATCCCGAACCAAGAGGCAAAGACGATTACAGACTGCCTCGTGGAACAGCTGTTTTGCCGTTTTGGGGTCCCGTTAGAGCTCCACAGCGACCAGGGCACCAAATTTGAGTCGCACCTAATGAAGGAGGCATTGGAAAGACTTGGGGTGAATAAGACCCGCACAACACCCCTACATCCACAGTCGGACGGCATGGTCGAGAGATACATCAAGACCCTAGAGGAGCACCTGAGGAAGGTCGTGGCCAGCCATCAGCGAGACTGGGACCTCAAGGTACCACTGTTCTTGCTGGCCTACCGTTCGTCGACACACGACAACACCGGGATGTCACCAGCAAGCCTAATGTTCGGCCGAGAGCTACGCCTCCCTTGTGACCTGGCTTTTGGGAGCCCCCCGGAAGCGAAACTGCCGGCAACCGAGTATGTGGAGAATCTAGTAGACCATCTCCACGACTTGCACGAGATGGCTTGTCAGAACATCCAGATGGCGAGCGACCGCATGAAGACCCGGTACGACAGGCAAGCCAACAGCCGAGGATTCCAGCAAGGTGACATGGTCTGGTTGTACCGCCCTACCCGGACCAAGGGACGCTGCCCAAAACTTCAACATCCGTGGCAAGGACCGTACCGAGTGGTAAAGATGATTAACGACGTAGTCTACCGCATCCAGAAGGTGCCGCGAGGAAAGATGTTAGTGGTACACGTGGATCGTCTGGCCCGTTACGATGGTGCTGTTCGAGACGACCAGCCTTGAGGAGGGAACAGTGTCGCCCATCGCATTATTGTCGGCACTACCGCAAAGGAGCCGAAGGGAAGAGACAGAGAATGGCCACATTGTTGGGGCGCTTGCCGAAAGAGAGAAAGGGATAGAGACTTCTGGAATTTTCTGCTTTGTCTTTCACCGCAATAATAACTGAAGTTTCTTGAAGTTTCCAGAATAGTGCCTGGGAGATATAAATAGCGGTAAAGTGTGAGAAGGGACAGTTTTTGTGTTACGAATTCGGAGCCGTGCTGTTGGTGAATCGGAAAAGACTTTCTTGCTGTTGCAACGAGTGTACAAGGTTACTGTTTACGGAAATAAAAGTGTTTTCTTTATCTCGACTACATCTGTCTTCTTTGCTATACATCCACAAAATTCACAATATGGTTGACATGGCTGGAGCAGCAAAACAGTGATAACATTATGCACGCTGCAAAGTGTCGCGAAGTAAAAATTGCTGGACACAAGGTAGATGGTTTTGGAGCTAACCGAAGCGTGTACCTCATTCACGGTTGTTGGTATCACGGTTGTCCAAAGTGTTTTGCAAATAGACACAAGGTTTTGTTCTGCACGGGAAACGAAACCATGGCCTCGCGTTTTGAGAGGACTGAAAAAATAACTCAGAAAATTAGAAATGCAGGCTACCATGTTATTGAAATGTGGGAGTGTGACTTTAAGGAAATGGTAAAAGCCAACCCACAACTTGCTCTGTATGCTAAACTGTTTCCAATGTCCGACCCCTTGGACCCTAGGGATGCTTTTTACGGGGGTCGAACCAACTGGACAAAGACATACTGCGAAGCAGCGGGAAACGCAAAACTATTTTATTATGATGTGTGCAGTTTGTATCCCTTTGTGAACAAGACGAAACCGTACCCAGTGGGGCATCCCAAAATTAGCACAAAGCACTTTCCTAGTTTGGATAATGTTAAGGGAGGCCTAGTAAAGTGCTAGGTGTTACCTCCTCAAAACCTCTTCCATCCAGTGCTCCCGGTGCGGGTCAATGGAAAGCTTATGTTTCCGCTGTGTCGCGAATGTGCCCAGCTAGAGAACCAAACGCATTGCGATCACGACGATGATGCCAGGGCATTATCGGGAACATGGGTGTTGGACGAGGTTAAGGTAGCCATATTGGAGGGTTACCGCGTGCTGGAGGTGTCTGAGCTGTGGGAATATGACATGGTACAATACGATCCCACAACAGGGTCTAAGGTTCTCTTTGAGGACTATGTGAACCAGTTCTTAAAAATTAAGACCGAAGCCTCCGGATGGCCGTCCAACTGCGTGACACCCGAGGCGAAGGACACCTTTGTGCGACGGTTTTACGAACGCGAAGGCGTTTCCCTGGACCCCAGTGCCATTGTCCATAACCCGGGTAGGCGAGAACTTGCAAAGCTAATGCTAAACAGCTTTTGGGGTAAGTTTGGCCAGAAGGATAACCTACCCACATGTGAGGTAGTGGACCAGTACACTAGACTTATAAAGCCACTTAATGACCCTGCTGTGGAGGTTCAAACCTACGTTCCAGCTACCAATGATACAATGTACGTGGCGTGGCGGTATAGCCACCAGAGCCCTAAAATAAGCCGAACCACAAACGTTGTTATTGCAGCCTATACAACAGCTCATGCTCGCCTGGTATTGTACGAATATCTTAAGCGGCTTAAAGAGCGAGTGTACTATTTCGATACGGACTCTGTGATTGCTGTAGGCGCTCCGGGGCAGTGGATGCCGACCGTGGGTAGCTTTCTTGGAGACATGACCGACGAACTGGAAAAGTACGCGCATGCAGCGTATATTTCCCGCTATGCCTCTACAGGACCAAACAGCTACTGCCTAGAAATTACATGCCCGGAGACCAACAAGACCTATTCGGTATGCAAAATTAAGGGAATCACGCTAAACTCTGGCAACCTAAGGACAGTAAATGCCGACGTGATTCGAACTGTTGTGCTAGAGGATCGCAGCAGGGTCGTAAGGCTACGAGGTAGCCAGATCTAAATGAAACCGTTGTGGAACGTAGTAACGGAACCGTCAACCAAGACCTTTAGAATGGTCATTACTAAGCGAGTGATTTTTTTTTAAATTAACGTCCTCCAACGTAACGTCATATCACACGGTGAGTGAATGAAATGGGTGAAATGATGCTCAAATGAGCCCGAGGTCCATGGAGCTTTAAGTTACCCGACATTCGTCTTCTCAGGATAAGGGAAAACCTCGGAAAAAACCTTACCCGGATAACTTACCCTAAGCGATATTCGAACTCGCGACCTCTTGAACGTGAGGCAGATACGCTAACCATCACGCTATCGAGGCGGGCCCAAGCGAGTGATGACGGACGGGTTTGGCACCTACCCTTATGGGTTCAAAAGGGCAAGCTAGCAGGCTATATGGGTCATTACCGCAGTAACCATGCGAAAGTGTAACTCTGCTTCATCATGTCCCACTCAATTTTCCTTTCCATGCACCATGCTTGTAGCCGGTCCTTCGCGCTGCGGGAAATCCACGTTTGTGAAGAATCTTATTCGCAATGCTAAGCAAATGTTCGATCAACCTTTGCGCAAGGTGCTGTGGTGCCACCCGGAGGATTACGTGCCCGAACTGGGAGAATTACCCTTAACTTGTGAGGAGCATGCGGGAATTCCCAACCTAGACGATGTTCGGGAGAACTACCTACAAGGTAGACGATTTAATGTAGGTATACCGGGGATTGCTTAAACGTATCCAACTTCTTTACAAGAGACACAGACACTTTGGGGTAATATACATCTTGCAAAATGTTCTTCCGCAGGGAAAAAATTTCGCACCATATCGTTAAATGCAAACTACATTGTGTTTAAAAACAATATGGACAAAATGCAAATAGAAAGACTTTGTCAGCAGCTAGAGCCAAGAAACTCTAAATTTCTATTAGAAGCCTTTGAAAAAGCCACGGAAAAGCCCCACGGATACCTCGTGATGGACTGCACCCAGTACACTGCGGACGCATACAGGTTCAGAACAGGCGTCCTCCCAGGAGAACGCCTATCTTACTTTATAGCCAATGACTAAAGTTGGATAAATACAGGGTGCTGCACTAAAAAGTTGTCATTAGGAAGTTATCATGGCGAGAAAGCGGTTAACCATTGCTAAAGTTTCGAGTCCACTTATAGCGAGGCAACATGAAAATTTGGCAGTTCTTGCAAAGGCTAAACCTGCGCTGCGCAAGCAGCTCCTTAAAAACGCTAGCTCAGAATTAGTGAAGGCCGTTTCCGAGTGCATGCTTAATGTAAGCAAGGGAAATGTAACACTGCCTCCGAGGTGCGTCAATCGTTTAAAAAGGCACAGAGCAAGTTGGAGGAGGTTAGTTGACAAGAAGCTGACCCTTAAGAAGAAGAAGCGCATTTTGGTGCAGCGCGGCGGATTTCTACCTGCATTTCTGTTGCCATTGCTAGCTTCCCTGGGGAGCGCTTTAGTAACAAAGTTTGTAAAATGAAGTTTGGGCGCTAAGTGCTTATTGCGCCACAGCCTAAAGCTGTTGAGCGGCTGCACGTCATCGACTCTAGTCTTTCGAACTTGGCTAAAGAAATACACGCCCTGCAACGGTCTAAGCTAACGCTGCCAGAGAAATGGAAACTAATGAAATATAAATTGGGAAACTACTTGGGACTTATGGCACAAGTTAGAAAACCGCTTATGTTAAAGGACGACGACAACGTCGATGATGTTGCGTTTCAGGATATTTCCGAAACAAGTGACACAGGAAAAAGGGTCAAAACCCCTTTGGCTAAAAGAGGAAAGCGCGAACCAAGGCAGGAAAGGGTTGTTCGGAAGCTTAAATCAAAGCGTTTAGAAGCGGGCAAAAAACTGAAAGACGACACGTTCATTCCCTTTGCATCGCCAAACAGGAAAAAAGGAAACACCGACTATCCCTACGAGCTTAGAAGTCGGCGTTGGGACCCATGTATAAGGAGTAAACCATGAAAGACTGGACTCAGCTGAGGCGCATCTATGGCAACCCCGAACACGCTGCAGGATTGTCCACTCCAACTGAACTTAGCAAGGCCACCGGTATCTCAAAGACCCATGTACAGTGCTTTTTAGAAACGCAGGTCAGCTACACGTATCACAATCCAGCTCCAAGACGCTACCCCACCCGATTTTACCACGTTACTAATATAGACGATGTATGGGAAGCCGATCTCAACATTCTGCCAAACTTTAAGCAGTATAACTTACCCTATGCTTACATTCTTACCGTTATAGACGTGTTTTCCAAGTTTGCATGGGCCGTCCCGCTAAAGACCAAGCTAGGTTCGGAGCTCGTGGTGGCATTTTCGACCATCTTCTCTAAACGTGTGCCTAGGGTTCTTCAAACGGACAAGGGTTCCGAGTTTGTGAACAAAACCTTTAGAGGTTTTCTAAAGCGGTACGGCGTGAGGCACTTTACCACCTCCAGCAACGTAAAGGCTAGCGTTGTGGAGCGCTTTAACCGCACGCTAAAAACAAAGATGTGGAAGTACTTTACGCACACCAACAGTTATCGCTACGTGGACGTTCTCCCGGCTTTAAGAAATCCTACAACAAGTCGTACCACAGGTCCATTAAAATGGCCGCCATTGACGTTAACGAAACTAACGTGCTGCAAGTCTACAGCAACCTTTATAGGCATAAACTTAAAACGCAGCGCCCAACTCCAACCCAAACCCTAAAAGAGGGCGATAACGTGCGCATATCGAAACAAAAGATGAGATTCGACAAGGGTTACGAACAGAATTGGACCGAGGAAATATTCAAAATCTCAAAGGTGGTCCGAGGTTCGCCCGCTGTATATAAGATCGAGGATCTCGCAGGAGACGGTGTAGAAGGGACATTTTACACTGCGGAATTGCAGAAAGTAGCGCTCCCGCAAACGTTTAAGGTGGAGTCCATATTGCAAACTAAAGGCCGGGGAAATAACAAGCAGGTGCTGGTGAAGTGTTGGGGCTACCCTAAAAAGTTTAACTCGTGGGTATAGGCTTCTTCGGTTGAACCAGCATGATCAGCACTAGACCCTTCTCCCTCACCCTTGTGAGCAACGCTTCCATGAACCACTTTACCGGCAACTCAACGGCCAGGTTTTCAAACATTCTCCCCGAGAGGGTTGTACTGCAGGGGGAGTGGGAGGTTGCCTTGCAAAAGGTGCGCTATCCGGTAAAATTTTAAAATGTTTCAAAATCGCATGCGCAAATAGTGGGTTCCAAGTACACCATGACGCTGCGTCCTACGCAATCTCAATTTAGTCTTCAGCTACCGCAGGGCATTGTACACGACCCAGAGGAGCTGGTCAACCGCATTAATGCCGTTATGACCAGACATTTACATGTACCGGATGTATTTCGCATTGATTCAGCAAAACATGTTTGTGTCAACGACGAGGCCGTGCACTCAGGTCCCGTACCCTCAGCTGAATTTGGGGGCTTTGTGGAAAATGCTGTGCCGGTTACCGTCCTACATCCCGATGAAGGTTTTCTTTCCGATGCGCCAAGGGGTGAACCAAAGCCGGAGCCAAACCCAAAACCCGGATCTAAACCATCCACCAGCTCTCTCAGTGCTTCATCGCGGAGTTTACTAACCCACCACGCAACCGCCGCGGCGCCGCCCGCCGCAGCCGCTGCTCAACGCACCAGAGCCCTCTCCTGAGTCGGTTAGCGACGCCGTTCTAAAAAGAAAGTTGTTTAAGGGCCACCTTGTGCACAGTTTGATGCTCTCCCCATCGCTAGCCAAGATGCTCGGTTTCGAACCTTATAGCAACGTTATTCATGCAAAGCAGGGCATACATCCCGTGGATGCCTATATGGGGTTTCCTTACGAAATGTTTATTTATTGCAATCTTGTCGTGCCTCCAGTGGCGGGCGATACTCTTGCTCAAGTCATAGAAAGCGTGGCCGTGGAGTACGAAAGAAGCAACAACACCTACATGACCGATGAATAAACCTTCTCTCCTCTAAATTGGGTACCCCTAGTGCAGCTCGATTTTAAAAATGTGGAAATACATTTACGAAACGGTTTCGGAGATCTTTTGCCATTTGCAGACGGCTTATCCTCCACTGTAGTGTTATCGTTTAGACCGAAACCTCCATCATGGAACTAAATGCCTACCTCGGTACTATCTTCATCAGGCGGGAGGGGCGCTCGACTACCGCGATTTTGTTGTATTTAGAGGTAAGCGCTAACAGAGGGGTAGCGGTCTCTTCTCCGCTCTTGGCGGCCTGTTTAGATGAATTTTCCCGGTTATTAAAAGTGGCGCCAAAGCTATTTGGAAACGAGGCCGTTAAGATGGAAGCAAACGTACTAGCTGACGTAGCCACCTCCGGAACGGCTCCTAAATAGGCACTAAAAATCAGACTCAAAGAAGCGGGGTCCAATCTTAAGCGAAAAGCTGACGCGAAAATTAATTCCATGCTAGGCTCGGGCCTCCACCGCATTAAAAGAATAAAACCGTCTCGAGCAGCGGTAAGCAAACAGTCTAGACCTGTTCGCAGAAGGCGCAAGGTTCAAGACATCTTTTGGTAATGGCTGAGTCCGACGCCGTGCACATGATCTCCAAACTAGACCTTTTTAAGGACCTTCCCATTCAAATGAACGCTAATGAAAAATGCCCCTATAACCTTTCACTATTCCGGCGATGCCGACGATTACCTCGATCTCACCTACGTCGTTCTAGAGCTTGCGGTGCGCATACTGGACGCCGAAGGCAATGCTCTTAAAGACGAGGTGCAAGCCACTTTGGCACATGTGGAAGAGAGCCCGAGTCGACGAAGTACTACAAGGGAGAGATGGCCGAGTGAGGACAGCCATCCTGCGTCTACCCGATGGTACGAGGATCAGTCGACCGGTACAACTGGTGATTCCACTGGAAATCGACCAGGGTGGGGAGGATGTTGAGGACACAGAGTAGCTGAGGACATCTACCGTCAGTGATTATAACCAAATAGTTGTTGTTGACGCTACCAGATGCGTTTTTGTTCTTGCTTTGTTTTTGTAAAAATAAAGAGAGTTTAAGTATGGAGACCTAGCTGTTTGTGTACGTTATTTATACTACGACATGTGGGAAGGTAATGCAGGAATGCTGTATCGCCATGGGCACACCAAAGGAAGCCAGGTGGTGGAACTCATGGGGTGTCTCTCCAGTGCGCTCTTTAGACAAGAAAACTTAATGTTAAACAATGTCAGTGCTACCATAAAGTTCACACCCTCTTCGCCCCAGTTTCACATCTTCTCCACAGCAAAAAACGACCTAAATGCATTCACCGAAATTGTATCCGCAAAGTTACATCTCAAAACCGTTAGGCCTTCGCCCACCATAAAAATTGCCCATCATACCGTGCTCTCCAAAAATCACGCCAAGTACCATCTTAAGGATGTAAGCTTTCACTCTCTGAGTCTTCCTAAGGGATCCAGCGGAATGACGTTTAATGACGTGTTTATTGGTCAAATTCCCAGAAGGGTCGTTGTCGCCATGGTTTCCGATAAAGCCTACAGCGGACAGTACTCATCCAACATACAATCGAAACATAAGAATGATAATATTATTGCTACAGTGACAAAAGAACTTGTTAAACAGGATAAAAATAAAGTACAGATTATGAAGGCAACTTCCACTAAAAAGACAAGCAAAACAAGAAAATCCATTAGGCCCACTAGGGGATATAAATACTTACGCGAGGTGACTGCAATAATTCCAGACATAACATCAAAGGAGCGCTTTTTCGCAAACAGAGGTTACGTTACGCAAGTCAGACAAGACGGACACGAATCATTTTCAGACAGAGAAGACCCAGACGATCAAAATTGGTCAAATAAATGCGCAGCGCTCGAAAATGGTGATGACTGAACTTAGGAAATTAATTGACGAACTAGATATGGACATTTTATGCCTTCAAGAGCCGTATACCTTTAAAAACAAACTCACGATAACTCCAACTATGGCAAGAGTAATCTGCACTGGCGAAAATCCAATGGCGGCCATTATAATTGTGAATCCAAATTTACAAGTGACCAAAATAACTAATTTTAACGATACACACAATAACTGTGTTCAGATCAATATGGAAAAGGGGAATTTTATCCTATCTAATCATTACTGCCAGTATAGCCAAGAAATTGACCAATATTTGGATTTAATTAAACAAATACATATCAAATATCGGGATTATGAAACTATTAATACTCTAGACGCTAACGCCAAATCTCATTGGTGGCATAGCGGTATAAAAGATGACAGGGGTGAGAAACTGGAAGATCTCATTTCGGAACTTAATTTATATATTTTTAATAAACCTAATAATCCTCCTACTTTCCAAAATCGTGCAGGAGCAATGTCCAATATTGACATCACTTTAGGAAATAGTAGAATTATACCCAAAATCCAAAACTGGAAAGTTGGACAGGATTACACCTCCAGTGACCACAATTTGATCCTATTCAACTATATTATTAAAATTTCAAGATGGGATAGAAGTTATACAGTACCAAGTTTTAATTTTAATGCTGCAAATTGGAAAGACTTCAATAGGACACTACAGAACAGACAACTAGGACATATAGGAGCTGAAGCTAATCACGAAGCGACTAAATTAGAACACATTTTAAAATCCACTATGCTTAAATATATTCCTAAAAGGAGACTCAAAAAATTTAAAGATGATGTTTGGACCGATACATTACAAAATTTACGGAGAAAAGCTCGAAAATGTCGGAGAATTTATCAGAAGACTATTGTAATAGAAGAGAGAAATAGAAATTTAGAAATCTATAGGAAAGCCAAAGAAAAATTTAAGAAAGAATTATTTGAAACAAGAAGTAGATCATGGAAAAGTTTTGTTGAAACCAATTCTATGCATAATATATGGGGAGCACCTTATAAAATCACTATGGAAAAAATCAGGAAACCGGAAATTTTAAATACCATTAGAAGGGATGATGGGACTTTAACCCAAAACTGGACCGAAACTACACAGGAACTGTTACAAAAACTACTACCCGACGACAGCCAGGAGACAGACACTGATGAAAACACACAAATTAGAAGAAATTTGGAAGTGCCGTATCCGAATTCTAACGTTATATATCCTTTTGACAAATCGGAAATACGACAGATAATTAGAGGACTAAAAAAGAAAAAAGCAGCAGGACCCGATAACATCAAGAACGAAATTCTTATAAATACTGCAGAATCATTAATCCCAATACTTTGTAATTTGTATAATAATTGTTTGTGGCAAGGAAAATTTCCCAACAATTGGAAAGTTGCAAAATTAACTGTTTTGAAGAAAAGTGCTGATAAAGATCCGATGGACTGTAAATCTTACAGACCCATCTGTCTTTTGAATACTATTGGAAAAATTTTTGAAGCTTTAATAAATAAGCGTATTTTGGAATATCGGACACTTATTGGGCTTAATGATGATCAGTACGGTTTCAGGAAAGGGAGATCCACCGAAGACGCAATTAATACCCTTATCACTGCCACCCTAAATTCCAAATCAAAATACGTTATGGCTATTTTCGTGGATATTTCGGCTGCTTTTGATAACGTTTGGTGGCCCCATTTTTTCACTAGGCTTAGAAATTTAAATTATCCCAGAACTTTGTATAACATTTTAGAAGATTACTGTAGAAATAGAAAAGTACAACTTGTTGGTGTGAACCAAATCATTTCAAAAGACATCACCAAGGGATGCCCCCAGGGTTCGATTCTCGGGCCCACTTTTTGGGACATAATTTTGGAAACATTATTAGAACAAATTACTCGTATAAATATCTGTCTTAGGGTAGTGGCATATGCAGATGATGTAGTCTTTTTGGTAGAGGGAAGAACTAGGAATATTTTGGAAGAAAAGGCCAACAAATTGTTAATAGAGCTATCCAATTGGTGCCAGGTTGCTAAGATGAAGATTTCATCAGCGAAATCTACATATATGATACTTAAAGGCTCATTTAAGCGAGACCCCATTATTAAATTTGAAAATAACCATATTAAACGTTCAATACAAGTAAAATATCTGGGCATATTTCTGGACGAAAGACTAAATTTCAAATTTCATACTGATTATGTGAGGGTTAAAGCAGAAAAAGTAATGCTGAAACTTTCCCGTTTAGCACAATTTGATTTCAAAATTCCCTTGAACACCATAACCACCTACCATACGAGCATATTTGGAGCCATAGTGACCTATGCAGCATCAACGTGGGCGCACAGAGCCAAGCTTACCACAGTCAAGACCTTACTGAGAAGATCACAGAGGAAGATCCTACTCCGATTTACAGGAGCAGTGAACACAACACCAACCATGGCTTTGCTAGTTATCCTGGGAATTTGGCCTATTGACCTTACCCTACGATACAGGGGTGCATGCTTTTGGATGAAAAAAGGAGATCAGGGAAAAGTTTTTGAAATAATGGATGGTTTTTATTACAAGAAACGAGACGTCAAAAATAAACTATTACAAATCTGGCAAGAAGAGTGGGATTTAATAGAAGAAGGCAGGAGAACTTACTCAATTTTCGGCAACATTAGAGAAAGATTACAAAAGAAGTATAAAAGTTTTAATTATACAAAAGGTACAATACATTTCCTAACCGGGCACGGCCCGTATGGAACCTACTGGCTAAAGATTAATAAACAATTAACCGATATATGTGATATATGCAACATCCAAGACACTCCTGAACATGTTTTCTTTGAATGTCCAAAATATGCACACCTGACAGAAGAACATCGGACACCATTACAAGGACACCAAATCTGCAACATCGTAAGGGATAAGGATTTACTCCACCACCTAGAGACAATGGCTAATACCATCAGCAAATCTGCCATCGAGACCAAAACTCTGCCAAGGCAAATAAATATTCAACATCAGGACCCATTAATAAGACGATCCGAGAGGATACAAAATCAACAGCACAGAAATAACATTGATATTGGTTTATCTGATACACAAGATGACCAATAAGATATAAATACCGACAATAAAGAAATGTTTGAAATTTTTATGAAAATGAGGTTTTGAAAATGTTTAAATGTTGTATTTTTATGTTAGATGATGTTTTAGTGTATTATCTTAAATATGTGCAATTTTGTTTATATTTAATTGTCATTTTGATTATTATGTCTCGCATTTTATATAATTATGTACGAGTGTATTTGTGTTGTAGTATAGAGTTTAAATAGTTTCAAATGCTTTCTAAATTTAGGGATTAAAAATTTTTTGTAATATTTAATATATAAATCTGAATTTGAAATTTTAATATTTGATTTAAATTTAATGCAATATTTTATTTTATTAAATAAACTCAAATGTTTTAAAGCTTTAGTAGATTAAGAAATTTGAAGGATTTGTTGTTTATTTTGGAGGTCTGAGATTAAGAAATTTGAAGGATTTGTTGTTTATTTTGGAGGTCTGAAGATAATTTGTATTTTTGAGTTATTTAATTGAGGTTCTGAAGATTTTGAATGTTGTAATGTTTGTGTTGTATGATGTTTATGAGTATATTTTTAAATGTGTAATTTGATTATGTTCAATAGTTACTTTGATTATTGTTTATTATATAATTATGCATGAGTGTAATTGAGTTGTAGTGTGGAGTAAAGGAGTTTTGGTGCTGGGTACCAGTACCAAGATGGCCGCCGGATTCCGGCGGTCATATTTTGTTTTGTTATGGATTTTTTATATTTGTAGATTTAGTAGTAACTGGTTACCAGTTATTTATTTTATTACTGGATACCAGTAATATTTTATTTAAAATTTTTTGTTTTTTTTTATAAATTTTGATTTTGAAAGTTAAGGTTCTTATAAGTTATTTTATAATTTATAAGAGCTTGTGTTTAAAGAGGTGATTTTTTAAAATTTTTATAGATTTTTTATTAAATTTATAAAAGTTTTGAATAGGTATGATTAGGGATGAGATGGAAATTTTTAGATTTTATTTTGGTAATTTATTGGTTTTTTTTTCTCTTAATTTTAGTTAGAAGAGGTGTGGTTTTAGGATGTTAAAATGTTGTGTTTTAAATTATTTTATTTTTATTTTATTTTGTTAATCTGTAAATTTTGTAAAGTGTATATTTGTTTTATATTTGTAATAAAATAATAAAGATCTGAATATTGACCCCGGTTTAAGAAATTAGGTGCCGGGGTCCAGTATGCAGATTTTTATTTTTATTTTTATTTTTATTTTTATTTTTATTTTTTTTTTTATTTTTATTTTTATTTTTATTTTTATTTTTTTTATTAGTACTCATCCAACCCATTTAACCTTAAACACTTTAACATGAATTCCTTTCAAATGTACGTGAGTGGCCAACCCATTCCTTCCCAACCCCTACAACCCGACTTTGACAATGGGCAATTTCGACAATGCTTTCAAACTCTTCAGGACGGTCTAGGCATTCACTTTAAAGACGAGGGCACTCCATATCCAGAGATCAATATCCTCTCGGTTACACAGTTATGGTGTTTGATCTCACTGCCGACATGAGTGCCAATGCCCATTACATCTCCGGTCAGCGAAACGGCACAGTATCTATAAGCATCGGATTTTCTAAACCACTCGCAGACGCCGTCGTGCTTCTCGTTTTAGCGAAAATTCATCGTACTGTAGAAATAGACGCCAACCGATCCATCTTAGTGTCATGAACACGTACCACCTCGAACGCTTTCTATCCGCATGCTCCTTCACGCGCCCTTTCTTCTACGGCGTTTTTGCCTGCGATCAGTTACCTCCAGCAGGCTCTCTTTCATCTTTCCCTCTAGCCATGTTCGTTAACACTGACCCCAGCACGCAACCAGGAAAACACTGGGTCTGCATCTTCGTCGATAAAAACCGTAGAGGGGAATATTTTGATAGTTTTGGCTTAAACCCCCATAGTGCCTCATATTTTAAAATGGCTCCATTCAGTTTGTGGTACCCGTTGGGTGCACAGCTCCATTAGGGTACAGGGAAATAACAGTGCTACATAAAGCTACGTAGGCTTTCACGGCCGGCGTCTAACTTGTAGAAAGAAATATCTTCCGGGCTGTTATGCCGTGGTCTGCTGGAGATCTGTCTTCCAGACGTTTCGTCTACCGCAGTTGTAGACGAAACGTCTGGAAGACAGATCTCCAGCAGACCACGGCATAACAGCCCGGAAGATATTTCTTTCTACAAGTAACAGTGCTACCTTTGGCATTAGGTCATCGATTATCTTTCTCACCGCTGCGCGGATCTTTCCCGAGAAATTTTCTTTTCTAAATTTCGAAGCAAAGATTTCCCTTATAACGATCTCCTCATTCTTAAAACATACAACCACGTATGCCTCGCCAAAAGCTCTCATCATCTTCATCATCATCATCATCATCTGCAATCCTGTAGGCCTTTGCAGGTAAGTCCACATTTCTCTTTCTCTCTCTCTCACTCCCTCTCTCTCTCACCCCCTCTTTCTAATCGTGCCTCTGCCCCGTTTTCAGCTCTCCTATAACTCCTGCGCAGGGCTACACGTCTCCAGTGCGCCATGAGCAACAAGGAAAACCAGGAGGATGCCGGTCCTGATTTGTCAGAGTAAGCATGTTAGCTCGTGCTTTTTTTTCTTCTTTTTTCTTTTGCTTTTGGTTTCTATTATTTGGATTCTTTTGCTCTTTTTGTTACAGTGCACATGAGCGACCCGTCCTGGGACCTCTCTCCGACATCTACTTCCTCAACCCCTCGCAAACCAAGTTTGTCGGTGTGGGATTTGCTCCTAGGGAGCCATTTCAACTGGTCGTCGTCTTAGCCAAGTGTGACTCTCGCTCAAGCGTAGCCCTTACGCCGGAGCATTGGCAGAAGCTTGTGGAAGGAAGGCACGTCATCCAACGAACCGTTCGTGACACGGAGGTCAAACTTCAGGAATATCAAATATTTCTGCTCGATTTTCAATCATCTTTAAACGCTTTTTTGGCAAACTGCTCATTGTCGTAAAAGACCTACAAGGCGGATGCATCGCTCTTAACCCTCAGGAATGGGACGTTCTGGACACCCTAAACAAACTCATCTCAGACATCCTATTTCATAAAAGCAAAGAACAAACTGACGTACAAAACCAAATCTCTGCATTTCGCAAGGCCATGCTTCACAGCTACATTTCCAATGTTCATTTTCGTTCCATCAATTTCACCCTATTTACTAAGTACATCAGATCCGCCAACCTTAGAACATTCCTAGAGGTGCAACATTATCTCAAACCTCACTTCCTGCGCAATATTATGCAACCCGAGTCATAACCTTTTTCCCCCTCTCAGTCGTCTGCCTACAACCCTGAAGCATGGGCTACAAACATTACCTATCGGTCTACTGTAACGGAAAAAGGTGTTCAAGAATTACGACGTGCAGGGACATCCTAAGAAAAATTTTCCGTACGTCCTAAGGTTCGTCGATGACGTCTACGTCGGAGCAGCCATCTCTGTTAAGTCGTATAGCTGCCAAGACATCGCATCCTATGTCTTTGCCAACATAAACATGCAAGACATTCTTTTTTCGGCAGAACCTATCACCACAACAGCGACGAGGAAACCAAAGATCAATTATTTCGCATTGTTGCAAAAAAAAGTTTATTCATCGTCTACTATGAAGCTCCATTGCTACCTACCTCCAAAATGCAACACATGATCGACGATGTGCGTTTGTGCTACGGTCGTTGCCTTTCAGTGCATTTAGGCAACACCTTACCATACATCGAAGATCTTATTCACGGACATTACATCTACAGCGTTCAAGAAAAGAAGGCTCTACAACAACAGGACCATACCGCCTATAATAATCTCATCTCCTACGTCAGAAGCGACGCGTAGCGGAAAATACCAAACCGACAAGTCCATTCCTGCTTCATTTGCACCATGCCAGCAGCAGCGTGCACACCGCTACACTGTTCCATGTGCTTTCATTACCAGTGTCGCTGAAGCATACGTTCCTTCTGGTGCGATAAATGCAGCGTAGGCGTCTTCACAGACTTAAAAAAATTACAACATAACATTGACGCCTTCTTACAAAGGTATGCCAAACGCAATGGCGGAAATCTCAGCTATAATGAAGTACCTGCAACATCACCAAACCCTCTCTCAACTCAGCAGTGAGGAACTTCACTGCGTGTTTTTGAACGCCAACGGTATCTTTCCAAAATGCCCTCCGCATTATTTGGATTCTGTTTGGCATCGCCTATCGCCGCAACAGCAGCATTATCTTCATTCTTAACAAAGGTGCAAGCAGCATTGGAACCAACCGTCGCACCGTATTCATATAGATGGCGCAGCTCCAATCATCGCACAGTGCCCATTTTGCCGCCAAGGTTAACATTTTCTCTATGTGAACCAACCAAGCAACGAGGCAAAATTGCGAGTTTAAAAAGACAAGACATCGCCACAGGATTCCCGCCACGCAATATGACAGTTGTCTTTTAAAAGTTCTGGAAAGTGCGCGTGGGAAGAATTATATTGCTGTGTAAACGGAAAAAACCTTTCAATGCTGTTTTTTGCTGTCGGTTGCGAAAATATGACACCGGATGAAATGACGCACGCGTGGCGAGATGGATGAGGTGGGGTGGGGGAGGGGAGAGGGGATTCATTGTCCTGTTCCGAAAGCAATCTCAGTACTAGTTCAGAGGACGACATCGACACGGACGCTTGTGTATAAAGATAGACTGCATTGCACTTCCGTTGCCTCCGCTCTTATAAGCATTCAACCTCGGCATCATGGCTTCAAGCAACATCGTGCGAGAACTTAACACCATGGCAGAAACTATGCCTTTCATGTCCTTGGGAGAACTTCAAAAAGGTCGACTGTACAGAATTCAGAGTGCCGGGGCACTCTCCACCAGGTACGGCAGAAAAGTTACCGTCATCATTAATAACCACGAAATATTTCTGCCTTCTAATTTCGACAACATGCCTCAGGATTACATCGACCAACTCAACTCCGTTCCTGTCTGCCTAACGTACCAAGGGGACGAAGTGCTCCGAAATGGTTACGAACGACGCATCGTCTCATTCTCCGAACCTTCCACTCCTCGTGATACATCCCGCCAAAACCCATACACCAACTTCCAATAACCTTCCTCTAATCAGTCTCTCTTCTACCATCAACATGAGAAGGTGCAAGTCAGACCCTGTGGACATTCACCCCAGTCTTTCCTGTAGAATCATTTTCAACGTAAATGAAGCCGTGGATGCTGCAGGCAGCTACGCCAACGAATGCCGCATCGTGTCGCAGGAAATCTCAGCCTTTGGGGTGCGTAAAATTGTCACCATCAAAGTTTCCTCCGGCAATGCTCACATCATGAACGTCCAGTTCGTCCCTTCCATTGCTGCCTCTTTCAACGGACATGTCAGATGCTCCGTATATCTTGGAACCAACCCAACACCATCTATAGACAACATCATCACATCCACCGGATCTTTTCCAGCGGGTGATAGCATTCGTCGTTCCCCTCTACATCCCCAAAACCACTACCAATGCAGACCCTAATTTTCGCCACATACACCTCTCCTGTGTTACCTGTGACCACCTCCCACCGCGACCTGAGAATCTGCAAAAAGATGAACCATTCAACATACCTACCCTTAGTACTACCACATTATTTAACATCATCTTTCTGGAAACCAACATCAGTGATCGTGTGTGTGATTTAACATAAACAAAGAAGAAAAAAACAACAATTGTGTGACTCTGTGCTCATATATAAAAACAAAATTTCATTATTACTCCGAACTATGTTATATTCATATATTTGTTCATTTTGTGCCACTGTGTCTCTACTTGTATTGTTGCTTAAATTCATTAAAACCAGGCTATGTCTCAATCAACTATATGTTTAAGCTTTTATTCCCATATGTCATATTTCCATATTTTCCATGAATTGATGTTAATAAAGTTGTATACGGTATAAACGATTGGAGTTCAGGCAATTTCTGTCTCCAGGCAGACAATATGGCGGCCGCTAATCGGACTAAAGTAAGTCCTAACGCACAAAAAAAAGAAGCGGGGAAAATTTAAAGTGCAATGTTGGGGTTGAATTTTAAAAAGTTGGGCGAACCATCCCCTTTTTTAAGTTCAACTCCAACATGGCACCTTGCTTTTCCCGCATTTTTTAGCGGATTAGGACTTCCTTTTAGCGGATTCATGGCCGCCGTCTTGTATTCACTTCCGCCATATTGAATTCGCGTCCGCCATCTTGCGACACTAGCGCCACTTGTCCCCCTGCTGGCAAAAATTGGCGTAACTCCAATTGCTTATACCGTATAGATAACTACTACACACAACTCGGATTACACGAGGTGGAATATCTCTTCTTACCCCTTCATTCCCCCAATCCATGAGCTAGTGCACAGACAATATCTGTTTTGTCTTCAACTGTACAGACGTGAATGACATGAACTCATTTCCACTGTTCGCAACGCAGCCAGTGTGTATGCCAGCAACAAAATATTGATTACGAGATATCCGTGTTGCAATTATTACCTCTATTCCGATTGCGGATGACCCCAAATGCGCAAGGATGTGGCAAACGGAAAGCGATACCACTCGCGTACCACCATTCCACCGCATGGTACTTCGACTGCCGCCATTGTAGTTCCAAGAGTTCCAGTGTGATTTTCCTGAACACAGGTCCATTTGTAGCCTTTGCTCACCAGAAGAAAACGAGTTAGAACAATATGGTGCGTAAATATTTGCTACTAGACCTATCACGTTCACGCACGCTCATGATTCACATAGCAGCATTGCCAACTAGTGTTATTAAAAAGTCGCCAAATCCGTAATTAAAACCCATCACAAAATCGCTAAATCAAAAATTCTGTAACAAAATGACAATTCCATTAATCCCACTCCTGACATTCCTGACACCAATGTGACAAAACAACAAAATCCAGTCCGCTTTTCTATCACTTTATTGTACTCTAAACTTTTGTACAAAAACTCAGTTTTCTTCTACTGACATTAATACAAGAGATGTAGGTTTAAAGGCGCTCAACTATTTGGTCATCAGCGCCCCTAAAAACAGATCATGGCAAAGGCCAGAGATAAATTTCAGTATAAAAAATAAAAGTAGTAAAAGGGAAAACAGTTAAACGCCAGAATAAAAACGAAGCTATAAAAAGGTTGAAAAAAGTATAACATTTAAATATCTAAAGTTTTATATCCTCAGGTTGATACTTATCTTCCAGCTGCTCCTCAAGAATCTCGTCACAAATGAAGGTTGCACTGGATTGTCACAGAGCTGTGTGTATTGCGTTACTGTGCACTGCTAATAATTAAACATGCGGCGCATCAAAGCAGGGGAGAAGTGTTGCGAAAAGCAACACTTAAGTTTTGTACAGCTTGTCTAAAACGTCCTGACATTCCCCCACTCCCAAAGCAAAGATGCGTAAAGGCACCGAGCAGCCCACTTGCATAAAAGGGAAGTGGGGGTCACACTTCCAGCTGTCGTGAGAGTAATTAGTTCATGCGTTGTATATGTGGCTGCCTTCAAGTTCTGAGAACCTTGTAGTCACTTGCTCCCCCGCCACTCACCAGTTCTGCGCGTTTCTCCTCACTTGCGCATACGGAGTGTCGCGACGTTTCAGACAAGACGTACAAGTGAGCGTTCACGCTTCACGCGCGGACAATACATCTCAGAAGACCAAGGTGAGTACAATGGGAAAGAAAACCGGGGAGATGTTGCAACGCTGTGTCTAACACTACGTGTAATTAACTGTCTCATCTGTGATTTTATTAGCTGAAGTGACACACTCATTGGTGCAACGTGAAACATCATTGACTTCCAAGAAAAAAATGGATACGGCGTGTGTTACCAAAGGGGCTTCTCTTTGATGATCAAAGATAAAGCGTATGTTGACTTCAGAGTAGCACAATAATACCAATTTTACGTCCGTCATTTTGTGGGATTTCGAACATGTATTTTGTAAAATTTGACGCAAACGTTCCTCTCCGTCGAAGACGGCGCCCTTAAGACCTATAAGATCTCGGGTTTGGTGTCCGGACTAGCTCTAGCAAGAGGTCCTAATCTGCAGGGTATGCGTGAGTTATGGTAGGAATGGAACCAAACGAAGAATTCACCAACATATTATATTTGTAAATTTCCAGATTTGTAGAGAACTGCCGACGATATTTAAATAGAATGTAACTTTGTAACTTCAACTACAACGTTATAACACTTTAACTTTGTCACCCTTTAGCAACCGCCGAATTATGTATACGCGCTAACTTACGTACAACTCCCAAGTTGCACGTGCGTTATCTCGACTCGATTCATGACGAGTGTGTGTTGCGTTGCATTTGTTTTGCGTGAGCAACACGAAGGAAACGATTTCCATTGGCTAACTTTAGAGCACGTCATGGTAAGATAGGAATCAGCCCGCGGAATCACTATGGCTTCGTACAAACAACAATTGTAACCTTATCACTCATTTAAATCTGCCTAGGCTTCCATTCTTGAGACTTTAACATGTTCAGGTTTATTACGTCTTCCCCTTAACGATTGAATAGAATCTCCTTTTGTTTCTTTCTATTATCAAATATATATTCCTGCACTGAAGCTTATCTGGCTACCACAGTTGGGGCATTTAAGGGGACTAGGTATGATTCGTACACGATGACGCATATATTCCTCTCCGTCTAAGACGTCGCCTTTAAGATCTATAAGATCTCGTCGTCAGGATATCTCCTATCCTGTGTTTGGTGTCCGGACTAGCTCTAGCAAGAGGTCCTAATCTGCAGGGTATGCGTGAGTTGTGGTAGGAATGGAACCAAACAAAGAATTAACCAACATTTCACTTTATTTGCAAATTTCTAGATTTGTAGAGAACTACCGACGATATTTAAATAGAATGCAACTTTGTAACTTCAACTACAACGTTATAACACTTTAACTTTGTCACCCTTTAGCAACCGCCGAATTATGTATACGCGCTAGCTTACGTACAACTCAGAAATTGCACCTGTACTCTCGGCTCGATTCAAGACGAGTGTGTGTTGCATTGCATTTGTTTATGCGTGGGCGACACAAAGGAAGGAATTTCCATTGGCCAACTTTAGAGCATGTCATGGTAAGATAGGAATCAGCCCGCGGAATCGTTAGAGCTTTGCACGTACACCAATTGTAACCTTATCACTCATTTAAGTCTGCCTAGTCTACCATTCTTGAGACTTTAATCTATTCAGCTTTATTACGTCTTCCCCTTAACTATCGACTAGAATCTCCTTTTGTTTCTTTCTGTTATCAATTATATATATTAACATAATTTCGTTTTCAAATGCCCCCATAAACATTATTTTATTATTACATAATAAGTTAATGTTTATGTTCCGCCCGAATGATTAATTTTAGTGAATACCTATTCTCGTAGTCGGCAATTCTCTATCCACATACATTTTTTTTCAAGCATTTTAAAGATACATTCCAAACATGATTAAATTTTACTTAAATACCCTATTATTTACATGTTTTTTTTTCTTTCTATCTTCGGAAGTTACATAATTTTACAAAAGTTCCTTGGTTTAGTATTTATGAGTTTATTTATCCTCTTTCTCTTCTTGGTTTGCACAACACTTTCACTTAGTCACTATTATACTAAACTTAACTATATTTACAATATTTATGCAATTTCTTGTTCTTGACAAGCACACAGTCATATCAATGATCTAACCATTATCTCTATTGTTTACTCTTAGATTTTCTTTGTTTTGAGAATTTCCTAACATCTGTTTTGTGATATTTATTGCATCGGCACGTTCATCAAACTGAGGAGAATTTCGACCTGACCTAGATCTATCATCGTACCTGGGGGAACTGGGTCGATACTGGTGTTGACTATTTTCCCAATTTCTATTTCCCGAAGTGTCCTTGGAATCTTTGCTGTTATCTCGGTAACATCTGTTGGCACGGAAGTAATTAACTCACGCATTACGTCCTCTTTGATCATGTTGTCTACCCCTAAAATTGTTTTCATATTGATTTCTATTCTGGTTTTCCCATTAATTGTCATTTCTAGGTATGGGACCACGATATCTCTCTCGAATCTCGTAATTCTGATTCAAGTTTGGGGTTGCCCTCTGGCCAAAAAAATTTTGGAAACCTCTTTCAACTCGATTCTGAGTTTTGCTTAGATCGATCTCCTGTTTCGCTTTGTTTCCCTCTAAAGCTATATATATCACGGCTGCAATGGTTGAGGGTTTTGCTATTATTAAGTAATTTTGGTTTCAGGAAAATGCGTAGTGATTAGATTAATTAGTTCTGTTTCTCTCATGGGGGGGATCCAACATCTTAGACTTGCGAGCAACATTCATAAAATAATTTACCATTGACTGGTTTTTCTTGGGATCGTATTTGCCATTACTTAATTCCAGTCGAATATTGGCTTGCCTACCGGCACCCCAGTATCGATTTAAAAACAAATCTACAAAGGTCCCGTAGTTATTATCTGTCCCTACCGAAAGTTGGAGCCAATTAGCTGCATTACCCTTGAAACATTTCCTAATTATAGTCATTTTATACTCCTCGGGTATGTTTTTGATGCAAAAGTACTCATGAATATAGGCTAGAAAAGCTTTTGGATCATCAGATTCCTCATGTTCAAATATTGGTGGTGTAATTTCCTGTATTAGATGGTTAAGCCATTGAATTTGTGGACCGCCACTTTTGTTAGTACAGGGTACATTATTTGAAGTACTGGCACTCACATTAGTTATCGAAATGTGCACTTTGCAACGCCTCGTTTCGATGATTTGTACTTACACTATGATTGTTACTTACACTAGAAGTTGCGCTTACACTAGGATTTGTGTTTACACTAGGATAAGACGAATTAGCACGACTATCACTTAATTTTAAATTTTCAAGTGCTTGCTTTACACCCTGGACTTTCTCTACATGCTCATTTAAATCTTCTAGTACCTGGGCGACCGAGCTTCGCTCGGCGTTTTTCGCCTCTGTTTTTGTGAAATCTTATTTTTTGTGGGAGAAGATACTTATTTAGACAAACCTGAAAGGCAAAATGTTAACTAAATAAAACTACTTGTCACAATTGTTAAGAGTAATGTCCGAGATACAAGAGATATAGAAATACATAAAAATATTGCATAAACACCATCATTTCAGCTGTAAAACGTGTACTGCTGAAAGCAGGGCTCCCCCATAGATATCCACCCAGTTTGAGGTTTTCGTCGAGCATTTGTTCCATTATGGAGTTCAGTTCTTTGCTGCTGTGATTGACTCCAGGACCTTAACACGTTGGCCAAGGTCCTTCATACTTCCATCGAGTTCTTCCATGGCTTCCTTAACCCCGGCCAGTCGCTCGTTAGTGTTCTTCGATAGACCTGTCTTCATATTGGAATTCCCGTCTTCATCTTTTCCGTTTTGGAGTTTACATTTTCAATTTGCCTTCCATTTTTGTTCCCATATTTTCTATTCCGTAGTTTACATTTTTCCAATCCGGTTTTCATATTTGTTTCCTCTGCCGCATCCGGAATTCATTTCATTTCCCATTATGTCCATCTTGAATAACATTTGTTTCATCAACTGTTCCATATCGTGCTTTTCGTAGCACTCCGGACACCAATTGTGATTAGTTTACTTTTTTAACTATTTCTTTATTTTTTTATTAAAACACCGGAGCGACACTAAGCAAAAGCAATGTTGAAGAATATCAAATACTACAGAAAGAAAAGGTGGTTGATAAAGCCATGTGAATGTACTACGCATTTATGTTTCAAACATATAGAAAAGTGTATGAATTGTTCGTAATTGTTCGTCGAAGCGGGAGTGGTGAAAGAAATGTGATTGTGTTTTAGTAAAGAAAAATGAGTAGAAAAACCGTGTGAATGTTATACGTTGCACTTATATTTCAAGTGTATGGAAAAATGTATGGATTGTTTGCAGAAGAAGGAGTAGTATGTTAGGTAAAAGAAAAGGGAGTAGAGAAAACCATGTGAACGTAATACATTGCGTGGTAAAATGGATTGCATAAAAACCTTCGCCATGAAAAAAATCACATATGTCACTTTTCATGCCGATCGGTCAACCTGTTTTGGAATTTAATCACTCTTCAACATAAGATATGTATAGGCCTTGGTATGTATGAAGTTGATAAACCATAGGGAATAACATGTGAATTGTTACGTAAAACAAAAGTGAGTAGAGAAAGTAGTATGAATGTAATACGTTGTATTTGTTTCAAACATATAGCAAATTGTATGAATTATATGTTGAAGGGCGAAGAGCGAAAGAAGACTGATTGTGTCTCGTAAAGGAAGAATTAGTAGAGGAAATCGTATGAATGTAATACGCTGCATTTATATTTCAATCCTAGAATATTATATGAATTGTATGTTGAAGGGCAAACAGAGGATACACGAATGCGCTACGTAAAAGAAAAGCAAGTAGAAAACCATTTGAAGGTAATACATTGTGTAGTAAAATTGTTACCATAAAAACTCTCAATGAAAAAAAATACATATACGTGCCGAATTTCGCGGTGATCGGTTAAGCGGTTTTCGAGATTAACAGTTAGATATATACAAAACATTCAAGTTGTATAGATGATATGAATTGTTTGTAGAAGAGTGAGTGGAGAAAGACATGTGAAGGTGTTACCTAAAAGTGAGTAGAGTAAACACTGTGAATGTCACATACAGCATTTATATATCAAACATGCACAAAATTGTATGACTTATTTCTAGAAGAGTAAGTAGAGAAACAGTTACGAGTGTGTTACCCAAAAGCAAGTAGAGAAAACAGTATGAATGTAATACGTAGCATTTCTATTTCAAACATGCACGAAATTGTATGACTTATTTGTAGAAGAGTGAGTAGAGAGAGATGTGAATGTGTTACCTAAGAGTGAGTAGAGAAAACAGTATGAATATAATATGTAGCATTTCTATTTCAAACATACAGAAAATTGCATGATTTCTTTATAGAAGAGTATAGAAAGAGATGTGAACGTGATACCTAATAGTGAAAGGAGAAAATAGTGTGAATGTAATAGCATTTCTATTTAAAATATACAGAACATGGCATTACTAATTTTAAAAGGGGGGATAAAAGTGTTTTATTGGTGCAAAATCACGTTTTTTATGGAAAATTGTTTATAGAAGGGTGAGTAGAGAACGAGATGTAAATGTGATACCTAAGAGTAAGTACAAAAACCAGTGTGAATGTAATATGCAGCATGTCTATTTCAAACATACAGAAAATTGCATGGCTTATTTGTAGAACAGTGAATAGAGAAAGAGGTGTGAATATATCACCTAATAGTGAGAGGAGAAAACAGTGTGAATGTAATAGCACTTCTGTTTCAACCATACAGAACATGGTTTGACTTATTTTAAAAGTAGGGATAAAAGTGTTTTTCGGTGCAAAATCACGTTTTTTATGGAAAATTGTTTACAGAAGAGTGAGTAGAGACAGAATTGTGAATGTGTTACCTAAAAGTGAGAGGAGAAAACAGTGTAAATGTAATAGCACTTCTGTTTCAAACATACAGAACATGGTATGACTTATTTGAAAAGTTGGGATAAAAGTGTTTTTGGTGCAAAATCACGTTTTTTATGGAAAATTGTTTATAGAAAACTGAGTAGAGAAAGAGATGTGAATGTGCCACCTAAAAGTGAGTAGAGAAACCGCTGTGAAAGTAATATGCAACATCTCTGTTTCAAACATACAGAAAATTGCATGACTTATTTGTAGAAGAGTGAGTAGAGAAAGAGATGTGAATGTATCACCTAATAGTGAGAGGACAAAACAGCGTGAATGTAATAGCACTTCTGTTTCAAACATACAGAACATGGTTTGACTTATTTTAAAAGTGGGGATACAAGTGTTTTCGGTGCAAAATCACACTTTTTATGGAAAATTGTTTACAGAAGAGTGAGTAGAGAAAGAGATGTGAATGTGTTACCTAAAAGTGATAGGAGAAAACAGTGTGAATGTAATAGAACCTCTGTTTCAAACATACAGAACATGGTATGACTTATTTTGAAAGTGGGGATAAAATGTTTTTGGTGGAAAATCATGTTTTTTTTGTGGAAAATTGTTTTTAGAAGACTAAGTAGAGAAAGAGATGTGAATGTGTTACCCAAAAGTGAGTAGAGAAAACACTGAATGTAATATGCATGTATACAAAAATTTAACTAAATCTTTAGAGTCGTTTCTGAAATACGGGGAATGTATATACAAGAATTGCACTGTAGAAGCGGGAATTAAAAAATGTTATTTTTTATGTAAAATCGCGTTTTTTCGGGAATTACACCTATATAGATGAACTTAAAAGGCAAAACTCTATCTGAATACACAATTTGATCAAAATCGTTAGAGCCGTTTCCAAGTTGCGCGGAATAAATATATGTATATACATATATATACAAGAATTGCTCGTTTAAATATATAACATATTTACAGTTAACCTCCTACCTTCGCTTTCTGCCTTTTGTAACCTAATCTTACTGTCTTCCAATTCTTTGCAGGTTGTTTCTCTCTCGTTATTCAATTTCTGCCCTACTTCTTCCCTAAGCTTACTACTCTCTCTGTCCCTCTCTGTCTCTCTCTCTCTCTCTCTATCTCTCTCTCTCTCTCAGATTTCTCAACAAATCGAACAAATTCTTGATTAATTTCTTTCTTTACACTTTCTATCTCCCCAGCAACCTGACTTCTGTTCTCTCTAACCTCAATTCTTAAATTATCCACTTCACTTCTAATTTCCCCCTGAAAATTTTCTATAACATGTTGTTGTTTTTCTATTCTCTGTGATAATTCTGTCAAGCCTCGATTATTACTCTCCAATTTCTCTGTCAAAACTTTGTTACTACTCTCTATCTCTTTCTCTATCTTTTCAATTAAACTTTGGGTGGTCATTTCTAGCTGTTCTGTCAAACACTTATTGTTACTTTCTGATTTCTCAGATAAACTTTCATTGTTACTTTCCAATTTCTCAGTTAAACTTTTATTGTTAGTTTCAATTTCCTTCCTAACCTCAGTTAAACCTTTATTGTTAGTTTCGATGTTCTCCCTAACCTCAGTTAAACTATTTTCCATTTTCTCCCATTTCTCATTTAAACTTATTTTCATTTCATTCAACATTGCCATTATCGGCCCTAGCATGTTACTTTCTGCATTTACAACTGGTGTTTGACATTCTCTGCCAGAATGACCTTCCCTTAGCTGTTCTCTTTGATCTGATACATTTTCATTTCCTCCTACATTTGCTACTACATCTACACTTTTCCTATTTACAACTTCTATCTCCGGAATTTTACTATCTACTACAGACTGTTCCTACATCTCGCGGTTTCTAAGAAGCATCTACCTAAATATCACTAATAAATTAGTTTAACACTCAGTACCTTATTATTGATGCTGCACACTGATGTTGCCACCGTCCCTGATGTTACTGGTCCATTATTTCCGCAGTCTCTGTTGATTCTCTTCTTCTCGAATCTTGCTGGCTCAATCCTTATCGTGTCAGCTTCTGCTGGTCCTCTTCTTCTGGAATATCGCTGGTCCAATCCTCGTCGTCTCATCGAGCCCCACGTTGGGCGCCATTTGACGCATATATTCCTCTCCGTCTAAGACGTCACCTTTAAGATCTATAAGATCTCGTCGCCAGGATATCTCCTATTCTGTGCTTGGTGTCCGGACTAGCTCTAGCAAGAGGTCCTAATCTGCAGGGTATGCGAGAGTTGTGGTAGGAATGGAACCAAACGAAGAATCAACCAACATTTAACTTTATTTGCAAATTTCCAATGCACAGGGGGAGTTGCTGCAAATAAAGCGTCACAACACCATAAGAACTCTGCTTGCCAATGCTTTGCGAAGCACAGGATTAGAAGTCCACGATGAAGTACACTGTGTGGCTGATTGTGGCAGTAACCGTCGAATTGATGTCATTGCTATCGACAGGAAGAAAGGGACAGCTGAGATCTTAGATCCCACAGTGATGTTTGAGACATCCTTAGGCCAGCCAGCAGAAGTGGATCGTGAAAAGAAGAAAATATATGAGCCCACAATTCCATTCTTCAGTGCCTCATATAATATCAGCAACATCGTGGTCACAGGCCTATTCTTCGGAGCAAGGGGCAGAATACCAAAATCATTTGGGCAATGGAGACAACAATATAAGCTCCCTAAACAGCTACAGGACGACATTGTCGTAACGACAATAAAATACTCTGTGGCAATATGCCGAAATCGTTTGTATGGAAACCATAACATTTAAATTTGAAAGTACTAAAATATAAATTAAATAATCATTTAACTGTACCACATACTAACAAAAACTTTGCTTTTTGTTGTTGTTTTTGTATTAATCTTTTCATGTATTCATTTCAAACACATGAAAGTTATTCTGTGTCACATGGCAAACCTTTATATAAGGTCAGATTTAATAATAAATAATTAGTCGAAAGGGGCAGATATTTAGAAGGGGAATTAAAGATGTCATAGTAAGATGGCACAGTGTTAAAGAGAGGTCATAGAAAGGCGGTGCACAAGGCAAAAGTTACAATCCTACAGAATTGTCTCTAAATTGCATCTAAAATCCTCAGAAAAGTCACCAGTGGCTGTCTTTAAATTCTGCCGCTATACGACTTCAAAAAGTACAGCCACAAACCACTAGGTTTGGCAATAACGTTACATATACACATTTCATAGAAAACAATACGACTGCGTGAGCTCAGTAATAGCCCAACCCTGATCGCCTTCTCGTGGTGGGTAGACAGCACAATGGTATCGGTACGGAAATTAAGGAACATAATGGCAATTTCAGAATTTTTTTTTACGCCCGGAACTTTTAAGGTATTGTCAAAACCTCGGGTAGACACATGCAGTTGAAGTAGAAGGGTGAGCTAGTTCATCACTCTTCAAACTCCAAAGAATGACATGTGAGAAAACTGCGTGTAGAAAGAGCGCCAAAGAAAATCTTCAGTGAATTTTTGTATTTCTCCGCGATCCTCTGTGGCTCACTCAAGTTTTCCCTATTATATTTTAACCCCTTCAAAGGCGTGTCCTGGACTACCCGATAAGGTGTGGCTACCAATCCTAGGAGATCAGCATGACAAAGGAAATGTACTCAGTCTGGGTCTGGCATTGAGGGCCCAGGTTCGATCCCCAGAATTGGTGTGGGGGTTTTTCCGCGTGGGAGATCCGGTACTGAGTTCGCTCAATTTCCTTAGGCCAACTGAGTAGCTATACTGATGATAGGGTAAAACGTAAAGTAGTCACATTAGTCAGGGGCGTCAGCACGCTGATCCCTGCAAATCTCCTTCTGCACTTCTTCGTGGGCTTGGCTGCGGCTGAAGGCTGCAGCTACCGGGTTGTAAGAACATCCTCTATATGGCAGAGACGCCGTAGGGATTATTATTTTGCTTTACAGGCTGAACTTGTAACACATGGAACTGGTATCTCAATATTTCGGTACCTCTTTCTACTATTTGCATCTGCGATAAAACATCTATCTCAGAGACATAAGTGCAGATACGTTTATTTGAAGTGTGTTAAATATAATTCCAATATCTGCTTCATTTGCTTACATATAGATTTAGTTATTAAGAATACTATTTTTCAGGTTGGTTAGTACCTCTATGTTAGTACTATGGCGATCAGAGGGCCGAACTTGTGACAACGAATGGTGCACTGGAAGAGAGTTCCAGTACTTAGCGAGGGCTCCTTTCTTCTTTACTTCTTTCCTTGCTTTTTTGTTGCATTTTTTCTTTCTTTCCTTCTTTCTTCCATTATTTCTTTCTTTCTTTATTTCATTCTTTCATTCCTTCTTTCCTTGCTTGTTTCTATCTTTCTTCATTTGTTTCTTTCCTTCTTACTTTCTTTCCTTCATTCTTTCTTATTTTCCTTCTTTCTTTCTTTCTCTCTCTCTTTCTTTCTTTCTTTCTTTCTTTCCTTCTTTCCTTCCTTCATTTCTTATTGCTTTCCTTCTTTCTTCCCTTCTGTCTTTCATGCTCTCTATCCTTCTTTCTTTCCTTCCTTCGTTCCTTCTTTCCTTCTTTCTTTCCTTCTTTCTTTCTTTCCATCTTTCTTTCTTTCATTCTTTCCTTCTTTCTTTCTTTCTTTCTTTCTTTCTTTCTTTCTTTCTTTCTTTCATTCTTTCTTTCATTCATTCTTTCTTTCTTCCTTTCTTTCCTTCTTTCTTTCTTTCCTTCATTCTTTAATACTTTCCCTCTTTCCTTCTTTGCTTCCTTCTGTCTTTCATTCTTTCTTTCCTTCTGTCTTTTATTTTTTCTTTCCTTCGTTCATTCTTTCTTTCCTTCTTTTCTCCTACCTTCTTTTTCCTTCTTTCTTTCTTTCTTTCTCTCTTTCTTTCTCTCTTTCTTTCTTTCTTTCTATCCTTCCTTCCTTACTTTCTTTCTTTCTTTCTCTCTTTCTTCTTTATTTCTTTCTTTCTATCTTTCTATCTTTCTTTCTTTCTTGCTTTCTTTCTTTCTTTGTTTCTTTCCTTCTTCTTTCTTTCCTTCTTCTTTCTTTCCTTCTTTCTTTCTTTCTTTGCTTCATTCCTTCTTATTTCCTTCTTTCCATCTTTCCACCTTTCCTTCCTTCTTTCTTTCCTTCTTTCTTTCTTTCCATCTTTCTTTCTTTCATTCTTTCCTTCTTTCTTTCTTTCTTTCTTTCTTTCATTCTTTCTTTCATTCATTCTTTCTTTCTTCCTTTCTTTCCTTCTTTCTTTCTTTCCTTCATTCTTTAATACTTTCCCTCTTTCCTTCTTTGCTTCCTTCTGTCTTTCATTCTTTCTTTCCTTCTGTCTTTTATTTTTTCTTTCCTTCGTTCATTCTTTCTTTCCTTCTTTTTTCCTACCTTCTTTTTCCTTCCTTCTTTCTTTCTTTCTTTCTCTCTTTCGTTCTCTCTTTCTTTCTTTCTTTCTTTCTATCCTTCCTTCCTTACTTTCTTTCTTTCTTTCTCTCTTTCTTCTTTCTTTCTTTCTTTCTATCTTTCTATCTTTCTTTCTTTCTTTCTTTCTTGCTTTCTTTCTTTCTTTCTTTCTTTCTTTCCTTCTTCTTTCTTTCCTTCTTTCTTTCTTTCTTTGCTTCATTCCTTCTTATTTCCTTCTTTACATCTTTCCACCTTTCCTTCCTTCTTTCTTTCCTTCTTTCTTTCTTTCTTTCTTTCTTTCTTTCTTGCTTCCTTTCCTTCTTTCTTTCATTCTTTCTTTGTTTCTTTCCTTGTTTCTTTCTTTCTTTGTTTCTTTCCTTCTTTCTTTCTTTGTTTCTTTCCTTCTCTCTTTGTTCCTTTTCTTCTTTCATTCGTTCTTTCTTTCTTTGTTTCTTTCCTTCTTTGTTTCCTTCTTTCGTTTCTTCTTTCGTTCTTTCTTTCCCTTTTTCTTTCCTTCATTCTTTCTTTCGTTTTTTCTTTTCTTTCCTTCTTTCATTCTTTCATTCCTTCATTCCTTCTATCCATGCTTCTTTCTCTCATTGTTTCCTTCTTTCTTTCCATCTTACCTTCTTTCTTTCCTTCTTTCATTCTTTCTTTTGTTCTTTCTTTCTTTCCTTCTTTCTTGCTCGCTTTCCTACTTTCTTTCATTTTTTCCCTGTCTTTCTTTCTTTCCTTAACTCTTTCCTTCTTTCTTTCCTTCTTTCTTTCCTTCTTTCATTCTTTCTTTCATTCTTTCTTCCTTCTTTCTTCCATTGTTTCTTTCCTTCTTTCTTTTATTCTTTTATTCATTCTTTCTTTCATTCCTTCTTTCTTTCCTACTTTCTTTCATTCTCTCTTCCTTGTTTCTTCCATTGTTTCTTTCCTTCTTTCTTTTACTTTTTCATTCTTTCTTTCTTGTTTCTTTCTTTCTTTCTTTCTTTCTTTCCTTTTTCTTTCTTTCTATCTATCTTTCTTTCCTTCTTTCCTTCCTTCTTTCCTTCTTTCTTTCATTCTTTCCTTCTTTCTTTCTTACTTTCTTTTTTTATTCTTTCTTTCTTTCCTTCTTTACTTCTTTCTTTCTTTCTTTCCTTCCTTCGTTCATTCTTTCCTTCTTTCTTTCTTTCTTTCTTTCTTACTTTCTTTCTTTCTTTCTTTCTTTCTTTCTTTCTTTCTTTCTTTCTTTCTTTCTTTCTTTCTTTCTTTCTATCTTACTTTCTTTCTTTCTTTCTTTCTTTCTGTCTGTCTTTCTTTCTTTCTTTGTTTCTTTCCTTCCTTCATTTCTTATTAGTTTCCTTCTTTCTTCCGTTCTGACTTTCATGCTTTCTATCCTTCTTTCTTTCCTTCTTTCGGTCCTTCTTTCTTTCTTTCCTTCGTTCTTTCATTCTTTCCTTATTTCTTTCTTTCCTTCATTCTTTCTTTCTTCCTTTCTTTCCTTATTTCTTTCTTACTTTCCCTCTTTCCTTCTTTGCTTCCTTGTGTCTTTCATTCTTTCTTTCCTTCTTTCCTTCCTTCATCCCTTATTACTTTCCTTCTGTCATTTATTTTTTCTTTCCTTCGTTCATTCTTTCTTTCCTTCTTTTTTCCTACCTTCTTTTTCCTTCTTTCTTTCTTTCTTTCTTTCTATCCTTCTTCCCTCCTTCCTTCCTTTCTTTCTTTCTTTCTTTCTTTCTTTCTTTCGTTCCTTCTTCTTTCTTTCTTTCTTTCTTTCTTTCTTTCCTTCTTTCCTTCTTTTTTTTCTTTCTTTCCTTCTTTTTTCTTTCTTTCTTTCTTTCTTTTCTTCATTCCTTCTTATTTCCTTCTTTCCATCTTTCCACCTTTCCTTCCTTTTTTCTTTCCTTCTTTCTTTCCTTCTTTCTTTCCTTCTTTCTTTCTTTCTTTCTTTCTTTGCTTCTTTCTTTTATTGTTTCTTTCTTTGTTTATTTCCATGTTTCTTTCTTTCATTGTTTCTTTCCTTCTTTCTTTCTTTGTTACTTTCCCTCTCTCTTTGTGCCTTTTTTTCTTTCTTTCGTTCTTTCTTTCTTTGTGTCTTTCCTTCTTTGTTTCCTTCTTTCTTTCCTTCTTTCGTTTCTTCTTTCCTTCTTTCTTTCATTCTTTCTTTGCTTATTTCTTTCTTTCCTTTTTTCTTTCTTTCCTTCTTTCCTTGTTTCTTTCTTTCCTTCTTTCTTTCTTTCTTGCTTGCTTTCCTTCTTTCTTTCATTTTTGCCCTATGTCTTTCTTTCTTTCCTTAACTCTTTTCTTCTTTCTTTCCTTCTTTCTTTTCTTCTTTCCTTCTTTCTTTCCTTCATTCTTTCTTTCCTTTTTTCTTTCTTTCCTTCTTTCCTTCTTTCTTTCTTTCCTTCTTCCTTTCTTTCATTCTTTATTTCCATCTATGCATGCTTCTTTCTCTCATTGTTTCCTTCTTTCTTTCCTTCTTTCCTTCTTTCCTTCCTTCTTTCATTCATTCATTCATTCATTCATTCATTCATTCATTCATTCATTTATTCATTCTTTCTTTCTTTCTTTCTTTCTTTCTTTCTTTCTTTCTTTCTATCTATCTTTCTTTGTTTCTTTCCTTCTTTCTTTCTTTCCTTCTTTCCTTATTTCCTTCTTTCTTCCTTTTCATCTTGCTCTCTTTTCTTCATTCCTCCTTATTTCCTTCTTTCCCTATTTCCTTCTTACCTTCCTTCTTTCTTTCATTCTTCCTTCCTTCCCTCCTTCTTTCTCTCTTTCTTTTTTTTTCTTTCTTTTTTCTTTCCCTCCTTCATTCTTTCATTCTTTCTTTCATTTTACCCTATTTCTTTGTTTCTTTCATTAACGATTTCCTTCTTTCCTTAATTGTTTCTTTCCTTCTCTCTTTCCTTATCTCTTTGCTTCTTTGTTTCATTCTTTCTTTCATTCTTTCTTCCTTCTTTCTTTCTTTCTATCCTTCTTCTTTCCTTCCTTCCTTTGTTTGTTTGTTTGTTTCTTTCTTTCTTTCTTTGTTTCTTTTTTTCCTTCCTTCTTTCTTTCCTTCCTTCCTTCTATCTTTCCTTGGTTCTTCGCTTCATTCCTTGTTTGATTCCTTCTTTCTTTCTTTCTTTCTTTCTTTCTTTCTTTCTTTCTTTCATTGTTTCTTTCTTTCTTTCTTTTTCTTTCTTTTTTCATTTCTTTCTTTCTTTTTCTTTCTTTCCTTCTTTCTTTCTTCCTTCCTTTCTGTCTTTCTGTCTTTCTGTCTTTCTTTCTTTCCTTCTTCCTTCCTTTCTTTCGTTCTTTCTTCTTTCTTTCCTTCTTTCTTTCTTTGCTTCATTGCTTCTTATTTCCTTCTTTCCATCTTTCCACATTTCCTTCCTTCTTTCTTTCCTTCTTTCTTTCTTTCCTTCTTTCTTTCTTGCTTCCTTTCCTTCTTTCTTTCATTGTTTCTTTCTTTGTTTCTTTCCTTGTTTCTTTCTTTCTTTGTTTCTTTCCTTCTTTCTTTCTTTGTTTCTTTCCTTCTCTCTTTGTTCCTTTTCTTGTTTCATTCGTTCTTTCTTTCTTTGTTTCTTTCCTTCTTTGTTTCCTTCTTTCGTTTCTTCTTTCCTTCTTTCTTTCCCTTTTTCTTTCCTTCATTCTTTCTTTCCTTTTTTCTTTTCTTTCCTTCTTTCTTTCTTTCATTCTTTCATTCCTTCTATCCATGCTTCTTTCTCTCATTGTTTCCTTCTTTCTTTCCATCTTACCTTCTTTCTTTCCTTCTTTCATTCTTTCTTTCGTTCTTTCTTTCTTTCCTTCTTTCTTGCTCGCTTTCCTTCTTTCTTTCATTTTTTCCCTGTCTTTCTTTCTTTCCTTAACTCTTTCCTTCTTTCTTTCCTTCTTTCTTTCCTTCTTTCATTCTTTCTTTCATTCTTTCTTCCTTCTTTCTTCCATTGTTTCTTTCCTTCTTTCTTTTATTCTTTCATTCATTCTTTCTTTCTTTCCTTCTTTCTTTCCTACTTTCTTTCATTCTCTCTTCCTTGTTTCTTCCATTGTTTCTTTCCTTCTTTCTTTTACTCTTTCATTCTTTCTTTCTTGTTTCTTTCTTTCTTTCTTTCTTTCCTTTTTCTTTATTTCTATCTATCTTTCTTTACTTCTTTCCTTCCTTCTTTCCTTCTTTCTTTCATTCTTTCCTTCTTTCTTTCTTACTTTCTTTTTTTATTCTTTCTTTCTTTCCTTCTTTACTTCTTTCTTTCTTTCTTTCCTTCCTTCGTTCATTCTTTCCTTCTTTCTTTCTTTCTTACTTTCTTTCTTTCTTTCTTTCTTTCTTTCTATCTTTCTTTCTTTCTTTCTTTCTTTCTTTCTTTCTGTCTGTCTTTCTTTCTTTCTTTGTTTCTTTCCTTCCTTCATTTCTTATTAGTTTCCTTCTTTCTTCCGTTCTGACTTTCATGCTTTCTATCCTTCTTTCTTTCCTTCTTTCGTTCCTTCTTTCTTTCTTTCCTTCGTTCTTTCATTCTTTCCTTATTTCTTTCTTTCCTTCATTCTTTCTTTCTTCCTTTCTTTCCTTATTTCTTTCTTACTTTCCCTCTTTCCTTCTTTGCTTCCGTGTGTCTTTCATTCTTTCTTTCCTTCTTTCCTTCCTTCATCCCTTATTACTTTCGTTCTGTCATTTATTTTTTCTTTCCTTCGTTCATTCTTTCTTTCCTTCTTTTTTCCTACCTTCTTTTTCCTTCATTCTTTCTTTCTTTCTTTCTTTCTATCCTTCTTCCCTCCTTCCTTTCTTTCTTTCTTCGTTTCTTTCTTTCTTTCTTTCTTTCTTTCGTTCCTTCTTCTTTCTTTCCTTCTTTCCTTCTTTTTTTTCTTTCTTTCCTTCTTTTTTCTTTCTTTCTTTCTTTCTTTCTTTTCTTCATTCCTTCTTATTTCCTTCTTTCCATCTTTCCACCTTTCCTTCCTTCTTTCTTTCCTTCTTTCTTTCCTTCTTTCTTTCTTTCTTTCTTTCTTTGCTTCTTTGTTTTATTGTTTCTTTCTTTGTTTATTTCCATGTTTCTTTCTTTCATTGTTTCTTTCCTTCTTTCTTTCTTAGTTACTTTCCCTCTCTCTTTGTGCCTTTTCTTCTTTCTTTCGTTCTTTCTTTCTTTGTGTCTTTCCTTCTTTGTTTCCTTCTTTCTTTCCTTCTTTCGTTTCTTCTTTCCTTTTTTCTTTCCCTCCTTCTTTGCTTATTTCTTTCTTTCCTTTATTCTTTCTTTCCTTCTTTCCTTGTTTCTTTCTTTCCTTCTTTCTTTCTTTCTTGCTTGCTTTCCTTCTTTCTTTCATTTTTGCCCTATGTCTTTCTTTCTTTCCTTAACTCTTTTCTTCTTTCTTTCCTTCTTTCTTTTCTTCTTTCCTTCTTTCTTTCCTTCATTCCTTCTTTCCTTTTTTCTTTCTTTCCTTCTTTCTTTCTTTCCTTCTTCCTTTCTTTCATTCTTTCTTTCCATCTATCCATGCTTCTTTCTCTCATTGTTTCCTTCTTTCTTTCCATCTTTCCTTCTTTCCTTCCTTCTTTCATTCATTCATTCATTCATTCATTCATTCATTCATTCATTCTTTCTTTCTTTCTTTCTTTTCTTCATTCCTCCTTATTTCCTTCTTTCCCTTTTTCCTTCTTACCTTCCTTCTTTCTTTCATTCTTCCTTCCTTCCCTCCTTCTTTCTCTCTTTCTTTTTTTTCTTTCTTTTTTTCTTTCCCTCCTTCATTCTTACATTCTTTCTTTCATTTTTCCCTATTTCTTTCTTTCTTTCATTAACGCTTTCCTTCTTTCCTTAATTGTTTCTTTCCTTCTCTCTTTCCTTATCTCTTTGCTTCTTTGTTTCATTCTTTCTTTCATTCTTTCTTCCTTCTTTCTTTCTTTCCTTCTTCTTTCCTTCCTTCCTTTGTTTGTTTGTTTCTTTGTTTCTATCTTTCTTTCTTTGTTTCTTTCTTTCCTTCCTTCTTTCTTTCCTTCCTTCCTTCTGTCTTTCCTTGGTTCTTCGCTTCATTCCTTGTTTGATTCTTTCCTTCTTTCTTTCTTTCTTTCTTTCATTGTTTCTTTCTTTCTTCCTTTTTCTTTCTTTTTTCATTTCTTTCTTTCTTTTTCTTTCTTTCTTCTTTCTTTCTTCCTTCCTTTCTGTCTTTCTGTCTTTCTTTCTTTCTTCCTTCCTTTCTTTCGTTCTTTCTTCTTTCTTTCCTTCTTTCCTTCTTTCTTTCCTTATTTCCTTCTTTCTTCCTTTCCATCTTTCTTTCTTTCTTTCCATCTTTCTTTCTTTCCTTCATTCCTTCTTATTTCCTTCTTTCCCTTTTTCCTTCTTACCTTCCTTCTTCCTTCCTTTCCCTGCCTCTTTCTTTCTTTCTTTCCTTCCTTCATTCCTTCTTTCTTTCTTTCCTTTTTTCTTTCTATCTTTCCTTCTTTCCTTCCTTCATTCTTTATGTTTCTTTCTTTCTTTCCTTCTCTCTTTCCTTCCTTCTTTCCTTCTTTCTTTCCTTCTTTGTTTCATTCTTTCTTTCTTTCTTTCCTTCTTTCTTTCTTTCTTTCTTCCTGTCTATCCTTCTTCTTGCCTTCCTTCCTTTGTTTGTTTGTTTCTTTCTTTCTTTGTTTCTTTCTTTCCTTCTTCTCTCTTTCTTTCTTTCTTTCTTTCTTTCCTTCTTTCTTTCTTACTTTGTTTTTTCTTTCTTTCTTTCCTTCCTTCCTTCTTTCTTTCTTTCTTTCTTTCTTTCTTCCCTTCATTCCTTCATTCATTCCTTCTTTCTTTCCTTCTTTCTTTCTTTCTTTCTTTCCTTCTTTCTTTCATTGGTTCTTTCTTTGTTTCTTTCCTCGTTTCTTTCTCTAATTTTTTCTTTCCTTCTTTCTTTGTTCCTTTTCTTCTTTGTTTCGTTCTGGTAAAATGGATTGCATAAAAACCTTCGCCATGAAAAAAATTAGATATGTCACTTTTCATGGCGATCGGTCAACCTGTTTTGGAATTTAATCACTCTTCAACATAAGATATGTATAGGCCTTGGTCTGTATGAAGTTGATAAACCATAGGGAATAACATGTGAATTGTTACGTAAAACAAAAGTGAGTAGAGAAAGTAGTATGAATGTAATACGTTGTATTTGTTTCAAACATATAGCAAATTGTACGAATTATATGTTGAAGAGCGAAGAGCGAAAGAAGACTGATTGTGTCTCGTAAAGGAAGAATTAGTAGAGGAAATCGTATGAATGTAATACGCTGCATTTATATTCCAATCCTAGAATATTATATGAATTGTATGTTGAAGGGCAAACAGAGGATACACGAATGCGCTACGTAAAAGAAAAGCAAGTAGAAAACCATTTGAAGGTAATATATTGTGTAGTAAAATTGTTACCATAAAAACTCTCAACGAAAAAACATACATATACGTGCCGAATTTCGCGGTGATCGGTTAAGCGGTTTTCGAGATTAACAGTTAGATATATACAAAACATTCAAGTTGTATAGATGATATGAATTGTTTGTAGAAGAGTGAGTGGAGAAAGACATGTGAAGGTGTTACCTAAAAGTGAGTAGAGTAAACACTGTGAATGTCACATACAGCATTTATATATCAAACATGCACAAAATTGTATGACTTATTTCTAGAAGAGTAAGTAGAGAAACAGTTACGAGTGTGTTACCCAAAAGCAAGTAGAGAAAACAGTATGAATGTAATACGTAGCATTTCTATTTCAAACATGCACGAAATTGTATGACTTATTTGTAGAAGAGTGAGTAGAGAGAGATGTGAATGTGTTACCTAAGAGTGAGTAGAGAAAACAGTATGAATATAATATGTAGCATTTCTATTTCAAACATACAGAAAATTGCATGATTTCTTTATAGAAGAGTATAGAAAGAGATGTGAACGTGATACCTAATAGTGAAAGGAGAAAATAGTGTGAATGTAATAGCATTTCTATTTAAAATATACAGAACATGGCATTACTAATTTTAAAAGGGGGGATAAAAGTGTTTTATTAGTGCAAAATCACGTTTTTTATGGAAAATTGTTTATAGAATGGTGAGTAGAGAACGAGATGTAAATGTGATACCTAAAAGTAAGTACAAAAACCAGTGTGAATGTAATATGCAGCATGTCTATTTCAAACATACAGAAAATTGCATGGCTTATTTGTAGAACAGTGAATAGAGAAAGAGGTGTGAATATATCACCTAATAGTGAGAGGAGAAAACAGTGTGAATGTAATAGCACTTCTGTTTCAACCATACAGAACATGGTTTGACTTATTTTAAAAGTAGGGATAAAAGTGTTTTTCGGTGCAAAATCACGTTTTTTATGGAAAATTGTTTACAGAAGAGTGAGTAGAGACAGAGATGTGAATGTGTTACCTAAAAGTAAGTACAAAAACCAGTGTGAATGTAATATGCAGCATCTCTATTTCAAACATACAGAAAATTGCATGGCTTATTTGTAGAACAGTGAGTAGAGAAAGAGGTGTGAATATATCACCTAATAGTGAGAGGAGAAAACAGTGTGAATGTAATAGCACTTCTGTTTCAACCATACAGAACATGGTATGACTTATTTTAAAAGTTGGGATAAAAGTGTTTTTGGTGCAAAATCACGTTTTTTATGGAAAATTGTTTATAGAACACTGAGTAGAGAAAGAGATATGAATGTGCCACCTAAAAGTGAGTAGAGAAACTGCTGTGAAAGTAATATGCAACATCTCTGTTTCAAACATACAGAAAATTGCATGACTTATTTGTAGAAGAGTGAGTAGAGAAAGAGATGTGAATGTATCACCTAATAGTGAGAGGAGAAAACAGCGTGAATGTAGTAGCACTTCTGTTTCAAACATACAGAACATGGTTTGACTTATTTTAAAAGTGGGGATACAAGTGTTTTCGGTGCAAAATCACACTTTTTATGGAAAATTGTTTACAGAAGAGTGAGTAGAGAAAGACATGTGAATGTGTTACCTAAAAGTGATAGGAGAAAACAGTGTGAATGTAATAGAACCTCTGTTTCAAACATACAGAACATGGTATGACTTATTTTAAAAGTGGGGATAAAATGTTTTTGGTGGAAAATCATGTTTTTTTTTTTTTTTTTTTTTTTTTTTTTTTTTTTTGTGGAAAATTGTTTTTAGAAGACTAAGTAGAGAAAGAGATGTGAATGTGTTACCCAAAAGTGAGTAGAGAAAACACTGAATGTAATATGCATGTATATACTCTGTTCATCAAGAGATTAGAGGAGATATAAACAAAGCACCGGTTTGTATCACTCCGCGGCCACTTGCTTTCACAATGACGCAACACAGTTACCTACCGCTACGCGTAGTTACAATATGCATTTTACACTACTAAAAGGATATATTTACTTGATTCAAATAACATGTAGCACATGGAAATTAACTGCTACTTACGTCATCTCTGTCCACAATAACACTTTTTCATTTTCTGCTCACAATCTCGAAACCAATCTCCAGAAGCAGCTTGTGGAGGGAGGTTAGTTTTAAATCTGGAAGATCGGGATCAGAGTTAACTGCCAACAGCACTTTGTTTAAGGTGGGTATTCATTGACTGACGAACTTTTCGACGGATTGCAGATCTCACACTCACAAATTCGTTGCAAACTACATCCACCATTTATCTGGCACGTGGTCGCTTTTGGCCGGGATCTTCACCAACTGATGATTTCTCTTTGCGTGTGCTGTAAATACTTGCAACTGACACACCGGTAAACTCGAATGTTAATTTTATCACGTCTTCGATAGCAAGTTCGGGATATTTCTCTCAGAACTTGTTAAACACGTTCAATATTATTGTCTTTTCACCACTACGCAACGCTTTGCCGCGTTTATGTTTTACAGCACTCACTTGTTCCGCCATGTTACTGTCATACTGAATAATGCGCGCGCAGAATGAATTAGGCTGGTTACAGATTCACGTAAGTGCGTATTCTTACACTTTAGCTATGCTTAGTACACTTAGTTCATGCTTTAGCAAACATTAAGTGACATTTTAGACCTTAGTAACAGTATTTCTTCAAGGGACTATTTACATGGAGAAAACGTCAAGAGGGCGCGCTGTGGTCAAAACGCACGTGGCTTTGTTTACGTCTCCTCTAATCTCTAGATGAACAGAGTATACAAAAATTTAACTAAATCTTTAGAGTCGTTTCTGAAATACGGGGAATATATATACAAGAATTGCACTGTAGAAGCGGGAATTAAAAAATGTTATTTTTTATGTAACATCGTGTTTTTTCGGGAATTACACCTATATAGATGAACTTAAAAGGCAAAACTCTATCTGAATACACAATTTGATCAAAATCGTTAGAGCCGTTTCCAAGTTGCGCGGAATAAATATATGTATATACATATATATATACAAGAATTGCTCGTTTAAATATATAACATATTTACAGTTAACCTCCTACCTTCGCTTTCTGCCTTTTGTAACCTAACCTTACTGTCTTCCAATTCTTTGCAGGTTGTTTCTCTCTCGTTATTCAATTTCTGCCCTACTTCTTCCCTAAGCTTACTACTCTCTCTGTCTCTCTCTCTCTCTCTCTCTCTCTCTCTCTCTCTCTCTCTCTCTCTCTCTCTCTCTCTCAGATTTCTCAACAAATCGAACAAATTCTTGATTAATTTCTTTCTTTACACTTTCTATCTCCCCAGCAACCTGACTTCTGTTCTCTCTAACCTCAATTCCTAAATTATCCACTTCACTTCTAATTTCCCCCTGAAAATTTTCTATAACATGTTGTTGTTTTTCTATTCTCTGTGATAATTCTGTCAAGCCTCGATTATTACTCTCCAATTTCTCTGTCAAAACTTTGTTACTACTCTCTATCTCTTTCTCTATCTTTTCAATTAAACTTTGGGTGGTCATTTCTAGCTGTTCAGTCAAACACTTATTGTTACTTTCTGATTTCTCAGTTAAACTTTTATTGTTACTTTCCAATTTCTCAGTTAAACTTTTATTGTTAGTTTCCATTTCCTTCCTAACCTCAGTTAAACCTTTATTGTTAGTTTCGATGTTCTCCCTAACCTCAGTTAAACTATTTTCCATTTTCTCCCATTTCTCATTTAAACTTATTTTCATTTCATTCAACATTGCCATTATCGGCCCTAGCATGTTACTTTCTGCATTTACAACAGGTGTTTGACATTCTCTGCCAGAATGACCTTCCCTTAGCTGTTCTCTTTGATCTGATACATTTTCATTTTCCCCTACATTTGCTACTACATCTACACTTTTCCTATTTACAACTTCTATCTCCGGAATTTTACTATCTACTACAGACTGTTCCTACATCTCGCGGTTTCTAAGAAGCATCTACCTAAATATCACTAATAAATTAGTTTAACACTCAGTACCTTATTATTGATGCTGCACACTGATGTTGCCACCGTCCCTGATGTTACTGGTCCATTATTTCCGCAGTTGATTCTCTTCTTCTCGAATCTTGCTGGCTCAATCCTTATCGTGTCAGCTTCTGCTGGTCCTCTTCTTCTGGAATATCGCTGGTCCAATCCTCGTCGTCTAATCGAGCCCCACGTTGGGCGCCATTTGACGCATATATTCCTCTCCGTCTAAGACGTCACCTTTAAGATCTATAAGATCTCGTCGCCAGGATATCTCCTATTCTGTGCTTGGTGTCCGGACTAGCTCTAGCAAGAGGTCCTAATCTGCAGGGTATGCGTGAGTTGTGGTAGGAATGGAACCAAACGAAGAATCAACCAACATTTAACTTTATTTGCAAATTTCCAATGCACAGGGAGAGTTGCTGCAAATAAAGCGTCACAACACCATAAGAACTCTGCTTGCCAATGCTTTGCGAAGCACAGAATTAGAAGTCCACGAAGAAGTACACTGTGGCTGATTGTGGCAGTAACCGTCGAATTGATGTCATTGCTATCGACAGGAAGAAAGGGACAGCTGAGATCTTAGATCCCACAGTGATGTTTGAGACATCCTTAGGCCAGCCAGCAGAAGTGGATCGTGAAAAGAAGAAAATATATGAGCCCACAATTCCATTCTTCAGTGCCTCATATAATATCAGCAACATCGTGGTCACAGGCCTATTCTTCGGAGCAAGGGGCAGAATACCAAAATCATTTGGGCAATGGAGACAACAATATAAGCTCCCTAAACAGCTACAGGACGACATTGTCCTAACGACAATAAAATACTCTGTGGCAATATGCCGAAATCATTTGTATGGAAACCATAACATTTAAATTTGAAAGTACTAAAATATAAGTTAAATAATCATTTAACTGTACCACATACTAACAAAAACTTTGCTTTTTGTTGTTCTTTTGTATTAATCTTTTCATGTATTCATTTCAAACACATGAAAGTTATTCTGTGTCACATGGCAAACCTTTATATAAGATCAGATTTAATAATAAATAATTAGTCGAAAGGGGCAGATATTTAGAAGGGGAATTAAAGATGTCATAGTAAGATGGCACAGTGTTAAAGAGAGGTCATAGAAAGGCGGTGCACAAGGCAAAAGTTACAATCCTACAGAATTGTCTCTAAATTGCATCTAAAATCCTCAGAAAAGTCACCAGTGGCTGTCTTTAAATTCTGCCGCTATACGACTTCAAAAAGTACAGCCACAAACCACTAGGTTTGGCAATAACGTTACATATACACATTTCATAGAAAACAATACGACTGCGTGAGCTCAGTAATAGCCCAACCCTGATCGCCTTCTCGTGGTGGGTAGACAGCACAATGGTATCGGTACGGAAATTAAGGAACATAATGGCAATTTCAGAATTTTTTTTTACGCCCGGAACTTTTAAGGTATTGTCAAAACCTCGGGTAGACACATGCAGTTGAAGTAGAAGGGTGAGCTAGTTCATCACTCTTCAAACTCCAAAGAATGACATGTGAGAAAACTGCGTGTAGAAAGAGCGCCAAAGAAAATCTTCAGTGAATTTTTGTATTTCTCCGCGATCCTCTGTGGCTCACTCAAGTTTTCCCTATTATATTTTAACCCCTTCAAAGGCGTGTCCTGGACTACCCGATAAGGTGTGGCTACCAATCCTAGGAGATCAGCATGACAAAGGAAATGTACTCAGTCTACCTCTTTCTCTTTTAGCCAATACGACTCAGAGCGTAAAAATATATTTACTTTCTACGGTAGTTATAAACTTTGTTGTGGTTACTGGTGTAAATATTTATCAGCATTGGCGCATCCATGTAGCGTGGCAAAAAGCAAACAATCAAATGGCTGTGGCTTCGTACAATGACAAACGATGTGACAGCCGTGAGGTACAATGATATTTTCTTTGGCGCTCTTTATACAAAGAGATGGGGAGCACGATATCGTCACCACAACCACATGTCTCCAGGCCACTCGGATAATTCCATGTTCCGGTATGTATATCTGAAACCATTTTCGCTGGAGTGTTCAAACAAGCCTATACCAGTTTGACCAGATGGAAGTAGAATGGAAGAAACCGTAATGTGTCACTCCGCTGACAACATGGCAGCACCACGTGGAGGATTGCAGAGAAAATAGCGCTCCAGACAGAATATAGAATGCGACACATTCCGCAGCTTGGGTATCATTTCCTTTTGAACACTTTCAAGTCTAACGCCCCCCGTAGCACATTGATAGCGCGCCTGGGTCTGGTATTGAGGGCCCAGGTTCGATCCCCAGAATTGGTGTGGGGGTTTTTCCGCGTGGGAGATCCGGTACTGAGTACGCTCAATTTCCTTAGGCCAACTGAGTAGCTATACTGATGATAGGGTAAAACGTAAAGTAGTCACATTAGTCAGGGGCGTCAGCACGCTGATCCCTGCAAATCTCCTTCTGCACTTCTTCGTGGGCTTGGCTGCGGCTGAAGGCTGCAGCTGCCGGGTTGTAAGAACATCCTCTATATGGCAGAGACGCCGTAGGGATTATTATTTTGCTTTACAGGCTGAACTTGTAACACATGGAACTGGTATCTCAATATTTCGGTACCTCTTTCTACTATTTGCATCTGCGATAAAACATCAATCTCAGTGACATAAGTGCAGATACTTTTATTTGAAGTGTGGTAAATATAATTCCAATATCTGCTTCATTTGCTTACATATAAATTAAGTTATTAAGAATACTATTTTTCAGGTTGGTTAGTACCTCTAAGTTAGTACTATGGCGCACAGAGGGCCGAACTTGTGACAACGAATGGTGCACTGGAAGAGAGTTCCAGTACTTTGCGAGGGCTCCTTCCTTCTTTACTTCTTTCCTTGCTTTTATGTTTCATTTTTTCTTTCTTTCCTTCTTCCTTTCATTATTTCTTTCTTTCTGTGTTTCATTCTTTCATTCCTTCTTTCCTTGCTTCTTTGTGTCTTTCTTCATTTGTTTCTTTCCTTCTTACTTTCTTTCCTCCATTCTTTCTTATTTTCTTTCTTTCTTTCTTTCTTTCTTTCTTTCTTTCTTTCTTTCTTTCTTTCTTTCTTTCTTTCTTTCTTTCTTTCTTTCTTTCTTTCTTTCTTTCTTTCTTTCTTTCTTTCTTTCTTTCTTTCTTTCTCTCTCTTTCTTTCTTTCTTTCTTTCTTTCTTTCTTTATTTATTTCTTGCCTTCTTTCTTTCTATCCTTCTTCCTTCCTTCTTTCCTTTCTTCCTTTCTTTCTTTCTTTCTTTGTTTCTTTTTTTCCTTCTTCTTTCTTTCTTTCTTTCTTTCCTTCTTTCTTTCTTTCTTTCTTTCTTTTCTTCTTTCTTTCTTTCCTTCATTCCTTCTTATTTCCTTATTTCCATCTTTGCACCATTCCTTCCTTCTTTCTTTCCTTCTTTCATTCTTTCCTTCTTTCTTTCCTTCTTTCTTTCTTTCTTTCTTTCTTTCTTTCTTTCCTTCTCTCTTTCTTTCATTGTTTCTTTCTTTGTTTCTTTCCTTGTTTCTTTCCTTCTTTCTTTGTTCCTTTGCTTCTTTCTTTCGTTCTTTCTTTATTTCTTTGTTTCATTCCTTCTTTATTTCTTTCATTCTTTCCTTCCTTCATTTCTTATTAGTTTCCTTCTTTCTTCCCTTCTGTCTTTCATGCTTTCTATCCTTCTTTCTTTCATTCTTTCGTTCCTTCTTTCCTTCTTTCTTCCTCTCCATCTTTCCTTCTTTCTTTCTTCCTTTCCTTCTTTCTTTCTTTCTTTCTTTCTTTCTTTCTTTCTTTCTTTCTTTCATTCTTTCATTCTTTCTTTCATTCACTCTTTCTTTCTTCCTTTCTTTCCCTCTTTCTTTCTTTCCTTCATTCTTTCTTACTTTCCCTCTTTCCTTCTTTGCTTCCTTCTGTCTTTCATTCTTTCTTTCCTTCTTTCCTTCTTTTCTTCTTTCATTCCTTATTACTTTCCTTCTTTCCTTTCTTCTTTCCTTCTGTCATTTATTTTTTCTTTCCTTCGTTGATTCTTTCTTTCCTTCTTTTTTCCTACCTTCTTTTCCCTTCTTTCTTTCTTTCTTTCTTTCTTTCTTTCTTTCTTTCTTTCTTTCTTTCTTTCTTTCTTTCTTTCTATATTTCTTTCTCTCTTTTTTCTTTCTTTCTATTCTTCTTCATTCCTTCCTTTCTTACTTTCTATCTTTCTTTCTTTCTTTCTTTCTTTCTTTCTTTCTTTCTTTCTTTATGTCTTTCCTTCTTTCTTTCTTTCTTTCTTTCTTTCTTTATTTCTTTCTTTCCTTCATTCCTTCTTCTTTCCTTCTTTCCATCTTTCCACCTTTCCTTCCTTCTTTCCTTCCTTCTTTCTTTCCTTCTTTCGTTTCTTCTTTCCTTCTTTCTTTCCCTCTTTCTTTCGTTCTTTCTTTCCTTCTTTCCTTGTTTCTTTCTTTCCTTCTTTCTTTCATTCCTTCTATCCATGCTTCTTTCTCTCATTGTTTCCTTCTTACTGTCCATCTTTCCTTCTTTCATTCGTTCATTCTTTCTTTCTTTCGTTCTTTCGTTCTTTCCTTCTATCTTGCTTGCTTGCTTTCCCTCTTTCTTTCATTTTTTCCCTATGTCTTTCCTTCTTTCCTTAACTCTGTCCTTCTTTCTTTCCTTCTTTCTTTCACTCTTTATGCCATTCTTTCTTCCTTCTTTCTTCCATTATTTCATTGCTTCTTTCTTTTATTCTTTCATTCATTCTATCTTTCTTTCCTTCTTTCTTTCCTTCTTTATGCCATTCTTTCTTCCTTCTTCCTTCCATTGTTTCTTTCCTTCTTTCTTTTACTCTTTCATTCTTTCTTTCAAGTTTCTTTCTTTCTCTCTTTCTTTCTTACTTTCTTTCTTTCCTTTATTGTTTCTTTCTTTTTTTCTATCTTTCTTTCTTTCTTTCCTTCTTTCCTTCCTTAGTTCCTTATCTCTTTCACTCTTTCCTTCTCTCTTTCTTACTTTCTTTCTTATTTATCTCCTTCTTTCTTTCCTTCTTTTCTTCTTTCTTTCTTTCTTTCCTTCCTTCATTCTTTCTTTCTTTCTTTCTTTCTTATTTTCTTTCTTTCTTTCTTTCCTTCGTTCATTTCTCATTAGTTTCCTTCTTTCTTCCGTTCTGACTTTCCTGCTTTCTATCCTTCTTTCTTTCCTTCTTTGGTTTCTTCCTTCTTTCTTTCCTTCTTTCTTTCTTTCTTTCTTTCTTTCTTTGTTTCTTTCATTCTTTCCTTATATCTTTCTTTCCTTCATTCTTTCTTTCTTCCTTTCTTTCCTTCTTTCTTCTTTCATTCTTTCTCACTTTCCCTCTTTCCTTCTTTGCCTCCTTCGGTCTTTCATTCTTTCTTTCCTTCTTTCTTTCCTTCTTTCCTTCCTTCATCCGTTATTACTTTCCTTCTTTCCTTCTGTCTTATTTTTTCTTTCCTTCGTTCATTCTATCTTTCCTTCTTTGTTCCTACCGTCTTTTTCCTTCCTTCTTTCTTTCTTTCTTTCTTTCTTTCTCTCATTCTTTCTTTCTTTCTTTCTTTCTAGCCTTCTTCCTTTCTTTCTATCTTTCTTTCGTTCCTTCTTCTTTCTTTCTTGCTTTCTTTCTTTCTTTCTTTCTTTCTTTCCTTGTTTTTTTCTTTCTTTCCTTCTTTCTTTCTTTCTTTCTTTCTTTCATTCTTTCTTTCTTTCTTTCTTACCTTCATTCCTTCTTATTTCCTTCTTTCCATCTTTCCACCTTTCCATCCTTCGTTCTTTCTTTCTTTCTTTCTTTCTTTCCTTCTTTCATTGTTTCTTTCTTTGTTTATTTCCATGTTTCTTTCTTTCATTGTTTCTTTCCTTCTTTCTTTCTTTGTTACTTTCCTTTTCTCTTTGTTCCTTTTCTCCTTTTTTCGTTCTTTCTTTCTTTGTTTCTTTCCTTCTTTCTTTCCTTCTTTTTTCCATCTTTCGTTTCTTCTTTCCTTCTTTCTTTCCCTCTTTCTTTCCTTCATTTTTCTTTCCTTTTTTCTTTCTTTCTTTCTTTCTTTCCTTGTTTCTTTCTTTTCTTCTTTCTTTCTTTCTTTCTTGCTTGCTTTCCTTCTTTCTTTCATTATTTCCCTATATCTTTCTTTTTTCCTTAACTCTTTCCTTCTTTCTTTCCTTCTTTCTTTCCTTCATTCGTTCTTTCCTTGTTTCTTTCTTTCATGTTTCTTTCCTTCCTTCTTTCTTTGTTTCTTTCCTTCTCTCTTTGTTCCTTTTCCTCCTTCTTTCGTTCTTTCTTTCTTTGTTTCTTTCCTTCTTTCTTTCCTTCTTTCGTTTCTTCTATCATTCGTTCTTTCCCTCTTTCTTTCCTTCTTTCTTTCCTTCTTTCCTCGTTTCTTTCTTTCCCTCTTTCTTTCTTTCATTCTTTCATTCCTTCTATCCGTGCTTCTTTCTCTCATTGTTTCCTTCTTACTTTCCCTCTTTCCTTCTTTCATTCGTTCATTCATTCTTTCTTTCGTTCTTTCTATCTTTCCTTCTATCTTGCTTGCTTTCCTTCTTTCTTTCATTTTTTCCCTATGTCTTTCTTTCTTTCCTTAACTCTGTCCTTCTTTCTTTCCTTGTTTCTTTCACTCTTTCTGCCATTCTTTCTTCCTTCTTCCTTCCATTGTTTCATTGCTTTTTCTTTTATTCTTTCATTCATTCTATCTTTCTTTCCTTCTTTCTTTCCTTCTTTCTTTCATTCTTTCTTCTTTCTTTCTTCCATTGTTTCTTTCCTTCTTTCTTTTACTCTTTCATTCTTTCTTTCAAGTTTCTTTCTTTCTTTCTCTCTTTCTTACTTTCTTTCTTTCCTTTATTCTTTCTTTCCTTTTTTCTATCTTTCTTTCTTTATTTCCTTCTTTCCTTCCTTCTTTCCTTATTTCTTTCATTCTTTCCTTCTTTCTTTCTTACTTTCTTTCTTATTTACCTAATTCTTTCTTTCCTTCCTTCCTTCTTTCTTTCTTTCCTTCCTTCATTCTTTCTTTCTTTCTATCTTATTTTCTTTCTTGTTTTCTTTCTTTCCTTCCTTCATTTCTTATTAGTTTCCTTCTTTCTTCAGTTCTGACTTTCCTGCTTTCTATCCTTCTTTCTTTCGTTCTTTGGTTTCTTCCTTCTTTCTTTCCTTCCTTCTTTCTTTCTCTCTTTCTTTCTTTCTTTCTTTCTTTCATTCTTTCCTTATATCTTTCTTTGCTTCATTCTTTCTTTCTTCCTTCCTTTCTTTCCTTCTTTCTTTCATTCTTTCTTACTATCCCTCTTTCCTTCTTTGCTTCCTTCGGTCTTTCATTCTTTCTTTCCTTCTTTCTTTCCTTCTTTCCTTCCTTCATCCGTTATTACTTTCCTTCTTTCCTTCTGTCTTTTATTTTTTCTTTCCTTCGTTCATTCTATCTTTCCTTCTTTTTACCTACCGTCTTTTTCCTTCTTTCTTTCTTTCTTTCTTTCTTTCTTTCTTTCTTTCTTTCTTTCTTTCTTTCTTTCATTCTTTCTTTCTATCCTTCTTCCTTCCTTTCTTTCTTTCTTTCTTTCTTTCTTTCTTTCTTTCTTTCTTTCTTTCTTTTCTTCTTTCTTTCGTTCCTTCTTCTTTCTTTCTTGCTTTCTTTCTTTCTTTCCTTGTTTTTTTCTTTCTTTCCTTCTTTCTTTCTTTCGTTCATTCTTTCTTTCTTTCTTACCTTCATTCCTTCTTATTTCCTTCTTTCCATCTTTCCACCTTTCCTTCCTTCGTTCTTTCTTTCTTTCTTTCCTTCCTTCTTTCTTTCTTTCTTTCTTTCTTTCTTTCTTTCTTTCTTTCTTTCCTTCTTTCTTTTTTTCTTTCTTTCTGTCTTTCTTTCTTTCCTTCATTCATTCTTCTTTCCTTCTTTCCATCTTTCCACCTTTCCTTCTTTCTTTCCTTCGTTCTTTCTTTCTTTCTTTCTTTCTTTCTGTCCTTCTTTCTTTCATTGGTTATTTCTTTGTTTCTTTCCTTGTTTCTTTCTTTCATGTTTCTTTCCTTCCTTCTTTCTTTGTTTGTTTCCTTCTCTCTTTGTTCCTTTTCCTCCTTCTTTCGTTCTTTCTTTCTTTGTTTCTTTCCTTCTTTCTTTCCTTCTTTCGTTTCTTCTATCATTCGTTCTTTCCCTCTTTCTTTCCTTCTTTCTTTCCTTCTTTCCTTGTTTCTTTCTTTCCCTCTTTCTTTCTTTCATTCTTTCATTCCTTCTATCCGTGCTTCTTTCTCTCATTGTTTCCTTCTTACTTTCCATCTTTCCTTCTTTCACTCGTTCATTCATTCTTTCTTTCGTTCTTTCTATCTTTCCTTCTATCTTGCTTGCTTGCTTTCCTTCTTTCTTTCATTTTTTCCCTATGTCTTTCTTTCTTTCCTTAACTCTGTCCTTCTTTCTTTCCTTGTTTCTTTCACTCTTTCTGCCATTCTTTCTTCCTTCTTCCTTCCATTGTTTCATTGCTTTTTCTTTTATTCTTTCATTCATTCTATCTTTCTTTCCTTCTTTCTTTCCTTCTTTCTTTCATTCTTTCTTCTTTCTTTCTTCCATTGTTTCTTTCCTTCTTTCTTTTACTCTTTCATTCTTTCTTTCAAGTTTCTTTCTTTCTTTCTCTCTTTCTTACTTTCTTTCTTTCCTTTATTCTTTCTTTCCTTTTTTCTATCTGTCTTTCTTTATTTCCTTCTTTCATTCCTTCTTTCCTTATTTCTTTCATTCTTTCCTTCTTTCTTTCTTACTTTCTTTCTTATTTACCTAATTCTTTCTTTCCTTCTTTCCTTCCTTCTTTCTTTCTTTCCTTCCTTCATTCTTTCTTTCTTTCTATCTTATTTTCTTTCTTGTTTTCTTTCTTTCCTTCCTTCATTTCTTATTAGTTTCCTTCTTTCTTCAGTTCTGACTTTCCTGCTTTCTATCCTTCTTTCTTTCGTTCTTTGGTTTCTTCCTTCTTTCTTTCCTTCTTTCTTTCTTTCTTTCTTTCTTTCTTTCTTTCTTTCTTTCTTTCTTTCTTTCTTTCCTTATATCTTTCTTTGCTTCATTCTTTCTTTCTTCCTTCCTTTCTTTCCTTCTTTCTTTCATTCTTTCTTACTATCCCTCTTTCCTTCTTTGCTTCCTTCGGTCTTTCATTCTTTCTTTCCTTCTTTCTTTCCTTCTTTCCTTCCTTCATCCGTTATTACTTTCCTTCTTTCCTTCTGTCTTTTATTTCTTCTTTCCTTCGTTCATTCTATCTTTCCTTCTTTTTACCTACCGTCTTTTTCCTTCCTTCTTTCTTTCTTTCTTTCTTTCTTTCTTTCTTTCTTTCATTCTTTCTTTCTATCCTTCTTCCTTCGTTCCTTCCTTTCTTTCTTTCTTTCTTTTTTTCTTTCTTTTGTTCCTTCTTCTTTCTTTCTTGCTTTCTTTCTTTCTTTCCTTGTTTTTTCTTTCTTTCCTTCTTCCTTTCTTTCGTTCATTCTTTCTTTCTTTCTTACCTTCATTCCTTCTTATTTCCTTCTTTCCATCTTTCCACCTTGCCTTCCTTCGTTCTTTCTTTCTTTCCTTCTTTCATTGTTTCTTTCTTTGTTTATTTCCATGTTTCTTTCTTTCATTGTTTCTTTTCTTCTCTCTTTGTTCCTTTTCTTTTTTTTCGTTCTTTCTTTGTTTCTTTCCTTCTTTCTTTCCTTCTTTCTTTCCATCTTTCGTTTCTTCTTTCCTTCTTTCTTTCCGTCTTTCTTTCCTTCATTCTTTCTTTCCTTTTTTCTTTCTTTCTTTCTTTCCTGGTTTCTTTCTTTTCTTCTTTCTTTCTTTCTTTTTGCTGGCTTTCCTTCTTTCTTTCATTATTTCCCTATGTCTTCCTTTTTTCCTTAACTCTTTCCTTCTTTCTTTCCTTCATTCGTTCTTTCCTATTTTCTTTCTTTCCTTCTTTGTTTGTTTGTTTGTTTCTTTCTTTCTTTCGTTATTTCTTTCCTTCTATCCATGCTTCTTTCTCTCATTGTTTCCTTCTTTCTTGCCATCTTCCTTCTTTCTTTCCTTCTTTCATTCATTCATTCTTTCTTTGTTTCTTTCCTTCCTTCTCTCTTTCCTTCATTCCTCCTTTTTCCTTCTTTCCCTCTTTCCTTCTTACCTTCATTCTTACTTTCCTTCTTCCTTCCCTCCTTCTTTCTATCTTTCTTTTCTTTCTTTCTTTCTTTCCTTCTTTCTTTCTTTCCTTCATTCTTTCCTTCTTTCTTTCATTTTTTCCCTATGTCTTTCTTTCTTTCCTTAACTCTTTCCTTCTTTCCTTAATTGTTTCTATCCTTCTCCCTTTCCTTCTTCCTTTGCTTCTTTGTTTCATTCTTTCTTTCATTTTTTCTTCCTTCTTTCTTTCTTTCTTTCTTTCTTTCTTTCTTTCTTTCTTTCTTTCTTTCTTTCTTTCTATACTTCTTCTTTCCTTCCTTCCTTTGTTTGTTTGTTTCTTTCGTTCTTTGTTTCTTTCTTTCTTTCTCTCCTTCGGCTTTCTTTCTTTCTTTCTTTCGTTCTTTCTTTCTTCCTTTCCTTCTTTCCTTCCTTCTTTCTTTCCTTCCTTCCATCTATCTTTCCTTCGTTCTTCGCTTCATTCCTTCTTTGATTCCTGCCTTCTTTCTTTCCTTCTTTCTTTCTTCCTTTCTTCCCCTCTTTCTTTCTTTCATTGTTTCTTTCTTTCTTTCTTTTTTTCTTTCTTTCTTTCTCTTTCTTTCTTTCCTTCTTTCTTTGTTTGTTTCTTGCTTTCTTTCTTTCTTTCTTTCTTTCTTTCTTTCTTTCTTTCTTTCTTTCTTTCTTTCTTTCTTTCTTTCTTTCTTTCTTCCTTTCTGTCTTTCTGTCTTTCTTTCTTTCTCCCTTTCTTTCTTTCTTTCTTTCTTTCTTTCTTTCTTTCTTTCTTGCTTTCTTTCTTTCTATCTTCCTTTCTTTCCTTCTTTCCAGCTTTCTGTCCTTATTTCCTTCTTTCTTTCTTTCCATCTTTCTTTCTTTCCTTCATTCCTTCTTCCCCTCTTTCCTTCTTACCTTCCTTCTTTCTTTCCTTCTTCCTTCCATTCCCTGCTTCTTTCTTTCTTACTCTCTTTCTTTCTTTCTTTCTTTCTTTCTTTCTCTCTATCTTTCCTTCGTTTATTCTTTCTTTCTTTCCTTTTTTCTTTCTATCTTTCCTTCTTTCCTTCCATCTTTCTTTCTGTTTCTTTCTTTCTCTCCTTCTCTCTTTCCTTCTTTCTTTCCTTCTTTGTTTGTTTGTTTCTTTCTTTCTTTCCTTCCTTCATTTCTTATTAGTTTCCTTGTTTCTTCCGTTCGGACTTTCATGCTTTCTATCCTTCGTTCTTTCCTTCTTTCGTTCCTTCTTTCTTTCCTTCTTTATTTCTTTCTTTCTTTCATTCTTTCATTCTTTCCTTATTTTTTTCCTTCATTCTTTCTTTCTTCCTTTCTTTCCTTATTTCTTTCTTTCATTCTTTCTTACTTTCCCTCTTTCCTTCTTTGCGTCCTTCGGTCTTTCATTCTTTCGTTCCTTCTTTCTTTCCTTCTTTCCTTCCTTCATCCCTTATTACTTTCCTTCTTTCCTTCTGTCTTTTATTTTTTCTTTCCTTTGTTCATTTTTTCTTTTCTTCTTTTTGCCTACCATGTTTTTCCTTCTTTCTTTCTTTCTTTCCTTCTTTCTTTCTTTCCTTCTTTCTTTCATTGTTTCTTTCTTGTTTCTTTCCATGTTTCTTTCTTTCATTGTTTCTTTCCTTCTTTCTTTCTTTGTTTCTTTCCTTCTTTCTTTGTTCCTTTTCTTCTTTGTTTCGTTTTTTCTTTCTATGTTTCTTTCCTTCTTTCTTTCATTCCTTCTTTCTTTCTTTTTTTCTTTCTTTCTTTTTTTGTTTCTTTCTATCTTTCTTTCTCTTTTCTTTCTTGCTATCCTTCTTCCTTCCTACCTTTCTTTCTTTCTTTCTTTCTTTCTTTCTTTCTTTCTCTCTTTCTTTCTTTCTTTCTTTCTTTCTTTCTTTCTTTCCTTCTTTCTGTTTTTCTTTCTTTCTTTCTGTCTTTCCTTCTTTCTTTCTTTGTTTCTTTCTTTCTTTCCTTCTTTCTTTCTTTCTTTCTTTCTTTCTTTCTTTCTTTCTTTCTTTCTATACTTCTTCTTTCCTTCCTTCCTTTATTTGTTTGTTTCTTACGTTCTTTGTTTCTTTCTTTCTTTCCTTCTGCTTTCTTTCTTTCTTTCTTTCTTTCTTTCTTCCTTTCCTTCTTTCCTTCCTTCTTTCTTTCCTTACTTCTTTCTATCTTTCCTTCGTTCTTCGCTTCATTCCTTCTGTGATTCCTTCTTTCTGTCCTTCTTTCTTTCTTCGTTTCTTCCCCTCTTTCTTTCTTTCATTGTTTCTTTCTTTCTTTCTTTTTTTTTCTTTCTTTCTCTTTCATTCTTTCTTTCCTTCTTTCTTTGTTTCTTTCTTTCTTTCTTTCTTCCTTTCTGTCTTTCTGTCTTTCTTTCTTTCTCCCTTTCTTTCTTTCATTCTTTCTTTCTTTCTTTCTTTCTTTCTTTCTTTCTTTCTTTCTTTCTTTCTTTCTTTCTTTCTTTCTTTCTTTCTTTCTTTCTTTCTTTCTTTCTTTCTTTCTTTCCTTCTTTCCTTCTTTCTATCCTTATTTTCTTCTTTCTTGCTTTCCATCTTTCTTTCTTTCCTTCATTCCTTCTTATTTCCTTCTTCCCCTCTTTCCTTCTTACCTTCCTTCTTTCTTTCCTTCTTCCTTCCTTTCCCTGCTTCTTTCTTTCTTACTCTCTTTCTTTCTTTCTTTATTTCTTTCTTTCTTTCCTTCGTTTATTCTTTCTTTCTTTCTTTCCTTTTTTCTTTCTATCTTTCCTTCTTTGTTTCTTTCTTTCTTTCTTTCCTTCCTTCTTTTCTTATTAGTTTCCTTGTTTCTTCCGTTCTGACTTTCATGCTTTCTATCCTTCGTTCTTTCCTTCTTTCGTTCCTTCTTTCGTTCCTTCTTTATTTATTTATTTCTTTCTTTCATTCTTTCCTTATTTTTTTTCCCTTCATTCTTTCTTTCTTCCTTTCTTTCCTTATTTCTTTCTTTCATTCTTTCTCACTTTCCCTCTGTCCTTCTTTGCATCCTTCGGTCTTTCATTCTTTCGTTCCTTCTTTCTTTCCTTCTTTCATCCCTTATTACTTTCCTTCTTTCCTTCTGTCTCTTATTTTTTCTTTCCTTCGTTCATTTTTTCTTTCCTTCTTTTTGCCTACCATCTTTTTCCTTCTTTCTTTCTTTCTTTCTTTCTTTCTTTCTTTCTTTCTTTCTTTCTTTCTTCTTTCTTTCCTTCTTTCTTTCTTTCTTTCCTTCTTTCTTTCATTGTTTCTTTCTTTGTTTCTTTCCTTGTTTCTTTCTTTCATTGTTTCTTTCCTTCTTTCTTTGTTTCTTTCCTTCTTTCTTTGTTCCTTTTCTTCTTTGTTTCGTTTTTTCTTTCTTTGTTTCTTTCCTTCTTTCTTTCTTTCCTTCTCTCTTTCTTTTTTTTTCTTTCTTTCTTTGTTTCTTTCTATCCTTCTTTCTTTTTTCTTTCTCGCTATCCTTCTTCCTTCCTTTCTTTCTTTCTTTCTTTCTTTCTTTCTTTCTTTCTTTCTTTGTTTCTTTCTATCCTTCTTTCTTTTTTCTTTCTCGCTATCCTTCTTCCTTCTTTCCTTTCTTTCTTTCTTTCTTTCTTTCCTTCTTTCTTTGTTTCTTTCTTTCTTTCTATACTTCTTCTTTCCTTCCTTCCTTTGTTTGTTTGTTTGTTTCTTTCTTTCTTTTTTCCTTTTCTTTCTCTCTTTCTTTCTTTCTTTCTTCCTTTCCTTCTTTCCTTCCTTCTTTCTTTCCTTCCTTCCTTCTATCGTTACTTCGTTCTTCGCTTCATTCCTTCTTTGATTCCTTCCTTCTTTCTTTCCTTCTTTCTTCCTTTCTTCCCCTCTTCTTTCTTTCATTGTTTCTTTCTTTCTTTCTTTCTTTTTCTTTTTTTCTTTCTTTTTCTTTCTTTCTTTCTTTCCTTCTTTCTTTGTTTGTTTGTTTGTTTCTTTCTTTCTTTCTTTGTTTCTTTCATTCTTTCTTTCCTTCTTTCTTTCTTTCTTTCCTTCTTTCCTTCTTTCTATCCTTATTTCCTTCTTTCTTGCTTTCCATCTTTCTTTCCTTCATTCCTTCTTATTTCCTTCTTCCCCTCTTTCCTTCTTACCTTCCTTCCTTCTTTCCTTCTTCCTTCCTTTCCCTGCTTCTTTCTTTCTTACTCTCTTTCTTTCTTTCTTTCTTTCTTTCTATCTTTCCTTCGTTTATTCTTTCTTTCTTTCCTTCTTTCTTTCTATCTTTCCTTCTTTCCTTCCATCTTTCTTTCTGTTTCTTTCTTTCTTCCCTTCTCTCTTTCCTTCTTTCATTCCTTCTTTGTTTCTTTCTTTTTTCTTTTTTCCTTCCTTCATTTCTAATTAGTTTCCTTGTTTCTTCGGTTCTGACTTTCATGCTTTCTATCCTTCGGTTTTTCATTCTTTCGTTCCTTCTTTCTTTCCTTCTTTCCCTCCTTCATCCCTTATTACTTTCCTTCTTTCCTTCTGTCTTTTATTTTTTCTTTCCTTCGTTCATTTTTTCTTTCCTTCTTTTTGCCTACCATCTTTTTCCTTCTTTCTTTCTTTGTTTCTTTCCTTCTTTTTTTCTTTCTTTCCTTCTTTCTTTCATTGTTTCTTTCTTTGTTTCTTTTCGTTGTTTCTTTCTTTCATTGTTTCTTTCCTTCTTTCTTTCTTTGTTTCTTTCCTTCTTTCTTTGTTCCTTTTCTTCTATGTTTCGTTTTTTCTTTCTTTGTTTCTTTCCTTCTTTCTTTCTTTCCTTCTTTCTTTTTTTTTTTTTCTTTCTTTCTTTCTTTCTTTGTTTCTTTCTATCTTTCTTTCTTTTTTCTTTCTCGCTATCTTTCTTCCTTCCTTCCTTTCTTTCTTTTTTTTTCTTTGTTTCTTTCTTTCTTTCTTTCTTTCTTTCTTTCCTTCTTTCTGTTTTTCTTTCTTTCTGTCTTTCCTTTTATGTTTCTTTGTTTCTTTGTTTCTTTCCTTCTTTCTTTATTTCTTTCTTTCCTTCATTCCTTCTTCTTTCCTTCTTTCCATCTTTCCACCTTTCCTTACTTCTTTCTTTGCTTCTTTCTTTCTTTCTTTATTTCTTTCTTTCTTTCCTTCTTTCTTTCATTGTTTCTTTCTTTGTTTCTTTCTTTGTTACTTTCTTTCATTGTTTCTTTCCTTTTTCTTTCTTTGTTTCTTTCCTTCTCTCTTTCTTCCTTTTTTCCTTGTTTCGTTCATTCTTTGTTTCTTTGCTTCTTTCTTTCCTTCTATCGTTTCTTCTTTCCTTCTTTCTTTCCCTCTATCTTTCCTTCATTCTTTCTTTCCTTTTTTCTTTCATTCCTTCTTTCCTTGTTTCTTTCTTTCCTTCTTCCTTTCTTTCATTCATTCATTCCATCTATCCATGCTTCTTTCTCTCATTGTTTCCTTCTTACTTTCCATCTTTCCTTCTTTGCTTCCTTCATTCATTCTTTCGTTCTTTCGTTCTTTCTTTCTCTCCTTCTTTCTTGCTTGCTTGCTTTCCTTCTTTCTTTCACTTTGTCGCTATGTCTTTCTTTCCTTAACTCTTTCCTTCTTTCTTTCCTTCTTTCATTCTTTCATTCATTCTTTCTTCCATTGTTTCTTTCCTTCTTTATTTTATTCTTTCATTCATTCTTTCTTTCTTTCCTTCCTTCTTTTCTTCTTTCTTTCATTCTTTCTTCCTTCTTTCTTCCATTGTTTCTTTCCTTCTTTCTTTTACTCTTTCATTCTTTCTTTCTTTTTTCTTTCTTTCTTTGCTTTATTCTTTCTTTCTCTCTTTCTTTATTTCCTTCTTTCCTTCCTTCTCTCCTTCTTTGTTTCATTCTTTCCTTCTTTCTTCCTTACTTTCTTTCTTATTTATCTCCTTCTTTTCCTTCTTTCTTTCTTTCTTTACTTCTTTCTTTCTTTCCTTCTTTCATTCTGTCTTTCTCTTTTTCTTTCTTTCCTTCATTTCTTATTAGTTTCCTTCTTTCTTCCGTTCTGACTTTCATGCTTTCTATCCTTCTTTCTTTCCTCCTTTCGTATCTTCTTTCTTTCTTTCCTTCTTTATTTTTTCTTTCTTTCTTTCCTTCTTTCTTTCATTCTTTCCTTATTTCTTTCTTTCCTTCATCCTTTCTTTCTTCCTTTCTTTCCTTATTTCTTTCTTTCTTTCCTTCTTTCTTACTTTCCCTCTTTCCTTCATTGCTTCCTTCTGTCTTTCCTTCTTTCTTTCCTTCTTTTCTTCTTTCCTTGCTTCATCCCTTATTACTTTCCTTCTGTCTTTTATTTTTTCTTTCCTTCGTTCCTTCTTTCTTTCTTTCTTTCTTTCTTTCTTTCCTTCTTTTTTTCTTTCTTTCCTTCTTTTTCTTTTTTCTTTCTTTCCTTTGTTCTCTCTTTCTTTCCTCTTTCCTTCTTATTTCCTTCTTTCCATCTTTCCACCTTTCCTTCTTTCCTTCTTTCTTTACTTCTTTCTTTCTTTATTTATTTCCTTCCTTCTTTCTTTCATTGTTTCTTTCTTTGTTTATTTCCATCTTTCTTTCTTTCATTGTTTCTTTCCTTCTTTCTTTCTTTGTTACTTTCCTTCTCTCTTTGTTCCTTTTCTTCTTTCTTTCGTTTTTCTTTCTTTGTTTCTTTCCTTCTTTATTTCCATCTTTCGTTTCTTCTTTCCTTCTTTCTTTCCCTCTTTCTTCCCTTCATTCTTTCTTTCCTTGTTTCTTTCTTTCCTTCTTTCTTGCTTGCTTTCCTTATTTTTTACATTTTTTCTCTATGTCTTTCTCTCTTTCCTTAACTCTTTCCTTCTTTCTTTCCTTCTTTCTTTTCTTCGTTCCTTCTTTCTTTATTCATTCTTTCTTTCCTTTTTCTTTCATTCCTTCTTTCCTTGTTTCTTTCTTTCCTTCTTTCTTTCATTCTTTCTTTCCTTCTATCCATGCTTCTTTCTCTCATTGTTTCCTTCTTTCTTTCCATCTTTCCTTCTTTCCTTCCTCCTTTGATTCATTCTTTCTTCCTTTGTTTCTTTCCTTCTTCCTTTCTTTGCTTCTTTCTTCCTTTCCATTTTTCTTTCTTTCCATCTTTCTCTCTTTCCTTCATTCCTCCCAGTTCCTTCTTTCACTCATTCCTTCTTACCCTCCTTCTTTCTTTCCTTCTTTCTTTGTTCCTTTTCTTCTTTCTTTCGTTCTTTCTTTCTTTGTTTCATTCCTTCTTTCTTTCTTTCCTTCCTTCCTTCATTTCTTATTAGTTTCCTTCTTTCTTCCCTTCTGTCTTTCATGCTTTCTATCCTTCTTTCTTTCCTTCTTTCTTTCTCTCCATCTTTCGTTCTTTATTTCTTTCTTTCTTTCTATCTTTCTTTCTATTTTTCTTTCGTTCTTTCTTTCATTCGTTCCTTCTTTCATACTTTCTTTCATTCATTCTTTCTTTCTTCCTTTCTTTCCTTCTTTCTTTCCTTAATTCTTTGTTAGTTTCCCTCTTTCCTTGTTTGCTTCCTTCTGTCTTTCCTTCTTTCTTTCCTTCTTTCTTTCCTTCTTTGCTTCTTTCCTTCCTTCATCCCTTATTACTTTCCTTCTTTCCCTTCTTCTTTCCTTCTATCTTTTATTTTTTCTTTCCTTCGTTCATTTTTTCTTTCCTTCTTTTTGCCTACCATCTTTTTCCTTCTTTCTTTCTTTCTTTCTTTCTTTCTTTCCTTCTTTTTTTCTTTCTTTCCTTCTTTCTTTCATTGTTTCTTTCTTTGTTTCTTTTCGTTGTTTCTTTCTTTCTTTCTTTCTTTCTTTCATTCGTTCTTTGTTTCTTTCTATCTTTCTCTTTTCTTTCTTTCTATCCTTCGTCCTCCCTTCCTTTCTTTCTTTCCTTCTTTCTTTCTTTCTTTCTTTCTTTCTTTCCTTCTTTCTTTTATCCTTTCTTTCTTTCTTTCCTTCTTTCTTTCTTTCTTTCTTTTCTTCTTTATTGTTTTCTTTCGTTCCTTCTTTCCTTCTTTCTTACTCTCTTTCTCTCTTTCTTTCTTTCCTTCTTTCTTTTTTCTTTCTTTCTTTCCTTCTTTTATTCTTTCTTTCGTTCTTTCCTTCTTTCTTTCTTTCTGTCGTTCTTTCTTTCTTTCGTTTCTTCTTTCTTCCATTGTTTCTTTCTTTGTTTCTTTCCTTGTTTCTTTCTTTCATTGTTTCTTTCCTTCTTTATTTCTTTGTTTCTTTCCTTCTCTCTTTGTTCCTTTTTTCCTTTTTTCCTTCTTTCGTTCTTTCTTTTTTTCTTTCATTCATTCTTTATTTCTTTCTTTCCTTCTCTCTTTTCTTCTTTCTTTCATTCTTTCTTCCTTCTTTCTTCCATTGTTTCTTTCCTTCTTTCTTTTACTCTTTCATTCTTTCTTTCTTGTTTCTTTCTTTCTTTGTTTCATTCTTTCCTTCTTTCTTCCTTTCTTTCTTTGTTATTTATCTCCTTCTTTCTTTCCTTCTTTACTTCTTTCTTTCTTTCTTTCCTTACTTCATTGTTCCTTTCTTTTTTTCTTTCTTTCCTTCATTTCTTATTGGTTTCCTTCTTTCTTCCGTTCTGACTTTCATGCTTTCTATCCTTCTTTCTTTCCTTCTTTCGTTTCTTCTTTCTTTCTTTCCTTCTTTATTTTTTTCTTTCTTTTTTTCTTTATTTCTTCCTTTCTTTCTTTCTTTCTTTCTTTCTTTCTTTCTTTCATTCTTTCCTTTTTTCTTTCTTTCCTTCATTCTTTCTTTCTTCCTTTCTTTCCTTATTTCTTTCTTTCTTTCATTCTTTCTTACTTTCCCTCTTTCCTTCTTTGCTTCCTTCTGTATTTCATTCTTTCGTTCCTTCTTTCTTTCCTTCTTTCCTTCTTTCCTTCCTTCATCCCTTATTACTTTCCTTCTTTCCTTCTGTCTTTTATTTTTTCTTTCCTTCGTTCATTCTTTCTTTCCTTCTTTTCTCGTACCTTCTTTTTCCTTCCTTCCTTCTATCTTTCTTTCTTTCCTTCGTTTCTTCCTTTTTCTTGCTTTCTTTCCTTCTTTCTTTCCTTGTTTTTTACTTTCTTTCCTTCTTTCTTTCTTTCTTTCGTTCTTTCTTTGTTTCATTCCTTCTTTCTTTCTTTCCTTCCTTAATTTCTTATTAGTTTCCTTCTTTCTTCCCTTTTGTCTTTCATGCTTTCTATCCTTGTTTCTTTCCTTCTTTCGTTCCTCCTTTCCTTCTTTCTTTCTCTCCATTTTTCTTTCTTTCTTTCTTTGTTTCTATCTTTCTTTCATTCTTTCTTTCATTCTTTCATTCTTTCATTCTTTCATAGTTTCTTTCATTCATTCTTTCTTTCTTCCTTTCCTTCCTTCTTTCTTTCTTTCCTTAATTCTTTGTTACTTTCCCTCTTTCCTTCTTTGCGTCCTTCTGTCTTTCATTCTTTCTTTCCTTCTTTCCTTCCTTCATCCGTTATTACTGTCCTTCTTTTCTTTCTTCTTTCCTTCTATCTTTTATTTTTTCTTTCCTTCGTTCATTCTCTCTTTCCTTCTTTTATCCTACCTACTCTTTCTTTCTTTCTTTCCTTCTTTCTTTCTTTCTTTCTTTCTTTCTTTCTTTCTTTCTATCTTTCTTTTTTCTATCCTTCTTCCTTCCTTTCTTTCTTTCTTTCTTTCCTTCTTTCTTTATCCTTTCTTTCTTTCTTTCCTTCTTTCTTTCTTTCCTTCTTTATTTTTTTCTTTCGTTCCCTCTTTCCTTCTTTCTTTCTTTCCTTCTCTCTTTCTTTCTTTCCTTCTTTCTTTTTTTCTTTCTTTCTTTCCTTCTTTCTTTCCTTCTTTGTTTCTTTCCTTCTTTCTTTCATTGTTTCTTTCTTTGTTTCTTTCCTTGTTTCTTTCGTTCATTGTTTCTTTCCTTCTTTCCTTATTTGTTTCTTTCCTTCTCTCTTTGTTCCTTTTTTCCTTCTTTCGTTCTTTCTTTGTTTCTTTCCTTCTATCGTTTCTTCTTTCCTTCCTTCTTTCCCTCTTTCTTTCCTTCATTCTTTCTTTCCTTTTTCCTTTGTTTCCTTCTTTCCTTTTTTCTTTCTTTCCTTCTTTCTTTCTTTCATTCATTCACTCCATCTATCCATGCTTCTTTCTCTCATTCTTTCCTTCTTACTTTCCATCTTTCCTTCTTTCCTTCCTTCATTCATTCTTTCTTTCTGTCGTTCTTTCTTTCTCTCCTTCTTTCTTGCTTGCTTGCTTTCCTTCTTTCTTTCACTTTGTCCCTATGTGTTTCTTTCTTTTCTTAACTCTTTCCTTCTTTCTTTCCTTCTTTCATTCTTTCATTCATTCTTTCTTCCATTGTTTCTTTCCTTCTTTCTTTTATTCTTTCATTCATTCTTTCTTTCTTTCCTTCTTTCTTTTCTTCTTTCTGTCATTCTTTCTTTCTTCTTTCTTCCATTGTTTCTATCCTTCTTTCTTTTACTCTTTCATTCTTTCTTTCTTGTTTCTTTCTTTCTTTGCTTTATTCTTTCTTTCTCTCTTTCTATCTTTCTTTCTTTCCTTCTTTCCTTCCTTCGTTCCTTCTTTGTTTCATTCTTTCCTTCTTTCTTCCTTACTTTCTTTCTTATTTATCTCCTTCTTTCTTTCCTTCTTTACTTCTTTCTTTCTTTCCTTCCTTCATTCTTCCTTTCTTTTTTCTTTCTTTCCGTCATTTCTTATTGGCTTCCTTCTTTCTTCCGTTCTGACTTTCATGCTTTCTATCCTTCTTTCTTTGCTTCTTTCGTTTCTTCTTTCTTTCTTTCCTTCTTTGTTTTTTTCTTTCTTTCTTTCTTTCTTTCTTTCTTTCTTTCTTTCTTTCTTTCTTTCTTTCTTTCATTCTTTCCTTATTTCTTTCTTTCCTTCATTCTTTCTTTCTTCCTTTCTTTCCTTATTTCTTTCTTTCTTTCATTCTTTCTTAGTTTCCTTCTTTGCTTCCTTCTGTCTTTCATTCTTTCTTTCCTTCTTTCCTTCTTTCTTTCCTTCATCCCTTATTACTTTCCTTCTTTCCTTCTGTCTTTTATTTTTTCTTTCCTTCGTTCATTCTTTCTTTCCTTCTTTTTTCCTACCTTCTTATTCCTTCCTTCCTTCTGTCTGTCTTTCTTTCTTTCTTTCTTTCTTTCTTTCTTTCGTTTCTTCTTTTCTGTTGCTTTCTTTCTTTCTTTCCTTGTTTTTTACTTTCTTTCCTTCTTTTTTCTTCCTTTCGTTCTTTCTTTCTTTCTTTCTTTCTTTCCTTCTTTCCTTCTTATTTCCTTCTTTCCATCTTTCCACCTTTCCTTCCTTCCTTCTATCTTTACTTCTTTCTTTATTTCTTTCATTGTTTCTGTCTTTGTTTATTTCCATGTTTCTTTCTTTCATTGTTTCTATCGTTCTTTCTTTCTTTGTTTCTTTCCTTCTTTCTTTCCTTCTTTCTTTCCATCTTTCGTTTCTCTTTCCTTCTTTCTTTCCCTCTTTCTTCCCTTCATTCTTTCTTTCCTTTTTCTTTCTTTCCTTCTTTCCTTGTTTCTATCTTTCCTTCTTTCTTTCTTTCTTGCTTGCTTTCCTTATTTCTTTCATTTTTTCTATATGTCTTTCTTTCTTTTTTTAACTCTTTCCTTCTTTCTTTCCTTCTTTCTTTCCTTCCTTGCTTCTTTCTTTATTCATTCGTTCTTTCCTTTTTCTTTCTTTCCTTCTTAACTTGTTTCTTTCTTTCCTTCTTTCTTTCTTTCTTTCTTTCTTTCCTTCTATCCATGCTTCTTTCTCTCATTGTTTCCTTCTTTCTTTCCATCTTTCCTTCTTTCCTTCCTCCTTTCATTCATTCTTTCTTTCTATGTTTCTTTCCTTCTTCGTTTCTGTCCTTCTTTCCTTCTTTCTTCCTTTCCATTTTTCTTTCTTTCCATCTTTCTCTCTTTAATTCATACCTCCCATTTCCTTCTTTCACTCTTTCCTTCTTACCCTTCTTCTTTCTTTCCTTCTTTCTTTGTTCCTTTTCTTCTTTCTTTCGTTCTTTCTTTCTTTCTTTGATTCCTTCTTTCTTTCTTTCGTTGCTTCATTTCTTGTTAGTTTCCTTCGTTCTTCCCTTCTGTCTTTCATGCTTTCTATCCTCCTTTCTTTCCTTCTTTCGTTCGTCCTTTCCTTCTTTCTTTCTCTCAATCTTTCTTTCTTTCTTTCTATCTTTCTTTCGTTCTTTCTTTCATTCTTTCATTCTTTCATACTTTCTTTCATTCATTCTTTCTTTCTTTCTTCCTTTCTTTCCTCAATTCTTTCTTTCCTTCATTCTTTGTTACTTTCCCTCTTTCCTTCTTTGCTTCCTTCTGTCTTTCATTCTTTCTTTCCTTCTTTCTTTCCTTCCTTCATCCCTTATTACTTTCCTTCTTTCCTTTCTTCTTTCCTTCTATCTTTTATTTTTTCTTTCCTTCGTTCATTCTCTCTTTCCTTCTTTTTTCCTACCTTCTTTTTCCTTCCTTCCTTCTTTCTTTCTTTCTTTCTTTCTTTCGTTCCTTCTTTTTTCTTGCTTTCTTTCTTTCCTTCCTTGTTTTTTCCTTTCTTTCCTTCTTTTTTCTTTTTTCTTTCTTTCTTTCCTTCTTTCCTTCTTATTTCCTTCTTTCCATCTTTCCACCTTCCCTTCCTTCCTTCTTTCTTTGCTTCTTTCTTTCTTTCTTTCTTTTTTTCTTTCATTGTGTCTTTCTTTGTTCATTTCCATGTTTCTTTCTTTCATTGTTTCTTTCCTTCTTTCTTTCTTTGTTACTTTCCTTCTCTCTTTGTTCCTTTTCTTCTTTCTTTCGTTCTTTCTTTGTTTCTTTCCTTCTTTCTTTTCTTCTTTCTTTCCATCTTTCATTTCTTCTTTCCTTCTTTCTTTCTTTCTTTCCTTCTTTCCTTCTTTCTATCCTTATTTCCTTCTTTCTTGCTTTCCATCTTTCTTTCCTTCATTCCTTCTTATTTCCTTCTTCCCCTCTTTCCTTCTTACCTTCCTTCCTTCTTTCCTTCTTCCTTCCTTTCCCTGCTTCTTTCTTTCTTACTCTCTTTCTTTCTTTCTTTCTTTCTTTCTTTCTTTCTATCTTTCCTTCGTTTATTCTTTCTTTCTTTCCTTCTTTCTTTCTATCTTTCCTTCTTTCCTTCCATCTTTCTTTCTGTTTCTTTCTTTCTTCCCTTCTCTCTTTCCTTCTTTCATTCCTTCTTTGTTTCTTTCTTTTTTTCTTTTTTCCTTCCTTCATTTCTAATTAGTTTCCTTGTTTCTTCGGTTCTGACTTTCATGCTTTCTATCCTTCGGTTTTTCATTCTTTCGTTCCTTCTTTCTTTCCTTCTTTCCCTCCTTCATCCCTTATTACTTTCCTTCTTTCCTTCTGTCTTTTATTTTTTCTTTCCTTCGTTCATTTTTTCTTTCCTTCTTTTTGCCTACCATCTTTTTCCTTCTTTCTTTCTTTGTTTCTTTCCTTCTTTTTTTCTTTCTTTCCTTCTTTCTTTCATTGTTTCTTTCTTTGTTTCTTTTCGTTGTTTCTTTCTTTCATTGTTTCTTTCCTTCTTTCTTTCTTTGTTTCTTTCCTTCTTTCTTTGTTCCTTTTCTTCTATGTTTCGTTTTTTCTTTCTTTGTTTCTTTCCTTCTTTCTTTCTTTCCTTCTTTCTTTTTTTTTTCTTTCTTTCTTTCTTTCTTTCTTTGTTTCTTTCTATCTTTCTTTCTTTTTTCTTTCTCGCTATCTTTCTTCCTTCCTTCCTTTCTTTCTTTTTTTTTCTTTGTTTCTTTCTTTCTTTCTTTCTTTCTTTCTTTCCTTCTTTCTGTTTTTCTTTCTTTCTGTCTTTCCTTTTATGTTTCTTTGTTTCTTTGTTTCTTTCCTTCTTTCTTTATTTCTTTCTTTCCTTCATTCCTTCTTCTTTCCTTCTTTCCATCTTTCCACCTTTCCTTACTTCTTTCTTTGCTTCTTTCTTTCTTTCTTTATTTCTTTCTTTCTTTCCTTCTTTCTTTCATTGTTTCTTTCTTTGTTTCTTTCTTTGTTACTTTCTTTCATTGTTTCTTTCCTTTTTCTTTCTTTGTTTCTTTCCTTCTCTCTTTCTTCCTTTTTTCCTTGTTTCGTTCATTCTTTGTTTCTTTGCTTCTTTCTTTCCTTCTATCGTTTCTTCTTTCCTTCTTTCTTTCCCTCTATCTTTCCTTCATTCTTTCTTTCCTTTTTTCTTTCATTCCTTCTTTCCTTGTTTCTTTCTTTCCTTCTTCCTTTCTTTCATTCATTCATTCCATCTATCCATGCTTCTTTCTCTCATTGTTTCCTTCTTACTTTCCATCTTTCCTTCTTTGCTTCCTTCATTCATTCTTTCGTTCTTTCGTTCTTTCTTTCTCTCCTTCTTTCTTGCTTGCTTGCTTTCCTTCTTTCTTTCACTTTGTCGCTATGTCTTTCTTTCCTTAACTCTTTCCTTCTTTCTTTCCTTCTTTCATTCTTTCATTCATTCTTTCTTCCATTGTTTCTTTCCTTCTTTATTTTATTCTTTCATTCATTCTTTCTTTCTTTCCTTCCTTCTTTTCTTCTTTCTTTCATTCTTTCTTCCTTCTTTCTTCCATTGTTTCTTTCCTTCTTTCTTTTACTCTTTCATTCTTTCTTTCTTTTTTCTTTCTTTCTTTGCTTTATTCTTTCTTTCTCTCTTTCTTTATTTCCTTCTTTCCTTCCTTCTCTCCTTCTTTGTTTCATTCTTTCCTTCTTTCTTCCTTACTTTCTTTCTTATTTATCTCCTTCTTTTCCTTCTTTCTTTCTTTCTTTACTTCTTTCTTTCTTTCCTTCTTTCATTCTGTCTTTCTTTTTTTCTTTCTTTCCTTCATTTCTTATTAGTTTCCTTCTTTCTTCCGTTCTGACTTTCATGCTTTCTATCCTTCTTTCTTTCCTCCTTTCGTATCTTCTTTCTTTCTTTCCTTCTTTATTTTTTCTTTCTTTCTTTCCTTCTTTCTTTCATTCTTTCCTTATTTCTTTCTTTCCTTCATCCTTTCTTTCTTCCTTTCTTTCCTTATTTCTTTCTTTCTTTCCTTCTTTCTTACTTTCCCTCTTTCCTTCATTGCTTCCTTCTGTCTTTCCTTCTTTCTTTCCTTCTTTTCTTCTTTCCTTGCTTCATCCCTTATTACTTTCCTTCTGTCTTTTATTTTTTCTTTCCTTCGTTCCTTCTTTCTTTCTTTCTTTCTTTCTTTCCTTCTTTTTTTCTTTCTTTCCTTCTTTTTCTTTTTTCTTTCTTTCCTTTGTTCTCTCTTTCTTTCCTCTTTCCTTCTTATTTCCTTCTTTCCATCTTTCCACCTTTCCTTCTTTCCTTCTTTCTTTACTTCTTTCTTTCTTTATTTATTTCCTTCCTTCTTTCTTTCATTGTTTCTTTCTTTGTTTATTTCCATCTTTCTTTCTTTCATTGTTTCTTTCCTTCTTTCTTTCTTTGTTACTTTCCTTCTCTCTTTGTTCCTTTTCTTCTTTCTTTCGTTTTTCTTTCTTTGTTTCTTTCCTTCTTTATTTCCATCTTTCGTTTCTTCTTTCCTTCTTTCTTTCCCTCTTTCTTCCCTTCATTCTTTCTTTCCTTGTTTCTTTCTTTCCTTCTTTCTTGCTTGCTTTCCTTATTTTTTTCATTTTTTCTCTATGTCTTTCTCTCTTTCCTTAACTCTTTCCTTCTTTCTTTCCTTCTTTCTTTTCTTCGTTCCTTCTTTCTTTATTCATTCTTTCTTTCCTTTTTCTTTCATTCCTTCTTTCCTTGTTTCTTTCTTTCCTTCTTTCTTTCATTCTTTCTTTCCTTCTATCCATGCTTCTTTCTCTCATTGTTTCCTTCTTTCTTTCCATCTTTCCTTCTTTCCTTCCTCCTTTGATTCATTCTTTCTTCCTTTGTTTCTTTCCTTCTTCCTTTCTTTGCTTCTTTCTTCCTTTCCATTTTTCTTTCTTTCCATCTTTCTCTCTTTCCTTCATTCCTCCCAGTTCCTTCTTTCACTCATTCCTTCTTACCCTCCTTCTTTCTTTCCTTCTTTCTTTGTTCCTTTTCTTCTTTCTTTCGTTCTTTCTTTCTTTGTTTCATTCCTTCTTTCTTTCTTTCCTTCCTTCCTTCATTTCTTATTAGTTTCCTTCTTTCTTCCCTTCTGTCTTTCATGCTTTCTATCCTTCTTTCTTTCCTTCTTTCTTTCTCTCCATCTTTCTTTCTTTATTTCTTTCTTTCTTTCTATCTTTCTTTCTATTTTTCTTTCGTTCTTTCTTTCATTCGTTCCTTCTTTCATACTTTCTTTCATTCATTCTTTCTTTCTTCCTTTCTTTCCTTCTTTCTTTCCTTAATTCTTTGTTAGTTTCCCTCTTTCCTTGTTTGCTTCCTTCTGTCTTTCCTTCTTTCTTTCCTTCTTTCTTTCCTTCTTTGCTTCTTTCCTTCCTTCATCCCTTATTACTTTCCTTCTTTCCCTTCTTCTTTCCTTCTATCTTTTATTTTTTCTTTCCTTCGTTCATTTTTTCTTTCCTTCTTTTTGCCTACCATCTTTTTCCTTCTTTCTTTCTTTCTTTCTTTCTTTCTTTCCTTCTTTTTTTCTTTCTTTCCTTCTTTCTTTCATTGTTTCTTTCTTTGTTTCTTTTCGTTGTTTCTTTCTTTCTTTCTTTCTTTCTTTCATTCGTTCTTTGTTTCTTTCTATCTTTCTCTTTTCTTTCTTTCTATCCTTCGTCCTCCCTTCCTTTCTTTCTTTCCTTCTTTCTTTCTTTCTTTCTTTCTTTCTTTCCTTCTTTCTTTTATCCTTTCTTTCTTTCTTTCCTTCTTTCTTTCTTTCTTTCTTTCTTTTCTTCTTTATTGTTTTCTTTCGTTCCTTCTTTCCTTCTTTCTTACTCTCTTTCTCTCTTTCTTTCTTTCCTTCTTTCTTTTTTCTTTCTTTCTTTCCTTCTTTTATTCTTTCTTTCGTTCTTTCCTTCTTTCTTTCTTTCTGTCGTTCTTTCTTTCTTTCGTTTCTTCTTTCTTCCATTGTTTCTTTCTTTGTTTCTTTCCTTGTTTCTTTCTTTCATTGTTTCTTTCCTTCTTTATTTCTTTGTTTCTTTCCTTCTCTCTTTGTTCCTTTTTTCCTTTTTTCCTTCTTTCGTTCTTTCTTTTTTTCTTTCATTCATTCTTTATTTCTTTCTTTCCTTCTCTCTTTTCTTCTTTCTTTCATTCTTTCTTCCTTCTTTCTTCCATTGTTTCTTTCCTTCTTTCTTTTACTCTTTCATTCTTTCTTTCTTGTTTCTTTCTTTCTTTGTTTCATTCTTTCCTTCTTTCTTCCTTTCTTTCTTTGTTATTTATCTCCTTCTTTCTTTCCTTCTTTACTTCTTTCTTTCTTTCTTTCCTTACTTCATTGTTCCTTTCTTTTTTTCTTTCTTTCCTTCATTTCTTATTGGTTTCCTTCTTTCTTCCGTTCTGACTTTCATGCTTTCTATCCTTCTTTCTTTCCTTCTTTCGTTTCTTCTTTCTTTCTTTCCTTCTTTATTTTTTTCTTTCTTTTTTTCTTTCTTTCTTCCTTCCTTTCTTTCTTTCTTTCTTTCTTTCATTCTTTCCTTTTTTCTTTCTTTCCTTCATTCTTTCTTTCTTCCTTTCTTTCCTTATTTCTTTCTTTCTTTCATTCTTTCTTACTTTCCCTCTTTCCTTCTTTGCTTCCTTCTGTATTTCATTCTTTCGTTCCTTCTTTCTTTCCTTCTTTCCTTCTTTCCTTCCTTCATCCCTTATTACTTTCCTTCTTTCCTTCTGTCTTTTATTTTTTCTTTCCTTCGTTCATTCTTTCTTTCCTTCTTTTCTCGTACCTTCTTTTTCCTTCCTTCCTTCTATCTTTCTTTCTTTCCTTCGTTTCTTCCTTTTTCTTGCTTTCTTTCCTTCTTTCTTTCCTTGTTTTTTACTTTCTTTCCTTCTTTCTTTCTTTCTTTCGTTCTTTCTTTGTTTCATTCCTTCTTTCTTTCTTTCCTTCCTTAATTTCTTATTAGTTTCCTTCTTTCTTCCCTTTTGTCTTTCATGCTTTCTATCCTTGTTTCTTTCCTTCTTTCGTTCCTCCTTTCCTTCTTTCTTTCTCTCCATTTTTCTTTCTTTCTTTCTTTGTTTCTATCTTTCTTTCATTCTTTCTTTCATTCTTTCATTCTTTCATTCTTTCATAGTTTCTTTCATTCATTCTTTCTTTCTTCCTTTCCTTCCTTCTTTCTTTCTTTCCTTAATTCTTTGTTACTTTCCCTCTTTCCTTCTTTGCGTCCTTCTGTCTTTCATTCTTTCTTTCCTTCTTTCCTTCCTTCATCCGTTATTACTGTCCTTCTTTTCTTTCTTCTTTCCTTCTATCTTTTATTTTTTCTTTCCTTCGTTCATTCTCTCTTTCCTTCTTTTATCCTACCTACTCTTTCTTTCTTTCTTTCTTTCCTTCTTTCTTTCTTTCTTTCTTTCTTTCTTTCTTTCTTTCTATCTTTCTTTTTTCTATCCTTCTTCCTTCCTTTCTTTCTTTCTTTCTTTCCTTCTTTCTTTATCCTTTCTTTCTTTCTTTCCTTCTTTCTTTCTTTCCTTCTTTATTTTTTTCTTTCGTTCCCTCTTTCCTTCTTTCTTTCTTTCCTTCTCTCTTTCTTTCTTTCCTTCTTTCTTTTTTTCTTTCTTTCTTTCCTTCTTTCTTTCCTTCTTTGTTTCTTTCCTTCTTTCTTTCATTGTTTCTTTCTTTGTTTCTTTCCTTGTTTCTTTCGTTCATTGTTTCTTTCCTTCTTTCCTTATTTGTTTCTTTCCTTCTCTCTTTGTTCCTTTTTTCCTTCTTTCGTTCTTTCTTTGTTTCTTTCCTTCTATCGTTTCTTCTTTCCTTCCTTCTTTCCCTCTTTCTTTCCTTCATTCTTTCTTTCCTTTTTCCTTTGTTTCCTTCTTTCCTTTTTTCTTTCTTTCCTTCTTTCTTTCTTTCATTCATTCACTCCATCTATCCATGCTTCTTTCTCTCATTCTTTCCTTCTTACTTTCCATCTTTCCTTCTTTCCTTCCTTCATTCATTCTTTCTTTCTGTCGTTCTTTCTTTCTCTCCTTCTTTCTTGCTTGCTTGCTTTCCTTCTTTCTTTCACTTTGTCCCTATGTGTTTCTTTCTTTTCTTAACTCTTTCCTTCTTTCTTTCCTTCTTTCATTCTTTCATTCATTCTTTCTTCCATTGTTTCTTTCCTTCTTTCTTTTATTCTTTCATTCATTCTTTCTTTCTTTCCTTCTTTCTTTTCTTCTTTCTGTCATTCTTTCTTTCTTCTTTCTTCCATTGTTTCTATCCTTCTTTCTTTTACTCTTTCATTCTTTCTTTCTTGTTTCTTTCTTTCTTTGCTTTATTCTTTCTTTCTCTCTTTCTATCTTTCTTTCTTTCCTTCTTTCCTTCCTTCGTTCCTTCTTTGTTTCATTCTTTCCTTCTTTCTTCCTTACTTTCTTTCTTATTTATCTCCTTCTTTCTTTCCTTCTTTACTTCTTTCTTTCTTTCCTTCCTTCATTCTTCCTTTCTTTTTTCTTTCTTTCCGTCATTTCTTATTGGCTTCCTTCTTTCTTCCGTTCTGACTTTCATGCTTTCTATCCTTCTTTCTTTGCTTCTTTCGTTTCTTCTTTCTTTCTTTCCTTCTTTGTTTTTTTCTTTCCTTCTTTCTTTCTTTCTTTCTTTCTTTCTTTCTTTCTTTCTTTCTTTCTTTCTTTCTTTCTTTCTTTCTTTCTTTCATTCTTTCCTTATTTCTTTCTTTCCTTCATTCTTTCTTTCTTCCTTTCTTTCCTTATTTCTTTCTTTCTTTCATTCTTTCTTAGTTTCCTTCTTTGCTTCCTTCTGTCTTTCATTCTTTCTTTCCTTCTTTCCTTCTTTCTTTCCTTCATCCCTTATTACTTTCCTTCTTTCCTTCTGTCTTTTATTTTTTCTTTCCTTCGTTCATTCTTTCTTTCCTTCTTTTTTCCTACCTTCTTATTCCTTCCTTCCTTCTGTCTGTCTTTCTTTCTTTCTTTCTTTCTTTCTTTCTTTCTTTCTTTCTTTCTTTCTTTCTTTCTTTCTTTCGTTTCTTCTTTTCTGTTGCTTTCTTTCTTTCTTTCCTTGTTTTTTACTTTCTTTCCTTCTTTTTTCTTCCTTTCGTTCTTTCTTTCTTTCTTTCTTTCCTTCTTTCCTTCTTATTTCCTTCTTTCCATCTTTCCGCCTTTCCTTCCTTCCTTCTATCTTTACTTCTTTCTTTATTTCTTTCATTGTTTCTGTCTTTGTTTATTTCCATGTTTCTTTCTTTCATTGTTTCTATCGTTCTTTCTTTCTTTGTTTCTTTCCTTCTTTCTTTCCTTCTTTCTTTCCATCTTTCGTTTCTCTTTCCTTCTTTCTTTCCCTCTTTCTTCCCTTCATTCTTTCTTTCCTTTTTCTTTCTTTCCTTCTTTCCTTGTTTCTATCTTTCCTTCTTTCTTTCTTTCTTGCTTGCTTTCCTTATTTCTTTCATTTTTTCTATATGTCTTTCTTTCTTTTTTTAACTCTTTCCTTCTTTCTTTCCTTCTTTCTTTCCTTCCTTGCTTCTTTCTTTATTCATTCGTTCTTTCCTTTTTCTTTCTTTCCTTCTTAACTTGTTTCTTTCTTTCCTTCTTTCTTTCTTTCTTTCTTTCTTTCCTTCTATCCATGCTTCTTTCTCTCATTGTTTCCTTCTTTCTTTCCATCTTTCCTTCTTTCCTTCCTCCTTTCATTCATTCTTTCTTTCTATGTTTCTTTCCTTCTTCGTTTCTGTCCTTCTTTCCTTCTTTCTTCCTTTCCATTTTTCTTTCTTTCCATCTTTCTCTCTTTAATTCATACCTCCCATTTCCTTCTTTCACTCTTTCCTTCTTACCCTTCTTCTTTCTTTCCTTCTTTCTTTGTTCCTTTTCTTCTTTCTTTCGTTCTTTCTTTCTTTCTTTGATTCCTTCTTTCTTTCTTTCGTTGCTTCATTTCTTGTTAGTTTCCTTCGTTCTTCCCTTCTGTCTTTCATGCTTTCTATCCTCCTTTCTTTCCTTCTTTCGTTCGTCCTTTCCTTCTTTCTTTCTCTCAATCTTTCTTTCTTTCTTTCTATCTTTCTTTCGTTCTTTCTTTCATTCTTTCATTCTTTCATACTTTCTTTCATTCATTCTTTCTTTCTTTCTTCCTTTCTTTCCTCAATTCTTTCTTTCCTTCATTCTTTGTTACTTTCCCTCTTTCCTTCTTTGCTTCCTTCTGTCTTTCATTCTTTCTTTCCTTCTTTCTTTCCTTCCTTCATCCCTTATTACTTTCCTTCTTTCCTTTCTTCTTTCCTTCTATCTTTTATTTTTTCTTTCCTTCGTTCATTCTCTCTTTCCTTCTTTTTTCCTACCTTCTTTTTCCTTCCTTCCTTCTTTCTTTCTTTCTTTCTTTCTTTCGTTCCTTCTTTTTTCTTGCTTTCTTTCTTTCCTTCCTTGTTTTTTCCTTTCTTTCCTTCTTTTTTCTTTTTTCTTTCTTTCTTTCCTTCTTTCCTTCTTATTTCCTTCTTTCCATCTTTCCACCTTCCCTTCCTTCCTTCTTTCTTTGCTTCTTTCTTTCTTTCTTTCTTTTTTTCTTTCATTGTGTCTTTCTTTGTTCATTTCCATGTTTCTTTCTTTCATTGTTTCTTTCCTTCTTTCTTTCTTTGTTACTTTCCTTCTCTCTTTGTTCCTTTTCTTCTTTCTTTCGTTCTTTCTTTGTTTCTTTCCTTCTTTCTTTTCTTCTTTCTTTCCATCTTTCATTTCTTCTTTCCTTCTTTCTTTCCCTCTTTCTTTCCTTCATTCTTTCTTTCCTTTTTTCTTTCTTTCCTTCTTTCCTTGTTTCCTTCTCTCTTTCTAGCTTCCTTTCCTTATTTCTTTCATTTTTTCTCTATGTATTTGTTTCTTTCCTTAACTCTTTCCTTCTTTCTTTCCTTCTTTCTTTCTTCTTTCCTTCTTTCTTTATTCATTCGTTCTTTCCTTTTTCTTTCTTTCCTTCTTTCTTTCTTTGATTCTTTCTTTCCTTCTATCCATGCTTCTTTCTCTCATTGTTTCCTTCTTTCTTTCCATCTTTCCTTCTTTCCTTCCTCCTTTCATTCATTCTTTCTTTCTTAGTTTCTTTCCTTCTTCCTCTCTTTCCTTGTTTCCTTCTTTCTTCCTTTACATTTTTCTTTCTTTCCATCTTTCTCTCTTTCCTTCATTCCTCCCATTTCCTTCTTTCAGTCTGTCCTTCTTACCCTCCTTCTTTCTTTCCTTCTTTCTTTGTTCCTTTTCTTCTTTCTTTGGTCCTTTCTTTCTTTGTTTCATTCCTTCTTTCTTTCTTTCCTTCCTTCATTTCTTATTAGTTTCCTTCTTTCTTCCCTTCAGTCTTTCATGCTTTCTATCCTTCTTTCTTTCCTTCTTTCGTTCCTCCTTTCCTTCTTTCTTTCTCTCCATCTTTCTTTCTTTCTTTCCTTCTTTCTTTCCATCTTTCTTTCGTTCTTTCTTTTATTCTTTTATTCTTTCATTCTTTCATTCATCCTGTCTTTCTTCCTTTCTTTCCTTCTTTCTTTCTTTCCTTCATTCTTTGTTACTTTCCCTCTTTCCTTCTTTGCTTCCTTCTGTCTTTCATTCTTTCTTTCCTTCTTTCTTTCCTTCTTTCCTTCCTTCATCCCTTATTACTTTCCTTCTTTCCTTTCTTCTTTCCTTCTATCTTTTATTTTTTCTTTCCTTCGTTCATTCTCTCTTTCCTTCTTTTTTCCTACCTTATCTTTCTATCTTTCGTTTTTCTTTCTTTCTATCCTTCTTTCTTCCTTCCTTTCTTTCCTTCTTTCTTTCTTTGTTTCTTTGCTTCTTTCTTTTTACTTTCTTTCTTTCTTTCCTTCTTTCTTTCTTTCTTTCTTTCCTTCTTTCTTTTTTTCTTTCCTTCCTTCTTTCATTCTTTCTTTCTTTCTTTCTCTCTTTCTTTCTTTCCTTCTTTCTTTTTTTCTTTCTTGCTTTCTTTCCTTCTTTCCTTCTTTCTTTCTTTCCTTCTTTCTTTCTTTCTTTATTTCTTTCTTTCATTCCTTCTTTCTTTCATTGTTTCTTTCTTTGTTTCTTTCCTTGTTTCTTTCTTTCATTGTTTCTTTTCTTCTTTCTTTCTTTGTTTCGTTCCTTCTCTCTTTGTTCCTTTTTTCCTTCTTTCGTTCTTTCTTTGTTTCTTTCCTTGTTTCTTTCCTTCTATCGTTTCTTCTTTCCTTATTTCTTTCCCTCTTTCTTTCCTTCATTCTATCTTTCCTTTTTTCTTTCTTTCCTTCTTTCCTTGTTTCTTTCTTTCCTTCTTTCTTTCTTTCATTCATTCATTCAATCTATCCATGCTTCTTTCTCTCATTGTTTCCTTCTTACTTTCCATCTTTCCTTCCTTCATTAATTCTTTCTTTCTGTCGTTCTTTCTTTCTCCCCTTCTTTCTTGCTTGCTTGCTGTCCTTCTTTCTTTCACTATTTCCGTATGTCTTTCTTTCTTTCTTTCTTTAACTCTCTCCTTCTTTCTTATCTTCTTTCATTCTTTCATTCAGTCTTTCTTCCTTCTTTCTTCCATTTTTTCTTTCCTTCTTTCTTTTATTCTTTCATTCATTCTTACTTTCTTTCTTTGCTTCTTTCTTTTCTTCTTTCTTTCATTCTTTCTTCCTTCCTTCTTCCATTGTTTCTTTCCTTCTTTCTTTTACTCTTTCATTCTTTCTTTCTTGTTTCTTTCTTTCTTTCCTTTATTCTTTCTCTCTTTCTATCTTTCTTTCTTTCCTTCTTTCCTTCCTTCTTTCCTTCTTTGTTTAATTCTTTCCTTCTTTCTTCCTTACTTTCTTTCTTATTTATCTCCTTCCTTCTTTACTTCTTTCTTTCCTTCCTTCCTTCCTTCATTCTTTCTTTCTTTCTTTCTTTTTTTCTTTCTTTCCTTCATTTCTTATTAGTTTCCTTCTCTCTTAAGTTCTGACTTTCATGCTTTCTATCCTTCTTTCATTCCTTCTTTCGTTTCCTCTTTCATTCTTTCTTTCCTTCTTTCTTTACTTCATTCTTTCTTTCCTTTTTGCTTTCTTTCCTTCTTTCCTTGTTTCTTTCTTCCCTTCTTTGTTTGTTTCTTTCTTTCATTCTTTCTTTACTTCTATGCATGCTTCTTTCTCTCATTGTTTCCTTCTTTCTTTCCATCTTTCCTTCTTTCCTTCCTTTATTCATTCTTTCTTTCTTTGTTTCTTACCTTCCTTCATTCATTCATTCTTTCTTTCTACCTTTCTTTCTGTGATTCTGTCTTTCTTTCTTTCTTTCAGTTTTTCCTTATTCCTTTCTTTCCTTCATTCTTTCTTTCTTCCTTTCGTTTCTTATTTCTTTCTTTCTCTCATTCTTTCTTACTTTCCCTCTTTCCTTCTTTGCTTCCTTCTGTCTTTCATTCTTTCTTTCCTTCTTTCTTTCCTTCTTTCCTTCCTTCGTCCCTTATTACTTTCCTTCTTTCCTTCTGTCTTTTATTTTTTCTTCCCTTCGTTCAGTCTTTCATTCCTTCTTTTTTCCTACCTTCTTTTTCCTTCTTTCCTTCTTTCTTTCTTTCTTTCTTTCTTTCTTTCTTTCTTTCTTTCTTTCTTTCTTTCTTTCTTTATTTCTTTTTATCCTTCTTCCTTCCTATCTTTCTTTCTTTCTTTTTTCTTTCGTTCCTTCTTCTTTTTTCTTGCTTTGTTTCTTTCTTTCTTTCCTTGTTTTTTTTCTTTCCTTCTTTTTTCTTTCTTTCTTTCGTTCGTTCTTTCTTTCTTTCTTTCCTTCTTATTTCCTTCTTTCCATCTTTCCACCTTTCCTTCCTTCCTTCTTTCTTTACACCTTTCTTTCTTTCCTTCTCTCTTTCATTGCTCGTTTCTTTGTTTATTTCCATGTTTCTTTCTTTCAATGTTTCTTTCCTTCTTTCTTTCTTTGTTACTTTCCTTCTCTCTTTGTTCCTTACGTTCTTTCTTTATTTCTTTGCTTCTTTCTTTCCATCTTTCGTTTCTTCTTTCCTTCTTTCTTTCCCTCTTTCTTTCCTTCATTCTTCCTTTCCTTTTTTCTTTCTTTCCTTCTCTCCTTGTTTCTTCCTTTCCTTCTTTCTTTCTTACTTGCTTGCTTTCCTTATTTCTTTCATTTTTTCTCTATGTCTTTGTTTCTTTCTTTCTTTCCTTAACTCTTTCCTTCTTTCTTTTCTTCTTTCCTTCTTTCTTTATTCATTCGTTCTTTCCTTTTTCTTTCTTTCCTTCTTTCCTTGTTTCTTTTTTTCCTTCTTTCTTTCTTACTTTCATTCTTTCTTTCCTTCTATCCATGCTTCTTTCTCTCATTGTTTTGTTCTTTCTTTCCATCTTTCGTTCTTTCCTTCCTCCTTTCATTCATTCTTTCCGTCTTTGTTTCTTCCCTCTTGCTTTCTTTCCTTCTTTCTTCCTTTTCATTTTTCTTTCTTTCCATCTTTTTATCTTTCCTTTATTCCTCCCATTTCCTTCTTTCACTCTTTCGTTCTTACCTTCCTTCTTTATTTCCTTCTTCCTTTCTTACCTCCTTCTTTCTATCTTTCCTTTTTTCTTCCTTTCTTTCTTTGTTTGTTTCTTTGTTTCTTTCCTTCCTTCATTCTTTCCTTCTTTCTTTCATTTTTTCCCTGTCTTTCTTTCTTTCCTTAACTCTTTCCTTCTTTCCTTAATTGTTTCTTTCCTTCTCTCTTTCCTTCTTTCTTTGCTTCTTTGTTTCATTCTTTCTTTCATTCTTTCTTCCTTCTTTCTTTCTGTCTTTGCTTCTTCTTTCCTTCCCTTGTTTGTTTGTTTGTTTCGTTCTTTCTTTCCTTCTTTTCGCCATTCCTTCTTGTTTCCTTCTTTCCATCTTTCCACCTTTATTTCCTTCTTTCTTTTCTACTTTCCTTCTTTCTTTCCTTCTTTCTTCCCTTCATTTCTTCTTTCATTCCTTCCTTCTTTGTTTCGTTCTATCTTTCTTTCTTTCCTTCTTTCTTTCTTTCATTGTTTCTTTCCTTCTTTCTTTCTTTGTTTCTTTCCTTCTTTCTTTGTTCCTTTTATTCTTTCTTTCGTTCCTTCTTTCTTTGTTTCTTTCCTTCTTTCTTTTCTTCTTTCCTTCTTTCTTTCCTTCTTTCTTTACTTCATTCTTTCTTTCCTTTTTGCTTTCTTTCCTTCTTTCCTTGTTTCTTTCTTTCCTTCTTTCTTTCTTTCTTTCATTCTTTCTTTACTTCTATGCATGCTTCTTTCTCTCATTGTTTCCTTCTTTCTTTCCATCTTTCCTTCTTTCCTTCCTTTATTCATTCTTTCTTTCTTTGTTTCTTACCTTCCTTCATTCATTCATTCTTTCTTTCTACCTTTCTTTCTGTGATTCTGTCTTTCTTTCTTTCATTGTTTCTTTCTTTAATTCTTTCCTTGTTTCTTTCTTTCAATGTTTCGTTCTTTCTTTCTTTGTTTCTTTCCTTGTTGCTCTGTTCCATTTCTTCTTCCTTCAGTTCTTTCTTTCTTTGTTTCTTTCCTTCTTTCTTTTCTTCTTTCCTTCTCTCTTTCATTCTTTCTTTCTTTCTTATATTCGTTCTTCCTTCTTTCTTCCATTGTTTCTTTCCTTGTTTCTTTTATTCTTTCATTCATTCTTTCTTTCCTTCTTTCTTTCCTTGTTTCTTTCCTTCATTCTTCCTTCTTTCTTCCATGGTTTATTTCCTTCTATCTTTCTTTCTTTCGTTCTTTCTTTCTTTCTTTCGTTCTTTCTTTCCGTCTTTCTTTCTTTCTTTCTTTCTTTCTTTCTTTCTTTCTTTCTTTCTATCCTTCTTCCTTTCTTTCTTTCTTTCTTTCTATCCTTCTTCTTTCCTTCCTTCCTTTGTTTGTTTGCTTCTTTCTTTGTTTCTGTCTTTCCTTCTTCTTTCTTTCTTTCTTTCTTTCCTTCTTTCTTCGCTTCACTCCTTCTTTCATTCCTTCCTTCTTTCTTTCCTTCTTCCTTTCTTCCTTTCTTTCCTTCTTTCTTTCATTGTTTCTTTCTTTGTTTCTTTCCTTATTTCTTTCTTTCATTGTTTCTTTGCTTATTTCTTTCTTTGTTTCTTTCCTTCTTTCTCTGTTCCCTATCTTCTTTCTGTAGTTCTTTCTTTGTGTGTTTCTTTCTTTCCTTCTTTCTTTTCTTCTTTCCGTCTTTCTTTCCTTCTTTCTTTCCTTCATTGTTTCTTTCCTTCTTTCTTTCTTTCCTTCTTTCTTTCTTTGTTTGTTCCTTCATTCTTCCATTGTTTCTTTCCTTCTTTCTTTTATTCTTTCATTCTTTCTTTCTTTCCTTCTTTCTTTCTTTCCCTCCTTCCTTCCTTCCTTCTATCTTTCCTTGTTTCTTCGCTTCATTCGTTCTTTCATTCCTTCCTTCTTTCTTTCTTCCTTTATTTCCTTCTTTCCTTCATTGTTTCTTTCTTCGTTTCTTTCCTTCTTTCTTTCTTTATTTCTTTCCTTCTTTGTTTTTTCCTTTTCTTCTATCTTTAGTTCTTTCTTTCTTTGTTTCTTTCCTTCTTTCTTTCCTTCTTTCTTTTCTTGTTTCCTTCTTTCTTTCCTCCTTTCTTTCCTTCATTCTTTCTTTCCTTCTTTCTTTCTTTCTTTCTTTCTTTCTTTCTTTCTTTCATTGTTTCTTTGTTTGTTTCTTTCCTATTTTCCTTCTTTTATTGTTTCTTTCCTTCTTTCTTTCTTTGTTTTTTCCTTCTTTCTTTGTAGTTTTTCTTCGTTCTTTCGTTCTTTCGTTCTTTCTTTCTTAGTTTTTTTCTTCTTTCTTTCCTTTTTTCTTTCTTTCTTTCACTCCTTGTTTCTTTCTTTCCTACTTTCTTTCATTCTTTTTTTTTCCTTCTATCCATGCTTCTTTCTCTCATTGTTTCCTTCTTTCTTTCCAACTTTGCTTCTTTCCTTCCTTCGTTCATTCTTTCTTTGTTTCTTTCTTTCTTGCGTGCTTGCTTGCCTTGTTTCTTTCATTTTTTCTTCTTTTTGCTTTCTTTCCTTAACTCTTTCCTTCTTTGTCTCATTCTTTCTTCCTTCTTTCTTCCATTGTTTATTTCCTTCTCTCTTTCTTTTTTTCCCTCTTTCTTTCTTTCTTTCTTTCTTTCTTTCTTTCCTTCTTTCTTTCTTTCTTTCTTTCGGTCTTTCCTTCTTACTTTCTTTCTTTCTTTCTATCTTTCTTTCTTTCTTTCTTTCTATCTTTCTTTCTCTCTTTTTTTCCTTTTTTCTTTCTTTCTTTCTTTCTTTCTTTTTTTAATTCTTTCTTTCTATCTATCTTTCTTTCTTTCTTTTTTTCCTTTTTTCTTACTTTCTTTTTTTCCTTTTTTCTTACTTTCTTTGTTTGTTTGTTTCTTTGTTTGTTTGTTTGTTTGTTTGTTTGTTTGTTTCTTGGTTCCTTTCTTTCCTTCCTTGATTCCTTCTTATTTCCTTCTTTCCATCCTTCCACCTTTCCTTGCTTCCTTCTTTCTTTTCTTCTTTCCTTCTTACTTTCCTTCTTTCTTCCCTTCATTTCTTCTTTCATTCCTTCCTTCCTTCTTTCTTTCTTTCCTTCTTTTCTTCTTTCTTTCGTTCTTTCTGTTGTTGTTTCTTTCCTTTTTTCGTTTCTTCTTTCCTTCTTTCTTTACTTCTTTCTTTCCTTCATTCTTTGTTTTCTTTTTCTTTCTTTCATTCTTTCTTTGCTTATTTCTTTCCTTCTTTCTTTCTATCTTTGATTCTTTCTTTCATTCTTTCTTCCTTCTTTCTTCCATTGTTTGTTTCCTTCTTTCTTTTATTCTTTCATTCATTCTTTCTATCTTTCTTTATTTCCTTCTTTCTTTCCTTCTTTCTTTCATTCTTTCTTCCTTCTATCTTCCATTGTTTCTTTCCTAGTTTCTTTTATTCCTTCATTCTTTCTTTCTTTTTTGTTTGTTTGTTTGTGTGTTTGTTTCTTTCTTTTTTCTTTCTTTCCTTCTTTCCTTCTTCCTTTCCTTATTTGCTTCTTTCTTCGTTTCCATCTTTCTTTCTTTCTTTCTTTCTTTCTTTCTTTCTTTCCTTCTTTCTTTCGTTCTTTCTTTTATTCTTTCCTTTTTTTTTGCTTTCTTTCTTTTTTCTTTCTGTCTTTCTTTCTTTTTCTTTCTTTCTCTCTTTCTTTCTTTCTTTCTCTTTTCTTACTTTCTTTCTTTTTTGTTTCTTTCCTTCTTTCTTTTTTTCCTCCTTTTATTCATTCTTTCTTTCTTTCTTCCTTTCTTTCATTTGTCTTCTTTCTTTCTTCCTTTCCTTCTTTCTTTCGTTCTTTCTTTTATTCTTTCCTTCTTTCTTTCTTTCCTTCCTTCTTTCTTTCGTTCTTTCTTTTATTCTTTCCTTCTTTCTTGCTTTCTTTGTTTTTTCTTTCTTTCATTCTTTCCCTGTTTTATTCTTTCTTTCTTTCTTCCTTTCTTTCATTGGTCTTTCTTTCTTTCCTTCCTTCTTTCTTTCATTGCTTCTTTCCTTCTTTCTTACCCTCTTTGTTTCATTACTTCGTTCATTCTTTTTTCCTTCCTTCTTTCTTTGCTTCTTTCTTTCATTCTTTCTTTTGTTCTTTCTTTCTTTCTTTCCTTTGTGCTTTCCTTCTTTCTTTCCTTCTTTCTTTCATTCTTTCTTCCTTCTATCTTCCATTGTTTCTTTCCTACTTTCTTTTATTCCTTCATTCTTTCTTTCTTTTTTATTTGTTTGTTTGTGTGTTTGTTTCTTTCTTTTTTTCTTTCTTTCCTTCTTTCCTTCTTCCTTTCCTTATTTGCTTCTTTCTTCCTTTCCATCTTTCCTTCTTTCTTTCCTTCCTTCTTTCTTTCGTTCTTTCTTTTATTCTTTCCTTTTTTCTTGCTTTCTTTCTTTTTTCTGTCTTTCTTTCTTTCTTTCTTTCTCTCTTTCTTTCTTTCTTCCTTTAGTTTTTTATTTTTTATTTTTCTTTCTTTCTTTTTTTCATTCTTTCTTTCTTTCTTTCTTTCCTTTTTCCTTTCTATTTTTCCTCCCTTCCTTCATTCTTTCTTTCTTTCCTTGTTTCTTTCATTTTTCCCTAAGTCTTTGTATCTTTCCTTAACTCTTTCCTTCTTTCGTTAACTGTTTCTTTCCTTTTATCTTTCCTTCTTTGTTTCCTGCTTTGTTTCATTCTCTCTTTCATTCTTTCTTCTTCCTTCCATTGTTTCTTTCCTTCTTTCCTTTATTCTTTAATTTGTTCTCTCTTTATTTGTGTCTGACTTTCTTGCTTTCCTTCTTTCATTGGTTTTTTCTTTTTTTCTTCCTTTCTTTCCTACTTTCTTTCTTTCTTTCTTTCTTTCTTTCTTTGTTTCCTTCTTTCTTTCATTCTTTCTTTCTTTGATTCTTTCCTTGTTTCTTTCTTTCAATGTTTCGTTCTTTCTTTCTTTGTTTCTTTCCTTGTTGCTCTGTTCCATTTCTTCTTCCTTCAGTTCTTTCTTTCTTTGTTTCTTTCCTTCTTTCTTTTTTTCTTTCCTTCTCTCTTTCATTCTTTCTTTCTTTCTTATATTCGTTCTTCCTTCTTTCTTCCATTGTTTCTTTCCTTGTTTCTTTTATTCTTTCATTCATTCTTTCTTTCCTTCTTTCTTTCCTTGTTTCTTTCCTTCATTCTTCCTTCTTTCTTCCATGGTTTATTTCCTTCTATCTTTCTTTCTTTCGTTCTTTCTTTCTTTCTTTCGTTCTTTCTTTCCGTCTTTCTTTCTTTCCTTTTTCTTTCTTCCCTTCTTTCTTTCTTTCTTTCTTTGTTTCTTTCTTTCTCTCCTTATTTCATTCTTGCTTTCCTTTTTCCTAGTTTCTTTCCTTCTTTTCTGCTTTTCTTCTTTCTTTCCTTCTCTGCTTTCTTTTTTTACTTCTAACCTGATTTCTTTCCTTCTCTCCTTTCTAACTTTCTTTCTCTTCCTCTCTCCTTGTTTCTTTCTTTCCTTCATTGGTTTATTCTTCCATTCCTACTTTCTTTGGTTCTTTCTTTACTTCTTTCTTCTTTTTTCTTTTTCTTTATTTCTTTTTTTCATTCTTTCTTTCTTTCTTTCTTTCCTTTTTCCTTTCTATTTTTCCTCCCTTCCTTCATTCTTTCTTTCTTTCCTTGTTTCTTTCATTTTTCCCTAAGTCTTTGTATCTTTCCTTAACTCTTTCCTTCTTTCGTTAACTGTTTCTTTCCTTTTATCTTTCCTTCTTTGTTTCCTGCTTTGTTTCATTCTCTCTTTCATTCTTTCTTCCTCCTTCCATTGTTTCTTTCCTTCTTTCCTTTATTCTTTAATTTGTTCTCTCTTTCTTTGTGTCTTTCTTTCTCTCTTTCTTTCTTGCTTTCCTTCTTTCTCTGGTTTTTTCTTTTTTTCTTCCTTTCTTTCCTACTTTCTTTCTTTCATTCTTTGTTTCCTTCTTTCTTTCATTCTTTCTTTCTTTGATTCTTTCTCTCTTTCTTTCTTTTTTTCTTTCTTTCTTTGTTTCTTTCTTTCTCTTTTTCTTTCTTTCTCTCTCTCTTTCTTTTTTCATTCTTTCTTTGTTTGTTTCTTGTTTTCTTTCTTTCCTTCTTTCTTTACGTCTTTCCTTCTTTCTTTCTTTCGTTAATTCTTTCTTTCATTCTTTGTTCCTTCTTTCTTACATTGTTTCTTTGCTTCTTTCCTTTATTCTTTCATTCATTCTTTCTTTATTTCGTTCTTTCTCTCTTTCTTTTTCCTTTCTTTCTTTCTTTCTTTCTTCCCTTCTTTCTTTCTTTCTTTCTTTGTTTCTTTCTTTCTCTCCTTATTTCATTCTTGCTTTCCTTTTTCCTAGTTTCTTTCCTTCTTTTCTGCTTTTCTTCTTTCTTTCCTTCTCTGCTTTCTTTTTTTACTTCTAATCTGATTTCTTTCCTTCTCTCCTTTCTAACTTTCTTTCTCTTCCTCTCTCCTTGTTTCTTTCTTTCCTTCATTGGTTTATTCTTCCATTCCTACTTTCTTTGGTTCTTTCTTTACTTCTTTCTTCTTTCATTCCTTCCTTCTTTCCTTCTTTCTTCCTTTCCCTCTTTCTTTATTTCGTTACTTTTTTCTTTCTTTTCTTCATTCCTTCTTATTTCCTTCTTTCCCTATTTCTCTCCTGCTTTCTTTTATTGTTTCTTTTCTTCTTTCTTTCCCTCTCTTTTTAATCCTTGTTTCATTTTTCTTTCCTTCTTTCTTTCTATCTTTCCTTCTTTCTTCCCTTCTTTTTTCCTACCTTCTTTACTTCTTACCTTCTTTCTTTCTTTCTGCTTTCTGTTTCTTTGTTTCTTTTTTTCCTTCTTTCTTTCTTTGTTTCCTTCTTTGTTTGTTATTTTCTTTCTTTCGTACTTTCCTTCCTTCTTTCTTTCTTTCCCTCTGTTCTTCTAGCTTTCCTCCTTTACTACTTACTTTCCCTCTTTCCTGCTTTTCTTCTTTGTTTCATTCTCTGCTTTCTTTATTTCTTTCCTTCTAGCCTGCTATCTTTCCTTCTCTCCTTCTTTCTTTCCTTCTTACTCCATCTCATTATTTGCTTCCTTCTTTCCATCTTTGTGTTATTCTTTTTTTCTTTCTTCCCTTCCTTCTTTCTTCCTTTCTTTCCTACTTGCTTTCTTTCTTTCCTTCTTTCTTTCTTTCTTTCTTTCTTTCTTTCTTTCTTTCTTTCTTTCTTTCTTTCTTTCTTTCCTTCCTTCCTACATTCTTTTTTTCTTTCTGGCCTTCTTTCCTTTTTAATTTCTAGCTTTCCTTCTTTCCTTCCTTCATTTTTCTTTCCTTCTTTCTTTCATTTTTCCTGTCTTTCTTTCTTTCCTTACATCTTTCTTTCCTTCCTTAATTGTTCCTTTCCTTCTCACTTTCGATCTTTCTTTCCTTATTTGTTTCATTCTTTCTTTCATTCTAACTTCCTTCTTTCTTCCATTGTATTTTTCCTTCTTTCTTTCTTTCTTTCTTTCTGTTTTTCTTTCTTTCTTTTATTCCTTTCTTGCTTTCTTTCTTTCTTTCTTTGGTTCTTTCGTTCTATCTTTCTTTGTTTCTCTGTTTCTTTCTTTCTTTCTCTTTTCTTTCGTTTTTCTTTATTTTTTCTTTCTTTCTTTCTTTCTTTGGTTCTTTCTTTCTTTCCTTCTTTCTTTACTTCCTTCCCTCTTTCTTTTTCTTTCTTTCTTCCTTTCTTTCTTTCTTACTTTCTTTCTTTCTTTGTTTCATTCTTTCTTTCTTTCTATCTATCTTTCTTTCTTTTTTCTTTCCTTCTTTCTTTGTTTGTTTGTTTGTTTGTTTGTTTGTTTGTTTGTTTCTTGGTTTCTTTCTTTCCTTCCTTGATTCCTTATTATTTCCTTCCTTCCATCTTTCCACCTTTCCTTCCTTCTTTCTTTTCTTGTCTCCTTCTTACTTTCCTTCTTTCTTCCCTTCATTTCTTCTTTCATTCCTTCCTTCTTTCTTTCTTTCCTTCTTTTCTTCTTTCTTTCGTTCTTTCTGTCTTTCTTATGTCCTTTCTTTCGTTCTTTCCTTCTTTCTTTCTTTCTATCTTTCTTTCTTTCTTTCTTTCCATCTTTCTTTCGGTCTTTCCTTCTTACTTTCTTTCTTTCTTTCTTTCTTTCTTTCTTTCTTTCTTTCTTTCTTTCTTTCTATCTATCTTTCTTTCTTTTTTTCTTTCTATCTTTCTTTCTCTCTTTTTTTCCTTTTTTCTTTCTTTCTTTCTTTGTTTCTTTCTTTCTTTCTTTCTTTTTTAATTCTTTCTTTCTATCTATCTTTCTGTCTTTCTTTTTTTCCTTTTTTCTTACTTTCTTTGTTTGTTTCTTTCTTTGTTTGTTTGTTTGTTTGTTTGTTTCTTGGTTTCTTTCTTTCCTTCCTTGATTCCTTCTTATTTCCTTCTTTCCATCCTTCCACCTTTCCTTGCTTCCTTCTTTCTTTCCTTCTTACTTTCCTTCTTTCTTCCCTTCATTTCCTCTTTCATTCCTACCTTCCTTCTTTCCTTCTTTTCTTCTATCTTTCGTTCTTTCTGTTGTTGTTTCTTTCCTTTTTTCTTTTCTTCTTTCCTTCTTTCTTTACTTCTTTCTTTCCTTCATTCTTTGTTTTCTTTTCTTTCTTTCATTGTTTCTTTGCTTATTTCTTTCCTTCTTTCTTTCTATCTTTCATTCTTTCTTTCATTCTTTCTTCCTTCTTTCTTCCATTGTTTGTTTCCTTCTTTCTTTTATTATTTCATTCATTCTTTCTATCTTTCTTTATTTCCTTCTTTCTTTCCTTCTTTCTTTCATTCTTTCTTCCTTCTATCTTCCATTGTTTCTTTCCTAGTTTCTTTTATTCCTTCATTCTTTCTTTCTTTTTTGTTTGTTTGTTTGTGAGTTTGTTTCTTTCTTTTTTCTTTCTTTCCTTCTTTCCTTCTTCCTTTCCTTATTTGCTTCTTTCTTCGTTTCCATCTTTCTTTCTTTCTTTCTTTCTTTCCTTCTTTCTTTCGTTCTTTCTTTTATTCTTTCCTTTTTCTTGCTTTCTTTCTTTTTTCTTTCTGTCTTTCTATCTTTTTCTTTCTTTCTCTCTTTCTTTCTTTCTCGTTTTCTCACTTTCTTTCTTTTTTGTTTCTTTCCTTCTTTCTTTTTTTCCTCCTTTTATTCATTCTTTCTTTCTTTCTTCCTTTCTTTCATTTGTCTTCTTTCTTTCTTCCTTTCCTTCTTTCTTTCGTTCTTTCTTTTATTCTTTCCTTCTTTCTTTCTTTCCTTCCTTCTTTCTTTCGTTCTTTCTTTTATTCTTTCCTTCTTTCTTGCTTTCTTTGTTTTATTCTTTCTTTCTTTCTTCCTTTCTTTCATTCGTCTTTCTTTCTTTCCTTCCTTCTTTCTTTCATTGCTTCTTTCCTTCTTTCTTACCCTCTTTCTTTCATTACTTCGTTCATTCTTTTTTCCTTCCTTCTTTCTTTCCTTCTTTCTTTCATTCTTTCTTTTGTTCTTTCTTTCTTTCTTTCTTTCCTTTGTCCTTTCCTTCTTTCTTTCCTTCTTTCTTTCATTCTTTCTTCCTTCTATCTTCCATTGTTTCTTTCCTACTTTCTTTTATTCCTTCATTCTTTCTTTCTTTTTTATTTGTTGGTTTGTGTGTTTGTTTCTTTCTTTTTTTCTTTCTTTCCTTCTTTCCTTCTTCCTTTCCTTATTTGCTTCTTTCTTCCTTTCCATCTTTCTTTCTTTCTTTCCTTCCTTCTTTCTTTCGTTCTTTCTTTTATTCTTTCGCTTTTTCCTTGCTTTCTTTCTTTTTTCTGTCTTTCTTTCTTTCTTTCTCTCTTTCTTTCTTTCTTCCTTTAGTTTTATATTTTTTCTTTTTCTTTCTTTCTTTTTTTCATTCTTTCTTTCTTTCTTTCTTTCCTTTTTCCTTTCTATTTTTGCTCCCTTCCTTCATTCTTTCTTTCTTTCCTTGTTTCTTTCATTTTTCCCTAAGTCTTTGTATCTTTCCTTAACTTTTTCCTTCTTTCGTTAACTGTTTCTTTCCTTTTATCTTTCCTTCTTTGTTTCCTGCTTTGTTTCATTCTCTCTTTCATTCTTTCTTCTTCCTTCCATTGTTTCTTTCCTTCTTTCCTTTATTCTTTAATTTGTTCTCTCTTTCTTTGTATCTTTCTTTCTTGCTTTCCTTCTTTCTCTGGTTTTTTCTTTTTTTCTTCCTTTCTTTCCTACTTTCTTTCTTTCTTTCTTTGTTTCCTTCTTTCTTTCATTCTTTCTTTCTTTGATTCTTTCTCTCTTTCTTTCTTTTTTTCTTTCTTTCTTTGTTTCTTTCTTTCTCTTTTTCTTTCTTTCTCTCTCTCTTTCTTTTTTCATTCTTTCTTTGTTTGTTTCTTGTTTTCTTTCTTTCCTTCTTTCTTTACGTCTTTCCTTCTTTCTTTCTTTCGTTAATTCTTTCTTTCATTCTTTGTTCCTTCTTTCTTACATTGTTTCTTTGCTTCTTTCCTTTATTCTTTCATTCATTCTTTCTTTATTTCGTTCTTTCTCTCTTTCTTTTTCCTTTCTTTCTTTCTTTCTTCCCTTCTTTCTTTCTTTCTTTGTTTCTTTGTTTCTTTCTTTCTCTCCTTATTTCATTCTTGCTTTCCTTTTTTCCTAGTTTCTTTCCTTCTTTTCTGCTTTTCTTCTTTCTTTCCTTCTCTGCTTTCTTTTTTTACTTCTAACCTGATTTCTTTCCTTCTCTCCTTTCTAACTTTCTTTCTCTTCCTCTCTCCTTGTTTCTTTCTTTCCTTCATTGGTTTATTCTGTCCTTCTTCCATTCCTACTTTCTTTGGTTCTTTCTTTACTTCTTTCTTCTTTCATTCCTTCCTTCTTTCCTTCTTTCTTCCTTTCCCTCTTTCTTTATTTAGTTACTTTTTTCTTTCTTTTCTTCATTCCTTCTTATTTCCTTCTTTCCCTATTTCTCTCCTGCTTTCTTTTATTGTTTCTTTTCTTCTTTCTTTCCCTCTCTTTTTAATCCTTGTTTCATTTTTCTTTCCTTCTTTCTTTCTATCTTTCCTTCTTTCTTCCCTTCTTATTTCCTACCTTCTTTACTTCTTACCTTCTTTCTTTCTTTCTGCTTTCTGTTTCTTTGTTTCTTTTTTTCCTTCTTTCTTTCTTTGTTTCCTTCTTTGTTTGTTATTTTCTTTCTTTCGTACTTTCCTTCCTTCTTTCTTTCTTTCCCTCTTTTCTTCTAGCTTTCCTCCTTTACTACTTACTTTCCCTCTTTCCTGCTTTTCTTCTTTGTTTCCTTCTCTGCTTTCTTTATTTCTTTCCTTCTAGCCTGCTATCTTTCCTTCTCTCCTTCTTTCTTTCCTTCTTTCTCCATCTCATTATTTGCTTCCTTCTTTCCATATTTGTGTTATTCTTTTTTTCTTTCTTCCCTTCCTTCTTTCTTCCTTTCTTTCCTACTTGCTTTCTTTCTTTCTTTCCTTCTTTCTTTCTTTCTTTCTTTCTTTCTTTCTTTCTTTCTTTCTTTCTTTCTTTCTTTCTTTCTTTCTTTCTTTCTTTCTTTCTTTCTTTCCTTCCTTCCTACATTCTTTTTTTCTTTCTGGCCTTCTTTCCTTTTTAATTTCTAGCTTTCCTTCTTTCCTTCCTTCATTTTTCTTTCCTTCTTTCTTTCATTTTTCCTGTCTTTCTTTCTTTCCTTACATCTTTCTTTCCTTCCTTAATTGTTCCTTTCCTTCTCACTTTCGATCTTTCTTTCCTTATTTGTTTCATTCTTTCTTTCATTCTAACTTCCTTCTTTCTTCCATTGTATTTTTCCTTCTTTCTTTCTTTCTTTCTTTCTTTCTTTCTTTCTTTCTTTCTGTTTTTCTTTCTTTCTTTTATTCCTTTTTTGCTTTCTTTCTTTCTTTCTTTGTTTCTTTCGTTCTATCTTTCTTTGTTTCTCTGTTTCTTTCTTTCTTTCTTTCTTTGTCTTTTCTTTCGTTTTTCTTTCTTTTTCTTTCTTTCTTTGGTTCTTTCTTTCTTTCCTTCTTTCTTTGCTTCCTTCGCTCTTTCTTTTTCTTTCTTTCTTCCTTTCTTTCTTTCTTACTTTCTTTCTTTCTTTGTTTCATTCTTTCTTTCTTTCGATCTATCTTTCTTTCTTTCTTTCTTTCCTTCTTTCTTTCTTTCTTTGTTTGTTTGTTTGTTTGTTTGTTTCTTGGTTTCTTTCTTTCCTTCCTTGATTCCTTATTATTTCCTTCTTTCCATCTTTCCACCTTTCCTTCCTTCTTTCTTTTCTTGTCTCCTTCTTACTTTCCTTCTTTCTTCCCTTCATTTCTTCTTTCATTCCTTCCTTCTTTCTTTCTTTCCTTCTTTTCTTCTTTCTTTCGTTCTTTCTGTCTTTCTTATGTCCTTTCTTTCGTTCTTTCTTTCTTTCTTTCTTTCTTTCTTTCTGTCTTTCTTCCTTTCTTACTTTCTATCTTTCTTTCTTTGTTTCTTTCGTTCTATCTTTCTTTCTTTGTTTCTTTCTCTTTTTCTTTCTTTTTTTCTTTCTTTCTTTAGTTCTTTCTTTCCTTCTTTCTTTACTTCCTTCCCTCTCTCTTTCTTTCTGTCTTTCTTTCCTTCATTCCTTCTTATTTCCTCCTTTCCCTCTTTCCTTCTTACCTTCTCTCGTTCTTTCCTTTCTTCTTTCTTCCTTTCCCTGTTTCTTTCTTTCTTTCTTTCTTTCCTTTTTACCTTCCTTCATTCTTTGTTCCTTTCTTGCTTTATTTCCTTTTTCTTTCATTTTTTCCCTATGTCTTTCTTTCTTTCCTTAACTCTTTCCTCCTTACCTTAATTGTTTGTATCCTTCTCTCTTTCCCTCTTTCTTTCCTTCTTTGTTTCATTCTTTCTTGCATTTTTTCTTCCTTCTTTCTTCCATTGTTTCTTTGCTTCTTTTTTATTCTTTCTTTCATTCTTTATTTCTTTGTTTAATTTTTTCCTTTCCTTCTTTCTTCCTTTCTTTCTTTTTTCTTTCTTTCTTTGTTTCTTTCTTTCTTAGTTTCTTTTTTCTTTCTTTCTTTCTTTCTTTCTTTCTTTCTTTCTTTCTTTCTTTCTTTCTTTCTTTCTTTCTTTCTTCCTATCTTTCATTTGTCTTCTTTCTTTCTTTCCTTCCTGCTTTCTTTCGTTCTTTCTTTTATTCTTTCCTTCTTTCTTTCTTGCTTTCTTTTTTCTTTCTTTCTTTCTTTCTTTCTTTCTTTGCTTCTTTTATTCTTTCTTTCTCTCTTCCTTTCTTTCATTCGTCTTTCTTTCTTTCTTTCCTTCCTTCTTTCCTTCATTGCTTCTTTCCTTCTTTCTTACACTCTTTCTTTCATTACTTCGTTCATTCTTTCTTTCCTTCCTTCTTTCTTACCTTCTTTCTTTCATTCTTTCTTTTGTTCATTCTTTCTTTCTTTCCTTTGTCCTTTCTTACTTTCTTTCTTTCTTTCTGTCTTTCTGTCTTTCTTTCTTTTTTCTTTCTTTCTCTCTTTCTTTCTTTCTTCCTTTCGTTTTTTTTTCTTTTTCTTTCTTTCTTTCTCGTTTACTTTCTTTTGTTCTTTTTTCTTTCTTTCCTTCTTTCTTTCTTTGTTTTTTCCTTCTTTTATTCATTCTTTCTTTCTTCCTTTCTTTCATTTGTTTTCTTTCTTTTTGCCTTTCCTTCTTTTTTCGTTCTTTCTTTTATTCTTTCGTTTTCCTTGCTTTCCTTCCTTCTTTCTTTCGTTCTTTCTTTTATTCATTCCTTCTTTCTTGATTTATTTCTTTTTTCTTTCTTTCTTTCTTTCTTTCTTTCTTTCTTTCTTTCTTTCTTTCTTCCTTTCTTTCATTTGTCTTCTTTCTTTCTTTCCTTCCTTCTTTCTTTCGTTCTTTCTTTTATTCTTTCCTTCTTTCTTTCTTGCTTTCTTTTTTCTTTCTTTCTTTCTTTCTTTGCTTCTTTTATTCTTTCTTTCTCTCTTCCTTTCTTTCATTCGTCTTTCTTTCTTTCTTTCTGCCTTTCTTTCATTCGTCTTTCTTTCTTTCTTTCTTTTCTTCCTTCTTTCTTTCATTGCTTCTTTCCTTTTTTCTTACCCTCTTTCTTTCATTACTTCGTTCATTCTTTCTTTCCTTCCTTCTTTCTTGCCTTCTTTCTTTCATTCTTTCTTTTGTTCATTCTTTCTTTCTTTCCTTTGTCCTTTCTTTGTTTGTTTGTTTGTTTGTTTGTTTCTTTCTTTCTTTCTGTCTTTCTTTCTTTTTTCTTTCTTTCTCTCTTTCTTTCTTCCTTTCGTTTTTTTCTTTTTTCTTTTTCTTTCTTTCTTTCTCGTTTTCTCACTTTCTTTCTTTTTTGTTTCTTTCCTTCTTTCTTTCTTTCTTTCTTTCTTTTTTCCTTCTTTTATTCATTCTTTCTTTCTTCCTTTCCTTCATTTGTCTTCTTTCTTTCTTCCTTTCCTTCTTTCTTTCGTTCTTTCTTTTATTCTTTCCTTCTTTCTTTCTTTCCTTCCTTCTTTCTTTCGTTCTTTCTTTTAATCTTTCCTTCTTTCTTGCTTTCTTTCTTTTTTCTTTCTTTCTTTCTTTCCCTGTTTTATTCTTTCTTTCTTTCTTCCTTTCCTTCATTTGTCTTCTTTCTTTCTTTCCTTCCTTCTTTCTTTCATTGCTTCTTTCCTTCTTTCTTACCCTCTTTCTTTCATTACTTCGTTCATACATTTTTCCTTCTTCTTTCTTTCCTTCTTTCTTTCATTCTTTCTTATGTTCTTTCTTTTATTTGTCCTTTCTATCTTTTTTCTGTCTTTCTTTCTTTCTTTCTTTCTTTCTCTCTTTCTTTCTTTCTTCCTTTAGTTTTTTATTTTTTCTTTTTCTTTCTTTCTTTCTTTCTTTCATTCTTTCTTAATTTGTTTCCTTTTTCCTTTCTATTTTTCCTCCCTTCCTTCATTCTTTCTTTCTTTCCTTGTTTCTTTCATTTTTCCCTAAGTCTTTGTATTTTTCCTTAGCTCTTTCCTTCTTTCCTTAACTGTTTCTTTCCTTCTCTCTTTCCTTCTTTGTTTCCTTCTTTGTTTCATTCTTTCTTTCATTCTTTCTTCGTTCTACCTTCCATTGTTTCTTTCCTTCTTTCTTTTATTCTTTAATTTGTTCTCTCTCTCTTTGTGTCTTTCTTTCTCTCTTTCTTTCTTGCTTTCCTTCTTTCTCTAGTTCTTTCTTTTTTTCTTCCTTTCTTTCCTACTTTCTTTCTTTTTTTGTTTCGTTCTTTCTTTCATTCCTTCTTTCTTTGATTCTTTTTCTCTTTCTTTCTTTTTTTCTTTCTTTGCTTCTTTCTTTCTCTTTTTCTTCCTTTCTCTCTCTCTTTTTTTCATTCTTTCTTTGTTTGTATCTTGTTTTCTTTCTTTCCTTCTTTCTTTACGTCTTTCCTTCTTTCTTTCTTTCGTTAATTCTTTTTTTCATTCTTTCTTCCTTCTTTCTTACATTGTTTCTTTGCTTCTTTAATCCCTTCTTTTTTCCTACCTTCTTTCTTTACTTCTTTCCTTCTTTCTTTCTTTCTGCTTTCTGTTTCTTTGTTTCTTTTTTTCCTTCTTTCTTTCTTTGTTTCCTTCTTTGTTTGTTATTTTCTTTCTTTCGTCCTTTCCCTCTTTCTTTCCCTCTTTTCTTCTAACTTTCCTCCTTTCCTACTTTCTTTCTCTCTTTCCTGCTTTTGTTCTTTGTTTCCTTCTCTGCTTTGTTTATTTCTTTCCTTCTAGCCTGCTATCTTTCCTTCTCTCCTTCTTTCTTTCCTTCTTTCTCCATCTCATTCTTTGCTTCCTTCTTTCCTTCTTTGTTTTGTTCTTTCTTTCTTTCTTCCCTTCCTTCTTTCTTCCTTTCTTTCCTACTTGCTTTCTTTCTCTCTTTCTTTCTTTCTTTCCTGCCTACATTCTTTTTTTCTTTCTGGCCTTCTTTGCTTTTTCATTTCTAGCTTTCCTTCTTTCCTTCCTTCGTTCTTTCTTTCCTTCTTTCTTTCATTTTCGTATGTCTTTCTTTCTTTCCTTACATCTTTCCTTATTTTCCTTAATTGTTCCTTTCCTTCTCCCTTTCCATCTTTCTTTCCTTATTTGTTTCATTCTTTCTTTCATTGTAACTTCCTTCTTTCTTCCATTGTATTTTTCCTTCTTTCTTTCTTTCTTTCTTTCTTTCCTACTTTCTTTCTTTCTTTCTGTTTTTCTTTCTTTCTTTCTTTTACTCTTTCTTGCTTGCTTTCTTTCTTTGTTTCTTTCGTTCTATCTTTCCTTCTTTGTTTCTCCGTTTCTTTCTTTCTTTCTCTTTTCTTTCTTTTTTCTTTCTTTCTTTCTTTGGTTCTTTATTTCTTTCCTTCTTTCTTTGCTTCCTTCCCTCTTTCTTTTTCTTTCTTTCTTCCTTTCTTTCTTTCTTTCTTACTTACTTGCTTTCTTTCTTTCTTTCTTTCTTTCTTTCTTTTTTCTTTCTTTCTTTTTTCCTTTTTTCTTTCTTTCTTTGTTTGTTTGTTTCTTTGTTTGTTTGTTTGTTTGTTTCATGGTTTCTTTCTTTCCTTCCTTGATTCCTTCTTATTTCCTTCTTTCCATCTTTCCACCTTTCCTTCCTTCCTTCTTTCTTTTCTTCTTTCCTTCTTACTTTCCTTCTTTCTTCCCTTCATTTCTTCTTTCATTCCTTCCTTCCTTCTTTCTCTTTTTCCTTCTTTTCTGCCCTCTTTCGTTCTTTCTGTCTTTGTTTCTTTCCTTCTTTCTTTTCTTCTTTCCTTCTTTCTTTACTTCTTTCTTTCCTTCATTCTTTGTTTTGTTTTTCTTTCTTTCATTGTTTCTTTGCTTATTTCTTTCCTTCTTTCTTTCTATCTTTCATTCTTTCTTTCATTCTTTCTTCCTTCTTTCTTCCATTGTTTCTTTGCTTCTTTCTTTTATTCTTTCATTCATTCTTTCTATCTTTATTTATTTCCTTCTTTCTTTCCTTCTTAATTTCATTCTTTCTTCCTTCTATCTTCCATTGTTTCTTTCCTTCTTTCTTTTATTCCTTCATTCTTTCTTTTTTGTTTGTTTGTTTGTTTGTTTCTTTCTTTCTTTCCTTCTTACCTTCTTCCTTTCCTTATTTGCTTCTTTCATCCTTTCCATCTTTCTTTCTTTCCTTCCTTCTTTCTTTCGTTCTTTCTTTTATTCTTTCTTCTTTCTTGCTTTCTTTCTTTTTTCTTTCTTTCTTTCCTTGTTTTATTCATTCTTTCTTCCTTTCTTTCATTCGTCTTTCTTTCTTACTTTCTTTCCTTACTTCTTTCTTTCATTGCTTCTTTCCTTCTTACTTACCCTCTTTCTTTCAATACCTCGTTCATTCTTTCTTTCCTTCCTTCTTTCTTTCGTTCTTTCTTTCATTCTTTCATTTGTTCTTTCTTTCTTTCCTATGTCCTTTCTTTCTTTCTTTCTTTCTTTCTTTCTTTCTTTCTTTCTTTGTTTCTTTCGTTCTTTCTTTCTTTGTTTCTTTCTCTATTTCTTTTTTTCTTTCTTTCTTTAGTTCTTTCTTTCTTTCCTTCTTTCTTTACTTCCTTCCCTCTCTCTTTCTTTCTGTCATTCTTTCTTTCCTTCATTCCTTCTTATTTCCTCCTTTCCATTTTTCCTTCTTACCTTCCCTCGTTCTTTCCTTTCTTCTTTCTTCCTTTCCCTGTTTCTTTCTTTCTTTCTTTCCTTTTTACCTTCCTTCATTCTTTGTTCCTTTCTTGCTTTATTTCCTTTTTCTTTCATTTTTCCCCTATGTCTTTCTTTCTTTCCTTAACTCTTTCCTCCTTACCTTAATTGTTTGTTTCCTTCTCTCTTTCCCTCTTTCTTTCCTTCTTTGTTTCATTCTTTCTTGCATTTTTTCTTCCTTCTTTCTTCCATTGTTTCTTTGCTTCTTTTTTTATTCTTTCTTTCATTCTTTATTTCTTTGTTTAATTTTTTCCTTTCCTTCTTTCTTTCTTCCTTTCTTTCTTTTTTCTTTCTTTCTTTGTTTCTTTCTTTCTTTCTTTCATTCTTTCCTTCTTTATTTCTTAGTTTCTTTTTTCTTTCTTTGTTTCTTTCTTTCTTTCTTTCCTTATTTTATTGTTTCTTTCTTTCTTTCTTTCTTCCTTTCTTTCATTTGTCTTCTTTCTGTCTTTCCTTCCTTCTTTCTTTCGTTCTTTCTTTTATTCTTTCCTTCTTTCTTTCTTGCTTTCTTTTTTCTTTCTTTCTTTCTTTCTTTATTTCTTTCCTTCTTTCCTTGATAGCTTCTTATTTCTTTCTTTCTTCCCATCTTTTATTCTTTCTTTCACTCTTCCTTTCTTTCATTCGTCTTTCTTTCTTTCTTTCCTTCGTTCTTTCTTTCATTGCTTCTTTCCTTCTTTCTTACACTCTTTCTTACATTACTTCGTTCATTCTTTCTTTCCTTCCTTCTTTCTTACCTTCTTTCTTTAATTCTTTCTTTTGTTCATTTTTTCTTTCTTTCCTTTGTCCTTTCTTTCTTTCTTTCTTTCTTTCTTTCTTTCTTTCTGTCTTTCTTTCTTTTTTCTTTGTTTCTCTCTTTCTTTCTTTCTTTCTTTCTTTCTTTCTTCCTTTCGTTTTTTCTTTTTTCTTTTTCTTTCTTTCATTCTCGTTTTCTTTCTTTCCTTCTTTTTTCTTTCTTTCCTTTTTTCTTTCTTTCTTTCTTTCTTTTTTCCTTCTTTTATTCATTCTTTCTTCCTTTCTTTCATTTGTCTTCTTTCTTTCTTCCTTTCCTTCTTTCTTTCGTTCTTTCTTTTATTCTTTCCTTCTTTCTTTCTTTCCTTCCTTCTTTCTTTCGTTCTTTCTGTTATTCTTTCCTTCTTTCTTGTTTTCTTTCTTTTTTCTTTCTGTCTTTCTTTCCTTCTTTTATTGTTTCTTTCTTTCTTCCTTTCTTTCATTCGTCTTTCTTTCTTTTGTTCCTTCTTTCTTTCATTGCTTCTTTCCTTCTTTCTTACCCTCTTTCTTTCATTACTTCATTCATTCTTTCTTTCCTTCCTTCTTTCTTGCCTTCTTTCTTTCATTCCTTCTTTTGTTCATTCTTTCTTTCTTTCCTTTGTCCTTTCTTTCTTTCTTTCTTTCTTTTTTCTTTCTTTCTTTCTTTTTTCTTTCTTTCTCTCTTTCTTTCTTTCTTCGTTTCGTTTTTTTCTTTTTTCTTTTTCTTTCTTTCTTTCTCGTTTTCTTACTTTCTTTCTTTTTTGTTTCTTTCCTTCTTTCTTTCTTTCTTTTTTTCCTTCTTTTATTCATTCTTTCTTCCTTTCTTTCATTTGTCTTCTTTCTTTCTTTCCTTCCTTCTTTCTTTCGTTCTTTCTTTTATTCTTTCCTTCTTTCTTGCTTTGTTTCTTTTTTCTTTCTTTCCCTGTTTTATTCTTACTTTCTTTCTTCCTTTCTTTCATTCGTCTTTCTTTCTTTTCTTCCTTCTTTCTTTCATTGCTTCTTTCCTTCTTTCTTACCCTCTTTCTTTCATTACTTCGTTCATTCTTTCTTTCCTTCCTTCTTTCTTGCCTTCTTTCTTTCATTCTTTCTTTTGTTCATTCTTTCTTTCTTTCCTTTGTCCTTTCTTTCTTACCTTCTTTCTTTCATTCTTTCTTTTTTTCATTCTTTCATTCTTTTTCTTTCACTTTCTTTCTTTCTTTCTTTTTTTATTCCATCTTTCATTCTTTATTTCTTTCTTTAATTTTTTCCTTTCCTTGTTTGTTTCTTCCTTCCTTTCTTTCTTTCTTTCTTTCTTTCTTTCTTTCTTTCTTTCTTTCTGTCTTTCTCTTTCTTTGTTTCTTTCTTTTTTTCATTCTTTATCTTTCACTTTCTTTCTTTTTTCTTTCTTTCTTTGTTTCTTTATTTCTTTCTTTCTTTCTTTCTTTCATTCTTTCCTTCTTTATTTCTTAGTTTCTTTTTTCTTTCTTTGTTTCTTTCTTTAATTCCTTCTTTTATTCTTTCTTTCTTTCTTCCTTTCTTTCATTTGTCTTCTTTCTTTCTTTCTTTCCTTCTTTCTTTCGTTCTTTCTTTTATTCTTTCCTTCTTTCTTTCTTGCTTTCTTTTTTCTTTCTTTCTTTCTTTCTTTATTTCTTTCCTTCTTTCCTTGATAGTTTCTTATTTCTTTCTTTCTTTCCTTCTCTTATTCTTTCTTTCTCTCTTCCTTTCTTTCCTTCGTCTTTCTTTCTTTCCTTGGTTCTTTCTTTCATTGCTTCTTTCCTTCTTTCTTACACTCTTTCTTTCATTACTTCGTTCATTCTTTCTTTCCTTCCTTCTTACCTTCTTTCTTTCATTCTTTCTTTTGTTCATTCTTTCTTTCTTTCCTTTGTCCTTTCTTTCTTTCTTTGTTTCTTTCTTTCTGTCTTTCTTTCTTTTTTCTTTCTTTCTCTCTTTCTTTCTTTCTTTCTTCCTTTCGTTTTTTTCTTTTTTCTTTTTCTTTCTTTCATTCTCGTTTTCTTTCTGTCCTTCTTTTTTCTTTCTTTCCTTTTTTCTTTCTTTCTTTCTCTTTTCCTTCTTTTATTCATTCTTTCTTCCTTTCTTTCATTTGTCTTCTTTCTTTCTTCCCTTCCTTCTTTCTTTCGTTCTTTCTTTTATTCTTTCCTTCTTTCTTTCTTTCCTTCCTTCTTTCTTTCGTTCTTTCTTTTATTCTTTCCTTCTTTCTTGTTTTCTTTCTTTTTTCTTTCTTTCTTTCCTTCTTTTATTGTTTCTTTCTTTCTTCCTTTCTTTCATTCGTCTTTCTTTCTTTTCTTCCTTCTTTCTTTCATTGCTTCTTTCCTTCTTTCTTACCCTCTTATTTTCATTACTTCATTCATTCTTTCTTTCCTTCCTTCTTTCTTTCCTTCTTTCTTTCATTCCTTCTTTTGTTCATTCTTTCTTTCTTTCCTTTGTCCTTTCTTTCTTTCTTTCCTTCTTTATTTCTTTCTTTCTTTCTTTTTTCTTTCTTTCTCTCTTTCTTTCTTTCTTATTTTCGTTTTTTTCTTTTTTCTTTTTCTTTCTTTCTTTCTCGTTTTCTTACTTTCTTTCTTTTTTGTTTCTTTCCTTCTTTCTTTCTTTCTTTCTTTCTTTCTTTCTTTTTTCCTTCTTTTATTCATTCTTTCTTCCTTTCTTTGATTTGTCTTCTTTCTTTCTTCCTTTCCTTCTTTCTTTCGTTCTTTCTTTTATTCTTTCCTTCTTTCTTTCTTTCCTTCCTTCTTTCTTTCGTTCTTTCTTTTATTCTTTCCTTCTTTCTTGCTTTCTTTCTTTTTTCTTTCTTTCTTTCTTTCCCTGTTTTATTCTTTCTTTCTTCCTTTCTTTCATTCGTCTTTCTTTCTTTTCTTCCTTCTTTCTTTCATTGCTTCTTTCCTTCTTTCTTACCCTCTTTCTCTCATTACTTCGTTCATTCTTTCTTTCCTTCCTTCTTTCTTGCCTTCTTTCTTTCATTCTTTCTTTTGTTCATTCTTTCTTTCCTTTGTCCTTTCTTTCTTACCTTCTTTCTTTCCTTCTTTCTTTCTTCCTTTCTTTCTTTTTTCTTTCTTTGTTTCTTTATTTCTTTCTTTCTTTCATTCTTTCCTTCTTTATTTCTTAGTTTCTTTTTTCTTTCTTTGTTTCTTTCTTTATTTCCTTCTTTTATTCTTTCTTTCTTTCTTCCTTTCTTTCATTTGTCTACTTTCTTTCTTTCCTTCTTTCTTTCGTTCTTTCTTTTATTCTTTCCTTCTTTCTTTCTTGCTTTCTTTTTTCTTTCTTTCTTTCTTTCTTTATTTCTTTCCTTCTTTCCTTGATAGCTTCTTATTTCTTTCTTTCTTTCCTTCTTTTATTGTTTCCTTCTCTCTTCCTTTCTTTCATTCGTCTTTCTTTCTTTCCTTCGTTCTTTCTTTCATTGCTTGTTTCCTTCTTTCTTACACTCTTTCTTTCATTACTTCGTTCATTCTTTCTTTCCTTCCTTCTTTATTACCTTCTTTCTTTCATTCTTTCTTTTGTTCATTCTTTCTTTCTTTCCTTTGTCCTTTCTTTCTTTCTTTCTTTCTGTCTTTCTTTCTTTTTTCTTTCTTTCTTTCTCTCTTTCTTTCTTTCTTCCTTTCGTTTTTTTCATTTTTCTTTTTCTTTCTTTCATTCTCGTTTTCTTTCTTTCCTTCTTTTTTTTCTTTCCTTTTTTCTTTCTTTCTTTCTTTCTTTCTTTCTTTTTTCCTTCTTTTTTTCATTCTTTCTTTCTTCCTTTCTTTCATTTGTCTTCTTTCTTTCTTCCTTTCCTTCTTTCTTTCGTTCTTTCTTTTATTCTTTCCTTCTTTCTTTCCTTCCTTCTTTCTTACGTTCTTTCTTTTATTCTTTCCTTCTTTCTTGTTTTCTTTCTTTTTTCTTTCTTTCTTTCCTTCTTTTATTGTTTCTTTCTTTCTTCCTTTCTTTCATTCGTCTTTCTTTCTTTTCTTCCTTCTTTCTTTCATTGCTTCTTTCCTTCTTTCTTACCCTCTTATTTTCATTACTTCATTCATTCTTTCTTTCCTTCCTTCTTTCTTGCCTTCTTTCTTTCATTCCTGCTTTTGTTCATTCTTTCTTTCTTCCTTTCGCTTTTTTCTTTTTTCTTTTTCTTTCTTTCTTTCTCGTTTTCTTACTTTCTTTCTTTTTTGTTTCTTTCCTTCTTTCTTTCTTTCTTTTTTTCCTTCTTTTATTCATTCTTTCTTCCTTTCTTTCATTTGTCTTCTTTCTTTCTTCCTTTCCTTCTTTCTTTCGTTCTTTCTTTTATTCTTTCCTTCTTTCTTTCTTTCCTTCCTTCTTTCTTTTGTTCTTTCTTTTATTCTTTCCTTCTTTCTTGCTTTCTTTCTTTTTTCTTTCTTTCTTTCCCTGTTTTATTCTTTCTTTCTTTCTTCCTTTCTTTCATTCGTCTTTCTTTCTTTTCTTCCTTCTTTCCTTCATTGCTTCTTTCCTTCTTTCTTACCCTCTTTCTTTCATTACTTCGTTCATTCTTTCTTTCCTTCCTTCTTTCTTGCCTTCTTTCTTTCATTCTTTCTTTTGTTCATTCTTTCTTTCTTTCCTTTGTCCTTTCTTTCTTACCTTCTTTCTTTCATTCTTTATTTCTTTCTTTAATTTTTTCCTTTCCTTCTTTGTTTCTTCCTTCCTTTCTTTCTTTCTTGATGCAGTATTACTAGTTATGGTAGGTGTTGTGTTGGAGTGTTTTGTTTCCCATTGTTTGATTGTTTGCATTATATCGTTTGCAGTTGGCCTAGTGCGATTATCTTTTATTTTCATTGTAAATGTTATATATATTAACGAATAAAATTGTGATAATAAATACACTAATATTATTTCAATTGTGGCCTCCAGAGCAAAGAAGACTATCTCATTAGAAAGACTAAAAGTTAATACATCGACGTAACATATAATTTTCACGGGGGTCGCGTCTCAAGGAAAATTATTAGCTGTAAATTGTGAACATACTTCATACCCGTACCACGACCGAGATAGGAAAGAAAGAGTCATCGCAGTTCATCGAAAGAGTTAGCCGGATCTTTTATACGAGAAAAGAATTCATCATACCGACCCTTCAAAGTGACGACGAGCAGAAGATTCCCTTCATACTGGTGACGGGAGATACCAGCCGGAAGAGACTCCTTCATTCTTTCTTTCTTTCTTTCTTTCTGTCTTTCTCTTTCTTTCTTTCTTTCTTTTTTTCATTCTTTATCTTTGACTTTCTTTCTGTCTTTCTTTCTTTCTTTTTCTTTCTTTCTTTCTTTCTTTCTTTCATTCTTTCTTTCTTTCTGTCTTTCTTTCTTTCTTTTATTCTTTCTATCTTTGTTTCTTTGTTTCTTTCTTTCTTTCACTTTTTCTTTCTTTCTTTCTTTCCTTAGCTCTTTCTTTCTTTCATTCTTTCTTTCCTTCTTTCTTTACTTCCTTCCCTCTTTCTTTTTTCTTTCTTTCTTTCTTTCTTTCATTCTTTCTCCATTCTTTCTTCCTTCTTTCTTACATTGCTTCTTTCCTTCTTTCTTTCTTCTTTCATTCCTTCCTTCTTTCCTTTTTTCTTGCTTTCCCTCTTTGTTTATTTCGTTCCTTGTTTTCTTTTCTTCTTTTCGACTTATTTCCTTCTTTCCCTCTTTCTTTCCTTCCACCCTTCCTTCTTTCTTTCTTTCCTTCTTTCTTCCTTTCCCTCTTTGATTGTTTGTTTCTTGCTTTCTTTCTTTCTTTCCTTCTTTCCTTCTTTCTTCATTCTTTAACCTTCTTTCTTACATTGTTTCTTTGCTTTTTCTTTTATTGTTTCATTCATTCTATCTTTGTTTTCTTTCTTTCTGTCTTTCGTTCTTTATATCTTTCCTTTTTTCTTTCTTTCTTTCTTTCTCTCTTTCCTTCTTTGTTTCTTTCTTTCTTTGTTTCTTTCGTTCTATCTTTCTTTGTTTCTTAGTTTCTTTGTTTCTTTCTTTCTCTTTTTCTTTCTTTCTTTCCTTCATTCCTTCTTATTGCCTTGTTTCCCTCTTTCCTTCTTACCTTCCCTCGTTCTTTCCTTCCTTCTTTCTTCCTTTCCCTCTTTCTTTCTTTCTTTCTTTCTTTGCTTCTTACCTTCCTTCATTCTTTGTTGCTTTCTTGCTTTATTTCCTTTTTCTTTCATTTTTCCCTATGTCTTTCTTTCTATCCTTAACTCTTTCCTCCTTTCTTTAATTGTTTGTTTCCTTCTCTCTTTCCGTCTTTCCCTCTTTCTTTCCTTCTTTGTTTCATTCTTTGTTTCATTTTTTCTTCCTTCTTTCTTCCATTGTTTCTTTGCTTCTTTTTTATTCTTTCTTTCATTCTTTATTTCTTTCTTTAATTTTTTCCTTTCCTTCTTTCTTTCTTTCTTTCTTTCTTCCTGTCTTTCTTTTTTCTTTCTTTCTTTTTTGTTTGTTTCTTTCTTTCTCTCTTTCTTTCTTTCTTTCTTTCACTCTTTCATTCGTTTTCTTTCACTTTCTTTCTGTCTTTCTTTTTTTATTCCATCTTTCATTCTTTATTTCCTTCTTTAATTTTTTCCTTTCCTTCTTTCTTTCTTACTTTCTTTCTTTCTTTCTTTCTTTCTTTCTTTCGTTTCTCTCTTTCTCTTTCTTTCTTTCTTTCCTTCATTCTTTATCTTTCACTTTCTTTCTGTCTTTCTTTCTTTTTTTCTTTCTTTCTTTCGTTCTTTCTTTCTTTCTGTCTTTCTTTCTTTCTTGTATTCTTTCTTGCTTTGTTTCTTTGTTTCTTTCTTTCTTTCACCTTTTCTTTCTTTCTTTCTTTCTTTAGCTCTTTCTTTCATTCTTTCTTTCCTTGTTTCTTTACTTCCTTCCCTCTTTCTTTTTTCTTTCTTTCTTTCATTCTTTCTCCATTCTTTCTTCCTTCTTTCTTACATTGCTTCTTTCCTTCTTTCTTTCTTCTTTCATTCCTTCCTTCTTTCCTTTTTTCTTGCTTTCCCTCTTTGTTTATTTCGTTCCTTTTTTTCTTTTCTTCTTTTTGAATTATTTCCTACTTTCCCTCTTTCTTTCCTTCCACCCTTCCTTCTTTCTTTCCTTCTTTCTTCCTTTCCCTCTCTGATTGTTTGTTTCTTGCTTTCCTTCTTTCTTTCTTTCTTTCTTTCATTCTTTCTTTCTTTCTTTCCTTCTTTCGTTCTTTCTTCATTCTTTAACCTTTTTTCTTACATTGTTTCTTTGATAGTTTCTTTTATTGTTTCATTCATTCTAACTTTGTTTTCTTTCTTTCTGTCTTTCGTTCTTTATCTCTTTCCTGTTTTTTCTTCCGTTCTTTCTTTCTTTCTTTCTTTCTTTCCTTCTTTGTTTGTTTCTTTCTTTCTCTTTCTCCTTCTTGCCATCTTGCTTTCCTTTTACCTCCTTTCTTTCCTTCCTTCCTGCTTTTCTTCTTTCTTTCCTTCTCTGCTTTCTTTCTTTACTTCTAACCTGCTTTGTTTCCTTCTCTCCTTTCTATCTTCCTTTCTCTGCTTCTCTACTTGCTTCCTTCTTTCCTTCTTTCTTGCTTTGCCTCTTTGTTTAGCTCGTTCCTTATTTTGTTTCCTTCATTTCTTCTTATTTCCTTCTTTCCCTCTTTCTTTCCCTCCATCCTCCCTTCTTTGTTTCTTTTCTTCCTTCTTCCTTTCCCTCTTTGTTTGTTTGTTTGTTTGTTTGTTTCTTTCTTTGTTTCTTTCTTTCTTTGTTTCTTTTTTCTTTCTTTCTCTCATTCTTTCTTTCATTCTTTCTACCTTCTTTCTTACATTGTTTCTTTCCTTCTTTCGTTTATTCTTTGATTCATTCTTTCTTTCTTTCGTTCTTTCTCTCTTTCTTTTTCCTTTCTTTCTTTCTTTCTTTCTTTCTTCCTTTCTTTCTTTCTTTCTTTCTTTCTTTCCTTCTTTTTTTCTTTCTTTCTTTCTTTCTTTCTTTCTTTCTTTCTCTCCTTATTTCCTTCTTGCTTTCCTTTTTCCTCCTTTTTTCCTTCTTTCCTGTATTTTCTTCTTTCTTTCCTTCTCTGCTTTCCTTCTTTACTTCTAACCTGATTTCTATCCTTCTCTCCTTTCTTACTTCCTTTCTCTGCTTCTCTCCTTGTTTCTTTCTTTCCTTCATTGGATCATTCTGTCCTTCCTTTCCTTCTTTCTTTGGTTCTTTCTTTACTTCTTTCTTCTTTCATTCTTTCCTTCTTTCCTTCTATCTTCCTTTCCCTCTTTCTTTATTTCGTTCCTTTTTTCTTTCTTTTCTTCATTCCTTGTTATTTCCTTCTTTCCCTATTTCTCTCCTCCTTTCTTTTATTGTTTCTTTTCTTCTTTCTTTCCCTCTCTTCTTAATCTTTCATTTTTTCTATCCTTCTTTCTTTCTATCTTTCCTTCTTTCTTCCGTTCTTTTTTCCTACCTTCTTTCTTTACTTCTTACCTTCTTTCTTTCTTTCTTTCTTTCTTTCTGCTTTCTGTTTCTTTGTTTCTTTTTTTCCTTCTTTCTTTGTTTCCTTCTTTGTGTTTTTCTTTCTTTCCTTCTTTCCTTCTAGCTTTCCTTCTTTCCTTCTTTCTTTCCCTCTTTCCTGCTTTTCTTCTTTGTTTTCTTCTCTTCTTTGTTTATTTCTTTCCTTCTAACCTGCTATCTTTCCTTCTCTTTTTCTTTCTTTCCTTCTTTCTCCACTTCATTCATGCTTCCTTCTTTCTTTCTTTGTTTTGTTCTTTCTTTCTTTCTTCCCTTCCTTCTTTCTTCCTTTCTTTCCTACTTGCTTTCTTTCTTTCTTTTTTGTTTCTTTCTTTCCTTCTTTCTTTCTTTCTTTCTTCCTTTCCTTCTTTCCTTCATTGCTGCTTTCTTTCTTGCTTTCTTTCCTTTTAAATTTCTATCTTTCCTTCTTTCCTTCCTTCATTCTTTCTTTCCTTCTTTCTGTCTTTCTTTCTTTCCTTAACTCTTTCCTTCTTTCCTTAATTGTTCCTTTCCTTCTCACTTTCCATCTTTCTTTCCTTCTTTGTTTCATTCTTTCTTTCAATCTAACTTCCTTCTTTCTTCCATTGTTTCTTTCCTTCTTTCTTTCTTTCATTCCGTCTATCTTTCTTTCTTTCTTTCTTTTATTCTTTCTTGTTTGCTTGTATCTTTCTTTCTTTCTTTGTTTCTTTCGTTCTATCTTTCTTTCTTTGTTTCTTAGTTTCTTTGTTTCTTTCTTCCTATTTTTCTTTTTATCTTTCTTTAGTACTTTCTTATTTCTTTCTGTCCTTCTTTCTTTACTTCCTTCCCTCTTTCTTTTTCTATCTTTCTTTCTTTCTTTCCTTCATTCCTTCTTATTTCCTACATTCCCTCTTTCCTTTTTACCTTCCCTCGTTCTTTCCCTCCTTCTTTCTTCCTTTCCCTCTATCTTTCTTTCTTTCTTTCTTTCTTTCCTTCTTACCTTCCTTTATTCTTTGTTGCCTTCTTGCTTTATTTCCTTTTTCTTTCATTTTTTCCCTATATCTTTCTTTCTATCCTTAACTCTTTCCTCCTTTCTTTAATTGTTTGTTTCCTTCTCTCTTTCCCTCTTTCTTTCCTTCTTTGTTTCATTCTTTCCTTCATTTTTTCTTCCTTCTTTCATCCATTTTTTATTTGCTTCTTTCTTTATTCTTTCTTTCATTCTTTATTGCTTTCTTTAATTTTTTCCTTTCCTTCTTTCATTCTTCCTTTCTTTCTTTTTTCTTTCTTTCAGTCTTTTTTCTTGCCTTCTTTCTCTCTTTCATTCTTTATTTCTTTCTTTCTTTATTTATTTCTTTCATTTTTTCATTCTTTTTCTTTCACTTTATTTCTTTCTTTAATTTTTTCTTTCCATCTTTCTTTCTTCCCTTCTTTCTTTTTTCTTTCTTTCTTTCTTTCTTTCTTTCTTTCTTTCTTTCTTTCTTTCTTTCTTTCTTTCTTTCTTTCTTTCTCTCTCTCCTTCTTTGTTTATTTCTTTCTTTCTTTCATTCTTTCATTCTTTTTCTTTTACTTTCTTTCTTTCTGTCTTTCTTTCTTTTTTCTTTCTTTCTTTCGTTCTTTCTTTCTTTCTGTCTGTCTTTCTTTCTTTTATTCTTTCTTGCTTTGTTTCTTTCTTTCTTTCGTTCTTTGTTTCTTTCTTTGTTTCTTTGTTTGTTTCACTTTTTCTTTCTTTCTTTCTTTCTTTCTTTCTTTCTTTCTTTAGCTCTTTCTTTCTTTCTTTGTTTCTTTCTTTCCTTCTTTCTTTACTTCCTTCCCTCTTTCTTTTTTTTTCTTTCTTGCTTTCATTCTTTCTATATTCTTTCTTCCTTCTTTCTTACATTGCTTCTTTCCTTCTTTCTTTCTTCTTTCATTCCTTCCTTCTTTCCTTCTATCTTGCTTTCCCTCTTTGTTTATTTCGTTCCTTTTTTCTTTTTTTCTTTTCGTCTTATTTCCTTCTTTGCCTCTTTCTTTCCTTCCATCCTTCCTTCTTTCTTTCTTTCCTTCTTTCTTCCTTTCCCTCTTTGATTGTTTGTTTGTTTGTTTCTTGCTTTCTTTCCTTCTTTCCTTATTTGTTCCTTCTTTCTTACATTGCTTCTTTGCTTCTTTCTTTTATTCTTTCATTAATTCTTTCTTTCTTTCTTTCTTTCTTTCCTTCTTACCTTCCTTCATTCTTTGTTGCTTTCTTGCTTTATTTCCTTTTTCTTTCATTTTTTCCCTATGTCTTTCTTTCTATCCTTAACTCTTTCCTCCTTTGTTTAATATTTTGTTTCCTTCTCTCTTTCCCTCTTTCTTTCATTCTTTGTTTCATTCTTTCTTTCATTTTATCTTCCTTCTTTCTTCCATTGTTTCTTTGCTTCTTTTTTATTCTTTCTTTCATTCTTTATTTCCTTCTTTAATTTTTTCCTTTCCTTCTTTCTTTTTTCCTATCTTTCTTTTTTCTTTCTTTCCTTCTTTCTTTCTGTCTTTCTTTCTTTCTTTCTTTCTTTCTTTCTTTCCTTCTTTCGTACTTTCTTTCTTTATTTATTTCTTTCATTCTTTCATTCTTTTTCTTTCACTTTCTTTCTTTCTTTCTTTCTTTACTTCTTTCTTTAATTTTTTCCTTTCCTTCTTTCTTTCTTCCTTTCTTTATTTTTTGTTTCTTTCTTTCTTTCTCTCTCTCTTTCTTTGTTTCTTTCTTTCTTTCTGTCTTTCTTTCTTTCTCTCTTTTTTCTTTCTTTCTTTCTTTCTTTCATTCTTTCATTCTTTCATTCTTTTTCTTTCACTTTCTTTCATTCTTTCTTTTTTTCTTTCTTTCGTTCTTTCTTTGTTTCTTTCTGTCTTTCTTTCTTTCTTTTATTCTTTCTTGCTTTGTTTGTTTCTTTCTTTCTTTCTTTCTTTGTTTCTTTCGCTCTTTCTTTCTTACTTTGTTTCTTTCTTTTCTTCACTTTTTCTTTCTTTCTTTAGCTCTTTCTTTCTTTCTTTCTTTCTTTCTCTCTTTCTTTCTTTCCTTCTTTCTTTCTTTCTTTCTTTCTCGCCTTATTTCCTTCTTGCTTTCGTTTTTTCCTTCTTTCTTTCCTTCTTTTCTAGTTTTCTTCTTTCTTTGCTTCTCTGCTTTCTTTCTTTACTTCTAACCTGATTTCTTTCCTTCTCTCCTTTCTAACTTCCTTACCCTCTTTCTTTCCCTCCATCCTCCCTTCTTTGTTTCTTTCCTTCTTTCTTCCTTTCCCTCTTTGTTTGATTGTTTGTTTCTTTCTTTCTTTGTTTCTTTTTTCTTTCTTTCTCTATTATTTCTTTCATTCTTTCTACCTTCTTTCTTACATTGTTTCTTTCCTTCTTTCGTTTATTCTGTGATTCATTCTTTCTTTCTTTCGTTCTTTCTCTCTTTCTTTTTCCTTTCTTTCTTTCTTCCTTTCTTTCTTTCTTTCCTTCTTTCTTTCTTTCTTTCCTTATATCCTTCTTGCTTTCCTTTTTTCCTCCTTTCTTTCCTTCTTTCCTGCTTTTTTTCTTTCTTTCCTTCTCTGCTTTCTTTCTTTACTTCTAACCTGATTTCTTTCCTTCTCTCCTTTCTAACTTCCTTTCTCTGCTTCTCTCCTTGTTTATTTCTTTCCTTCATTGGTTCATTCTGTCCTTCTTCCTTTCCTTCTTTCTTTTGTCCTTTCTTTACTTCTTTCTTCTTTCATTCCTTCCTTCTTTCCTTCCTTCTTCCTTTCCCTCTTTCTTTAATTCGTTCCTTTTTCTTTCTTTTCTTCATTCCTTCTTCTTTCCTTCTTTCCCTATTTCTCTCCTTCTTTCTTTCATTGTTTCATTTCTTCTTTCTTTCCCTCTCTTTTTAATCTTTCATTTTTTCTTTCCTACTTTCTTTCTATCTTTCCTTCTTTCTTCCCTTCTTTTTTCCTACCTTCTTTCTTTAGTTCTTACCTTCTTTCTTTCTTTCTTTCTTTCTTTCTTTCTTTCTTTCTTTCTGCTTTCTGTTTCTTTGTTTCTTTTTTCCTTCTTTCTTTGTTTCCTTCTTTGTGTTTGTTTGTTTATTTATTTATTTCCTTCTTTCTTTCTTTCCTTCTTTCTTTCCTTCTTTCCTACTTTCCTTCTAGCTTCCTTATTTCCTTCTTTCTATCCCTCTTTCCTGCTTTTCTGCTTTGTTTCCTTCTCTTCTTTCTTTATTTCTTTCCTTCTAACCTGCTATCTTTCCTTCTCTCCTTCTTTCTTTCCTTCTTCCTCCACTTCATTCTTTGCTTCCTTCTTTCCTTCTTTGTTTTGTTCTTTCCTTCTTTCTTCCCTTCCTTCTTTCTTCCTTTCTTTCCTACTTTCTTTCTTTCTTTGTTTCTTTCTTTCCATCTTTCTTTCTTTCTTTCCTCCTTTCCTTCTTTCCTTCCTTCATTCCTTCTTTCTTTCTTGCTATCTTTCCTTTTAAATTTCCATCTTTCCTTCTTTCCTTCCTTCATTCTTTCCTTCCTTCTTTCTGTCATTCTTTCTTTCCTTAACTCTTTCCTTCCTTCCTTAATTGTTCCTTTCCTTCTCACTTTCCATCTTTCTTTCCTTCTTTGTTTCATCCTTTCGTTCATTCTAACTTCCTTCTTTCTTCTATTGTTTCTTTCCTTCTTTCTTTCCGTCTATCTTTCTTTCTTTCTTTCTTTCTTTCTTTCTTTCTTTCTTGCTTTGTTTGTTTCGTTCTATCTTTCTTTCTTTGTTTCTTAGTTTCTTTGTTTCTTTCTTTCTCTTTTTCTTTCTTTCTTTCTTTCTTTCTTTCTTTCTTTCTTTAGTTCTTTCTTTCATTCTGTCCTTCCTTCTTTACTTCCTTCCCTCTTTCTTTTTCTATCTTTCTTTCTTTCCTTCATTCCTTCTTATTTCATTTTTCCCTCTTTCCTTCATACCTTCCCTCGTTCTTTCCTTCCTTCTTTCTTCCTTTCCCTCTTTCTTTCTTTCTTTCTTTCTTTCTTTCCTTCTTACCTTCCTTCATTCTTTGTTGCTTTCTTGCTTTATTTCCTTTTTCTTTCATTTTTTCCCTGTGTCTTTCTTTCTATCCTTAACTCTTTCGTCCTTTCTTTAATTGTTTGTTTCCTTCTCTCTTTCCCTCTTTCTTTCCTTCTTTGTTTCATCCTTTCTCTCATTTTTTCTTCCTTCTTTCTTCCATTGTTTCTTTGCTTGTTTTTTATTCTTTCTTTCATTCTTTATTTCTTTCTTTAATTTTCTCGTTTCCTTCTTTCTTCCTTTCTTTCTTTTTTCTTTCTTTCTGTCTTTTTACTTTATTTCTTTCTCTCTTTCTTTCTGACTTTGTTTCTTTCTTTCACTCCTTCTTTCCTTCTTGCTTTTCTTTTTTCCTCCTTTCTTTCCTTCTTTCCTGCTTTTCCTCTTTCTTTCCTTCTCTGCTTTCTTTCTTTACTTCTAACCTGATTTCTTTCCTTTTCTCCTTTCTAAATTCCTTTCTGTGCTTCTCTCCTTTTTTCTTTCTTTCCTTCTTTGGTTCATTCTGTGCTTCTTCCTTTCGTTCTTTCTTTTTTTTTTCTTTACTTCTTTCTTCTTTCATTCCTTCCTTCTTTCCTTCTATCTTAATTTCCCTCTTTCCTTATTTCGTTCCTTTTTTCTTTCTTTTCTTCATTCCTTCTTATTTCCTTCTTTCCCTATTTCTCTCCTTCTTTCTTTTATTGTTTCTTTTCTTCTCTCTTTCCCTTTCTTTTGAATCTTTCATTTTTTCTTTCCTTCTTTCTTTCTATCTTTCTTTCTTTCTTCCCTTCTTTTTTCCTACCTTCTTTCTTTACTTCTTACCTTCCTTCTTTCTTTCTTTGTTTCTTTCTGCTTTCTGTTCCTTTGTTTCTTTTTTCCTTCCTTCTTTGTTTCCTTCTTTGTGTTTTTTGTTTCTTTCTTTCCCTCTTTCTTTCTTTCTTTCTTTCTTTCCTTCTTGCTTTCCTTCTTTCCTTCCTTCCTTCTTTCCTTCTTTGCTTCTAGCTTTCCTTCTTTCCTTCTTTCTTTCCCTCTTTCCTGCTTTTCTTCTTTGTTTCCTTCTCTTCTTTCTTTATCTCTTTCCTTCTAACCTGATATCTTCCCTTCTCTCCTTCTTTCTTTCCTTCTTTCTCCACTTCATTTTTTGCTTCCTTCTTTCCTTCTTTGTTTTGTTCTTTATTTCTTTCTTCCCTTCCTTCTTTCTTCCTTTCTTTCCTACTTGCTTTCTTTCTTTCCTTCTTTGTTTCTTTCTTTCCTTCTTTCTTTCTTTGTTTCCTCCTTTCCTTCTTTCCTTCCTTCATTCTTTCTTTCCTTCTTTCTGTCATTCTTCCTTTCCTTAACTCTTTCCTTCTTTCCTTAATTGTTTATTTCCTTCTCAATTTCCATCTTTCTTTCCTTCTTTGTTTCATTCTTTCATTTATTCTAACTTCCTTCTTTGTTCCATTGTTTCTTTCTTTCTTTCTTTCTTTCTTTCCGTCTATCTATCTTTCTTTCTTTTATTCTTTCTTGCTTTGTTTGTTTCTTTCTTTGTTTCTTTCGTTCTATCTTTCTTTCTTTGTTTCTTAGTTTCTTTGATTCCTTCTTTCTCTTTTTCTTTCTTTCTTTCTTTCTTTAGTTCTTTCTTTCTGTCCTTCTTTCTTTACTTCCTTCCCTCTTTCTTTTTCTATCTTTCTTTCTTTCTTTCTTTCTTTCTTTCTTTCTTTCTTTCTTTCTTTCCTTCATTCCTTCTTATTTCATTTTTCCCTCTTTCCTTCTTACCTTCCCTCGTTCTTTCCTTCCTTCTTTCTTCCTTTTGCTCTTTCTTTCTTTCTTTCTTTCTTTCCTTCTTACCTTCCTTCATTCTTTGTTGCTTTCTATCTTTATTTCCTTTTTCTTTCATTTTTTCCCTGTCTTTCTTTCTATCCTTAACTCTTTCCTCCTTTCTTTAATTGTTTGTTTCCTTCTCTCTTTTCCTCTTTCTTTCCTTCTTTGTTTCATTCTTTCTTTCATTTTTTCTTCCTTCTTTCTTCCATTGTTTCTTTGCTTGTTTTTTTATTCTTTCTTTCATTCTTTATTGCTTTCTTTAATTTTTTCCTTTCCTTCTCTCTTTCTTCCTTTCTTTCTTTATCTTTCTTTCTGTCTGTCTTTCTTTCTTTCTTTCTTTCTTTCTTTCTTTCTTTCTCTGTTTCTTTCTTTCTTTCTTTCTTTCTTTCTTTCATTCTTTCATTCTTTCTCTTTCACTTTCTTTCTTTCTTTATTTCTTTCTTTAATTTTTTCCTTTCCTTCTTTCTTTCTTCCTTTCTTTCTTTTTTCTTTCTTTCTTTCTTTCTTTCTCTCTCTTTCTTTGTTTCTTTCTTTCTTTATGTCTTTCTTTCTTTCTTTCATTCTTTCATTCTTTTTCTTTCACTTTCTTTCATTCTTTCTTTCTGTCTTTCTTTCTTTTTTTCTTTCTTTCTTTCGTTCTTTCTTTCTGTCTTTCTTTCTTTCCTTTAATCTTTCTTGCTTTGTTTCTTTCTTTCTTTCTTTGTTTCTTTCGTTCTTTCTTTCTTTATTTGTTTCTTTCTTTCTTTCACTTTTTCTTTCTTTCTTTCTTTAGCTCTTTCTTTCTTCCTTTCTTTCTTTCTTTCTTTCTTTCTTTCCTTCTTTCTTTCTTTCTTTCTTTCTCTCCTTATTTCCTTCTTGCATTCGTTTTTTCCTCCTTTCTTTCCTTCTTTTCTACTTTTCTTCTTTCTTTCCTTCTCTTCGTTCTTTACTTCTAACCTGATTTCTTTTCTTCTCTCCTTTCTAACTTCCTTTCTCTGCTTCTCTCCTTGTTTCTTTCTTTCCTTAATTGGTTCATTCTGTCCTTCTTCCTTTCCTTCTTTCTTTGGTTCTTTCTTTACTTCTTTCTTCTTTCATTCCTTCCTTCTTTCCTTCTTTCTTCCTTTCCCTCTTTCTTTATTTTGTTCCTTTTTTCTTTCTTATCTTCATTCCTTCTTATTTCCTTCTTTCCCTATTTCTCTCCTTCTTTCATTTATTGTTTCTTTTCTTCTTTCTTTCCCTCTCTTTTTAATCTTTCATTTTTTCTTTCCTTCTTTCTTTCTATCTATCCTTCTTTCTTCCCTTCTTTTTTCCTACCTTCTTTCTTTACTTCTTACCTTTTTTTCTTTTTTTCTTTCTTTCTTTCTTTCTTTCTTTCTTTCTTTCTTTCTTTCTTTCTGCTTTCTGTTTCTTTGTTTCTTTTTTCCCTTCTTTCTTTCTTTCTTTCCTTCTTTGTTTGTTTGTTTGTTTCTTTCTTTCTTTCCTTCTTTCTTTATTTCCTTCTTTCCTTCTAGCTTTCCTTCTTTGTTTCCCTCTTTCCTGCTTTTCTTGTTTCTTTCGTTCTCTGCTTTCTTTATTTCTTTCCTTCTTACCTGATATCTTTCCTTCTCTCCTTCTTTCTTTCTTTCCTTCTTTCTCCACTTAATTCTTTGCTTCCTTCTTTCCTTCTTTGTTTTGTTATTTCTTTCTTCCCTTCCTTCTTTCTTCCTTTCTTTCATACTTGCTTTCCTTCCTTCTTTCTTTCTTTCTTTCTTTGTTTCTTTCCTCCTTTCTTTCTTTCTTTCTTTCGTTCCGTCTTTCCTTCCATCCTCCCTTCTTTCTTTCATTCCTGCTTTCTTCCTTTCCCTCTTTGTTTGTTTTTTTTTGTTTCTTTCTTTCTATCTTTTATTCTTTCTTCCTTATTTCATATATTGTTTATTTCCTTCTTTCATTTATTCTCTCATTCATTCTTTCTTTCCTTCTTTCTTTCGTTCTTTCTTTCTTACTTTCCTTCTCTCCTTCTCTCCTTCGTGCTTTTCTTTTTTCCTCCTTTCTTTCCTTCTTTCCTGCTTTTCTTCTATCTTTCCTTCTGCGCTTTCTTTATTTACATATAACCTGCTTTCGTTCCTTCTCTCCTCTCTATCTTCATTTCTCTGCTTCTCTCCTTGTTTCTTTATTTCCTTCTTTAGTTCATTCTTTCCTTCTTTCCTTCCTTCTTTCTTTGCTTTTTTCTTTCCTTCTTTCTTTTATTCTTTCTTTCCTTCTTTCTTCTTTCATTCCTTCCCTCTTTCTTTATTTCGCTCCTTTTTTGCTTCTCTTCTTCACATCTTCTTATTTCCTTCTTTCCCTCTTTCGTTTCTTCCATCATTCCTTCTTTCCTTCTTTCTTCCTTTCCCTCTTTATTTGTTTGTTTTATTTCCTTCTTTCTTTCTTTCTTTCTTTCATTCTTTCTCTCCTTTTTTTTCTTTCTTTGATTCTTTCTTTTCTTCTTGTCTCTTATTGTCCATCTTTCTTTCCCGCTTTTTCTTTCCTTCTTTCTTTGATTGTTTCTTTTCTTGTTTCTTTCCCTCTGTTTTTAATTATTCTTTTATTTTTTATTTCCTTCTTTCTTTCTATCTTTTCTTCTTTCCTTCTTTTCTTCTTTCCTCCCTTCTTTTTTCTTATCTTCTTTATTTACTTCTTACCTTCTTTCTTTCTGCTTTCGTTGTTTCTTTGTTTCTGTATGTTTCCGTCTTTCTTTATTTGTTTCCTTCTTTGTTTGTTTGTTTGTTTGGTTGTTTCTTTCTTTCTTTCTTTCTTTCCTTCTTACTTTCCATCTTTCTTTCCTTCTTTCCTGCTTTTCTTCTTTCCTTCTCTTCTTTCTTTATTTCTTTCCTTCTAACCTGCTATCTTACCTTCTCTCCTTCTTTCTTTCTTTCTTGCTGACATTCTTTCTTTCTTTCTTTGTCTACTTCATTCTTTGCTACTTTCTTTCCTTCTTTGTTTTGTTCTTTCTTTCTTCCTGTCTTTCCTTCTTTCTTTCTTCCTTTCTTTCCTACTTGCTTTCTTTCTTTCTTTCTTTCATTCTTTCTTTCTTTGATTAGTTCCTTCTTTCTTTCTTTCTTTTTTCTTATTTTCTTCCTTCTGCATTTCCCTGTTTCTTAATTTCTTTCCTTCTTTCTTTCCTTCATTTCTTCTTATTTCCTTCTTTCTTTCCTTCTTACCTTCCTTCTTACTTTCCTTCTTTCCTTCTTTCTTAATTTCCCTCTTTCTTTCATTCCTTCTTTCCCTCCTTCATTCTTCCTTACTTTCTTGCTTTCTTTCCTCGTTTCTTTCTATCTTTCCTTCTTTCCTTCCTTCATTATTTCTTGCTTTCTTGCTTTCTTTCCTTTTTCTTTCGTTTTTTCCCTATGTCTTTCTTTCCTTAACTCTTTCCTTAACTGTTTCTTTCCTTCTCTCTTTCGTTGTTTCATTCCTTCTTTGCTTCATTCTTTCTTTCATTCTTGCTTCCTTCTTTCTTCCATTGTTTCTTTCCTTCTTTCTTTTATTCTTTCAATCATTCTTTTTTTCTTTCATTTTTTTCTATCCTTCCTTCTTTCTTTCTTTCTTTTTTTTCTTTCTTTCTGTCTTTCCATCTTTCTTTCCTTATTTCTATTTTCGTCATTTCCCTCTTTCTTTCTTTCGTTCTTAATTTCTTTCTTTTTTTCTTTCTTTCTTTGTTTCTTTCTTTCTTTCCTTCCTTCATTCCTTCTTATTTCCTTCTTTCCCTCTTTCCTTCTTACCTTCCATCGTTCTTTTCTTCCTTCTTGCTTCTTTTCCCTCTTTCTTTCTTTCTGTGTTTCTTTCTTTCTTTCTTTCTGTCTTTCTTCCTTCTTTCGTTCTTTCCTTCTTTACTTCTTACCTTCCTTAATTCTTTGTTCCTAACTAGCTTTATTTCCTTTTTCTTTCATTTTTCCCTATGTCTTTCCTTCTTTCCTTAATTGTTTGTTTCCTTCTCTCTTTCCTTCTTTCTTTCCTTCTTTGTTTGATTCTTTCTTTTATTTTTTCTTCCTTCTTTCTTCCATTGTTTCTTTTTCTATTCTTTCTTTCATTCTTTATTTCCTTCTTTAATTTTTTCCTTACCTTCTTTCTTTCTTACTTTCTTCCTTTTTCTTTCTTTCTTTATTTCTTTCTTTCATTCTTTCTTTCCTTCTTTGTTTCATTCTTTCTTTCAATTTTTCTTCCTTGTTTCTTCCAACATTGCTTTGCTTGTTTTTTTATTCTTTCATTCATTCTTTATTTATTTCTTTAATTTTTTCCTTTCCTTCTTTCTTTCTTCCTTTCTTTCTTTTTTCTTTCTTTCTGTCTTGTTTCTTTCTTTCTCTCTTTCTTCCTTTCTTTCTTTCTTTCTTTCTTTCTCTCCTTCTTTCGTTCTTGCTTTGCTTTTTTCCTCCTTTCTTCTCTTCTTTACTGCTTTTCTTCTTTCTTTCTTTACTTCTAACCTGATTTCTTTCCTTGTCTCCTTTCTCTGCTTCTCTCCTTGTTTCTTTCTTTCCTTCTTTGGTTCATTCTGTCCTTCTTCCTTTCCTTCTTTCTTTTGTTCTTTCTTTACTTCTTTCTTCTTTCATTCCTTTATTCTTTCTTCCTTTCCCTCTTTCTTTATTTCGTTCCTTTATTCTTTCTTTTCTTCATTCCTTCTTATTTCCTTCTTTCCCTATTTCTCTCCTTCTTTCTTTTATTGTTTCTTTTCTTCTTTCTTTCCCTCTCTTTTGTTTGCTTCTTACTTTCTTTCTTTTTTTCCTTCTTTCTTTGTTTCCTTCTTTGTGTTTGTTTCTTTCTTTCTTACTTTCCTACTTTATTTCTTTCCTTCTTTCTTTCCTTCTAACTTTCCTTCTTTCCTTCTTTCTTTCCCTCTTTCCAGCTTTTCTCCTTTGTTTCTCTTTCTTTCTTTCTTTCATTGTTTCATTCTTTTTCTTTCACTTTCTTGCTTTCTTTATTTCTTTTTTATTCTTTCTTTCATTCTTTATTTCTTTCTTTAATTTTTTCTTTTCCTTCTTTCTTTCTTCCTTTCTTTCTTTTTTCTTCCTTTCTTTCTTTCTTTCTTTCTTTCTTTCTTTCTCTCTTACTCTTTCTTTCTTTCTTTCTTTCATTCTTTCATTCTTTATCTTTCACTTTCTTTCTTTCTTTCTTTCTTTCTTTCTTTCTTTCTTTCTTTCTTTCTTTCTGTCTTTCTTTCTTTTTTCTTTCTTTCTGTCTTTCTTTCTCTCTTTCCTTCTTACTTTCTTTCTTTCTTTCTTTCCTTCTTTCTTTCCTTCCTTCCCTCTTTCTTTTTCTGTTTCTTTCTTTCTTTCCTTCATTCCTTCTTATTTCATTTTTCCCTCTTTCCTTCTTACCTTCCCTCGGTCTTTCCTACCTTCTTTCTTCCTTTCCCTCTTTCTTTCTTTCTATCTTTCTCTCTTTCCTTCTTACCTTCCTTCATTCTTTGTTGCTTTCTTGCTTTATTTCCTTTTTCTTTCATTTTTTCCCTGTTTTTCTTTCCTTCTTTCTTTAATTGTTTGTTTCCTTCTCTCTTTCCCTCTTTCTTTCATTCTTTATTTCTTTCTTTAATTTTTTCCTTTCCTTCTTTCTTTCTTCCTTTCTTTCTTTTTTCTTTCTTTCTGTCTTTTTTCTTTCTTTCTCTCTTTCTTTCTTTATTTCTTTCTTTCTTTCTTTCATTCTTTCATTTTTTTTCACTTTCTTTCTATCTTTATTTTTTCCTTTCCTTCTTTCTTTCTTCCATTCTGTCTTGTTTCTTTCTTTCTTTCTTTCTCTCTCTCTTTCTTTGTTCCTTTCTTTCTTTCTTTCTTTCTTTCATTCTTTCATTCTTTTTCTTTCACTTTCTTTCTTTCTTTCTTTCTTTCCGTCTTTCTTTTTTTCTTTCTTTCTTTCGTTCTTTCTTTCTTTCTGTCTTTCTTTTATTCTTTCTTGCTTTGTTTCTTTCTTTCTTTGTTTCTTGCGTTCTTTCTTTGTTTCTTTCTTTCTTTCCTTCACTTTTCGTTTGTTTGTTTCTTTCTTTCTTTCTTTACCTCTTTCTTTCTTTCCTTCTTTCTTTACTTCCTTGCCTCTTCCTTTTCTTTCTTTCTTTCTTTCTTTGTTTCTTTCTTTCATTCTTTCTCCATTCTTTCTTCCTTCTTTCTTACATTGCTTCTTTCCTTCTTTCTTCTTTCATTCCTTCCCTCTTTCCTTCTTTCTTGCTTTCCCTCTTTGTTCAATTCGTTCCTTTTTTTCTTTTCTCCTTTTCGTCTTATTTCCTTCTTGCCCTCTTTCTTTCCTTCCATTCTTCCTTCTTTCATTCTTTCCTTCTTTCTTCCTTTCCCTCTTTGATTGTTTGTTTGTTTGTTTCTTGCTTTCTTTCTTTCCTTCTTTCCTTCTTTCTTCATTCTTTCTTCCTTCTTTCTTACATTGTTTCTTTGCTTCCTTCTTTTATTCTTTCATTCATTCATTCTTTCTTTCTTTCTTTCCTTCTTACCTTCCTTCATTCTTTGTTGCTTTCTTGCTTTATTTCCTTTTTCTTTCATTTTTTCCCTATGTCTTTCATTCTATCCTTAACTCTTTCCTCCTATCTTTAATTGTTTGTTTCCTTCTCTCCTTCCCTCTTTCTTTCCTTCTTTGTTTCATTCTTTCTTTCATTTTTTCTTCCTTCTTTCTTCCATTGTTTCTTTGCTTCTTTTTTATTCTTTCTTTCATTCTTTATTTCTTTCTCTAATTTTTTCCTTTCCTTCTTTCTGTCTTCCTTTCTTTCTTTTTTCTTTCTTTCAGTCTTTGTTTCTTTATTTATTTATTTCTCTCTTTCTTTTTTTCTTTCTTTCTCTCTTTCTTTCTTTCTTTCTTTCTTTGTTTCTTTCTTTCTTTCTCTCTTTCTTTCTTTCTTTCTTTCTTTCTGTCTTTCTTTCCTTCTTTCAGTCTTTCATTCTTTTTCTTTCACTATCTTTCTTTCTTTCTTTAATTTTTCCCTTTCCTTCTTTCTTTCTTCCTTTCTTTCTTTTTTCTTTCTTTCTTTATTTCTTTCTCTCTCTTTCTTTATTTCCTTCTTTCTTTCTGTCTCTCTTTCTTTCTTTCTTTCTCTCTCTCATTCTTTCATTCTTTTTCTTTCACTTTTTTCTTTCTTTCTGTCTTTCTTTCTTTTTTTCTTTCTTTCTTTCTTTCGTTCTCTCTTTTATTCTTTCTTGCTTTTTCTTTCTTTCTTGCTTTCTTTGTTTCTTTCTTTCTTTCTTTCTTTCACTTTTTCTTTCTTTCTTTCTTTAGCTGTTTCTTTCCTTCTTTCTTTACTTCCTTCCCTCTTTCTTTTTTTTCTTTCTTTCATTCTTTCTCCATTCTTTCTCCCTTCTTTCCTACATTGCTTCTTTCCTTCTTTCTTTCTTTTTTCATTCCTTCCTTCCTTCTTTCTTTCTTTCTTTCCTACTTTCTTCCTTTCCCTCTTTGATTGTTTGTTTGTTTGTTTCTTGGTTTCTTTCTTTCTTTCCTTCTTTCCTTCTTTCTTCATTCTTTCTTACATTGTTTCTTTGCTTCTTTCCTTTATTCTTTCAATCATTCTTTCTTTCTTTCGTCCTTTCCTTCTTACCTTTCTTCATTCTTTGTTGCTTTCTTGCTTTATTTCCTTTTTCTTTCATTTTTTCCCTATGTTTTTCATTCTATCCTTAACTCTTTCCTCCTTCCTTTAATTGTTTGTTTCCTTCTCCCTTTCCCTCTTTCTTTCGTTCTTACTTTCATTCTCTCTTTCATTTTTTCTTCCTTCCTTCTTCCATTGTTTCTTTGCTTCTTTTTTATTCTTTCTTTCATTCTTTATTTCTTTCTTTAATTTTTTCCTTTCATTCTTTCTTTCTTCCTTTCTTTCTTTTTTCTTTCTTTCTGTCTTTCTTTCTTTCTCTCTTTCCTTCTTATTTTCTTTCTTTCATTCTTTTTCTTTCACTTTCCTTCTTTCTTTATTTCTTTCTTTCTTTTATTTTTTATTTTCCTTCTTTCTTTCTTTCTTGCTTTCTTTCTTTTTTCTTTCTTTCTTTCTTTCTTTCTCTCTATCTCTTTGTTTGTTTGTTTGTTTGTTTGTTTCTTTCTTTTATTCTTTTTATTTCACTTTCTTTCTTTCTTTCTTTCTTTCTTTCTTTCTTTCTTTCTGTCTTTCTTTCTTTTTTCTTTCTTTCTTTCGTTCTTTCTTTCTTTCTGTCTTTCTTTCTTTCTTTTATTCCTTCTTGCTTTGTTTGTTTCTTTCTTTCTTTCTTTCTTTGTTTCTTTGTTTCTTTCTTTCTTTTTTTCTTTGTTTGTTTCTTTCTTTCACTTTTTCTTTCTTACTTTCTTTAGCTCTTTCTTTCTTTCTTTCTTTCCTTCTTTCTTTACTTCCTTCCCTCTTTCTTTTGTTTGTTTCTTTCTTTCATTCTTTCTCCATTCTTTCTTCCTTCTTTCTTACATTGCTTCTTTCCTTCTTTCTTTCTTCTTTCATTCCCTCCTTCTTTCCTTTTTTCTTGCTTTCCCTCTTTGTTTATTTCGGTCCTTTTTTCTTTTCTTCTTTTCGTCTTATTTCCGTCTTTCCCTCTTTCTCTCCTTCCATCCTTCCTTCTTTCTTTCCTTCTTTCTTCCTGTCCCTCTTTAACTGTTTGTTTGTTTCTTGCTTTCTTTCTTTCTTTCCTTCTTTCCTTCTTTCTTCATTCTTTCTTCCTTCTTTCTTACACTGTTTCTTTGCTTCCTTCTTTTATTCTTTCATTCATTCATTCTTTCTTTCTTTCCTTCTTACCTTCCTTTATTCTTTGTTGCTTTCTTGCTTTATTTCCTTTTTCTTTCATTTTTTCCCTATGTCTTTCATTCTATGCTTAACTCTTTCCTCCTATCTTTAATTGTTTGTTTCCTTCTCTCTTTCCCTCTTTCTTTCCTTCTTTGTTTCATTTTTTCTTCCTTCTTTCTTCCATTGTTTCATTGCTTCTTTTTTATTCTTTCTTTAATTCTTTATTTCTTTCTCTAATTTTTTCCTTTCCTTCTTTCTGTCTTCCTTTCTTTCTTTTTTCTTTCTTTCAGTCTTTGTTTCTTTCTTTATTTATTTCTCTCTTTCTTTCTTTCTCTCTTTCTTTCTTTCTTTCTTTCTTTCTTTCTTTCTTTCTTTCTTTCTTTCTTTCTTTCCTTCTCTCTTTCTTTCCTTCTTTCAGTCTTTCATTCTTTTTCTTTCACTTTCTTTCTTTCATTCTTTAATTTTTTCCTTTCCTTCTTTCTTCCTTTCTTTCTTTTTTCTTTCTTTCTTTCTTTCTTTCTTTCTCTCTCTTTCTTTATTTCTTTCTTTCTTTCTTTCTTTCTTTCTTTCTGTCTTTCTTTTTTTCTTTCTTTCTTTCTTTCGTTCTCTCTTTTATTCTTTCTTGCATTGGTTTTTTGTTTCTTTCTTTCGTTCTTTCTTTCTTGCTTTCTTTGTTTGTTTGTTTCTTTCTTTCTTTCTTTCACTTTTTCTTTCTTTCTTTCTTTAGCTCTTTCTTTCTTTCCTTCTTCTTTACTTCCTTCCCTCTTTCTTTTTTCTTTCTTTCTTTCTTTCTTTCTTTCTTTCTTTCTTTCTTTCTTTCTTTCTTTCTTTCTTTCTTTCTTTCTTTCTTTCTTTCTTTCTTTCTTTCATTCTTTCCCCATTCTTTCTTCCTTCTTTCCTACATTGCTTCTTTCCTTCTTTCTTTCTTTTTTCATTCCTTCCTTCTTTCCTTCTTTCTTGCTTTCCCTCTTTGTTTATTTCGTTCCTTTTTTTCTTTTCTTCTTTTCGTCTTATTTCCTTCTTTCCCTCTTTCTTTCCTTCCATCCTTCCTTCTTTCTATCTTTCCTACTTTCTTCCTTTCCCTCTTTGATTGTTTGTTTGTTTGTTTCTTGCTTTCTTCCTTTCTTTCCCTCTTTCCTTCTTTATTCGTTCTTTCTTACATTGTTTCTTTGCTTCTTTCCTTTATTCTTTCATTCATTCTTTCTTTCGTCCTTTCCTTCTTACCTTCCTTCATTCTTTGTTGCTTTCTTGCTTTATTTCCTTTTTCTTTCATTTTTTCCCTATGTCTTTCTTTCTACCCTTAACTCTTTCCTCCTTTCTTTATGTGTTTGTTTCCTTCTCCCTTTCCCTCTTTCTTTCGTTCTTAGTTTCATTCTTTCTTTCATTTTTTCTTCCTTCCTTCTTCCATTGTTTCTTTGCTTCTTTTTTTATTCTTTCTTTCATTCTTTATTTCTTTCTTTAATTTTTTCCTTTCATTCTTTCTTTCTTCCCTTCTTTCTTTTTTCTTTCTTTCTGTCTTTCTTTCTTTCTCTCTTTCCTTCTTACTTTCTTTCTTTCTTTCATTCTTTTTCTTTCACTTTCCTTCTTTCTTTCTTTCTTTCTTTCTTTTATTTTTTATTTTCCTTCCTTCTTTCTTCCTTTCTTTCTTTTTTCTTTCTTTCTTTCTCTCTATCTCTTTGTTTGTTTGTTTGTTTGTTTCTTTCTTTCTTTGTTTCTTTCTTTCATTCTTTCATTCTTTTTATTTCACTTTCTTTCTTTATTTCTGTCTTTCTTTCTTTTTTCTTTCTTTCTTCTTTCTTTCTTTCGTTCTTTCTTTCTTTTTGTCTTTCTTTCTTTCTTTTATTCTTTCTTGCTTTGTTTCTTTCTTTCTTTCTTTCTTTGTTTCTTTGTTTCTTTCTTTCTTTTTTCTTTGTTTGTTTCTTTCTTTCACTTTTTCGTTCTTTCTTTCTTTAGCTCTTTCTTTCTTTCTTTCTTTCCTTCTTTCTTTACTTCCTTCCCTCTTTCTTTTTTTCTTTCATTCTTTCATTCTTTCTCCATTCTTTCTTCCTTCTTTCTTACATTGCTTCTTTCCTTCTTTCTTTCTTCTTTCATTCCCTCCTTCTTTCCTTTTTTCTTGCTTTCCCTCTTTGTTTATTTCGTTCCTTTTTTCTTTTCTTCTTTTCGTCTTATTTCCTTCTTTCCCTCTTTCTCTCCTTCCATCCTTCCTTCTTTCTTTCTTTCCTTCTTTCTTCCTTTCCCTCTTTGATTGTTTGTTAGTTTGTTTCTTGCTTTCTTTCTTTCTTTCCTTCTTTCCTTCTTTCTTCGTTCTTTCTTACATTGTTTCTTTGCTTCTTTCCTTTATTCTTTCATTCATTCTTTCTTTCTTTCGTCCTTTCCTTCTTATCTTCCTTCATTCTTTGTTGCTTTCTTGCTTTATTTCCTTTTTCTTTTATTTTTCCCTATGTCTTTCTTTCTATCCTTAACTCTTTCCTCCTTTCTTTATGTGTTTGTATCCTTCTCCCTTTCCCTCTTTCTTTCCTTCTTAGTTTCATTCTTTCTTTCATTTTTTCTTCCTTCCTAATTCCATTGTTTCTTTGCTTCTTTTTTTATTCTTTTTTCATTCTTTATTTCTTTCTTTAATTTTTTCCTTTCATTCTTTCTTTCTTCCTTTCTTTCTTTTTTCTTTCTTTCTGTCTTTCTTTCTCTCTTTCCTTCTTACTTTCTTTCTTTCTTTCTTTCATTCTTTTCTTTCACTTTCCTTCTTTCTTTATTTCTTTCTTTCTTTTATTATTTATTTTCCTTCTTTCTTTCTTCCTTTCTTTCTTTTTTCTTTCTTTCTTTCTTTCTTTCTTTCTCTCTATCTCTTTGTTTGTTTGTTTGTTTGTTTGTTTGTTTCTTTCTTTCTTTCTTTGTTTCTTTCTTTCATTCTTTCATTCTTTTTATTTCACTTTCTTTCTTTCTTTCTGTCTTTCTTTCTTTTTTCTTTCTTTCTTTCTTTCGTTCTTTCTTTCTGTCTTTCTTTCTTTCTTTCTTTCTTTCTTTTATTCTTTCTTGCATTGTTTCTTTCTTTCTTTCTTTCTTTGTTTCTTTGTTTCTTTCTTTGTTTTTTCTTTGTTTGTTTCTTTCTTTCACTTTTTCATTCTTTCTTTCTTTAGCTCTTTCTTTCTTTCTTTCCTTCTTTCTTTCCTTCCTTCCCTCTTTCTTTTTTTTCTTTCTTTCTTTCATTCTTTCTCCATTCTTTCTTCCTTCTTTCTTACATTGCTTCTTTCCTTCTTTCTTTCTTCTTTCATTCCCTCCTTCTTTCCTTTTTTCTTGCTTTCCCTCTTTGTTTATTTCGTTCCTTTTTTCTTTTCTTCTTATCGTCTTATTTCCTTCTTTCCCTCTTTCTCTCCTTCCATCCTTCCTTCTTTCTTTCTTTCCTTCTTTCTTCCTTTCCCTCTTTCATTGTTTGTTTGTTTGTTTGTTTTTCTTTCTTTCTGTCTTTGTTTGTTTGTTTGTTTCTTTCTTTCTTTCTTTCCTTATTTCTTTACTTCCTTCCCTCTTTCTTTTTTTTCTTTCTTTCTTTCATTCTTTCTTCCTTCTTTCTCTCTTATATTGGTTCTTTGCTTCTTTCTTTTATTCTTTTATTCATTTTTTCTCTCTTTCTTTCTTTTTTTCTTTCTTTCTTTCTTTCCTTTCTATCTTTCTTTTTTCTCTCTCTCTTTCTTTCTTACTTTCTTTCTTTCCTACTTTCTTTCTTTCTTTCTTTCTATCAATCCTTCTTTGTTTCTTTCTTTCGTTCTTTGTTTGTTTCTTTCTCTCCTTCTTTCCTTCTTGCTTTCCTTTTTTCCTCTTTTCTTTCCTTCTTTCCTGCTTTTCTTCTTTCTCTTCTTCTCTTCTTTCTTTACTTCTAACCTGCTTTCTTTCCTTTTCTCATTTCTATCTTCCTTCTCTCATTTCTATCTTCCTTTCTCTTCTTCTCTCCTTCTTTCCTTCTTTAGTTAATCCTCTCCTTCTTTCTTTCCTTCTTTGTTTCTTCTTTCATTCCTTCCTTCTTTCGTTCTTTCTTGCTTTCCCTCTTGGTTTATTTCGTTCCTTTTTTCTTTTCTTGATTTCTTCTTATTTCCTTCTTTCCCTCTTTCTTTCCTTCCATCCTCCCTTCTTTCTTTCCTTCTTTCTTGCTTTCCCTCTTTGTTTGTTTGTTTCTTTCTTTCTTACTTTCTTTCTTTCTTTCTCTCCTTCTTTCCTTCTTGCTTTCCTTTTTTCCTCCTTTCTTTCCTTCTTTCCTGCTTTTCCTCTTTCCTTCCTTCTCTGCTTACTTTCTTATTTCTAACCTGATTTCTTTCCTTCTCTCCTTTCTATCTTCCTTTCTCTGCTTCTCTCCAACCTTCTTTCTTTCCTTCTTTAGTTCATTCCGTTCTTCTTCCTTTCCTTCTTTCTTTAGTTCTTTCGTTATTTCTTTCTTCTTTCATTGCTGCCTTGTTTTCTTCTTTCTTCCTTTCCCTCTTTCTTTATTTCGTTCCCTTTTCCTTTCTTTTCTTCATTCCTTCTTATTTCCTTCTTTCCCAATTTCTCTCCTTCTTTCTTTTCTTGTTTCTTTTCTTCTTTCTTTCCCTCTCTTTTTAATCCTTCTTTCATTTTTTCTTTCCTTCTTTCTTTCTATCTTTCCTTCTTTCTTCCCTTCTTTTTTCCTACCTTCTTTCTTTACTTCTTACCTTTTATCTTTCTTTCTTTCTATCTTTCTTTCTGCTTTCTGTTTCTTTCTTTCTTTTTCTCCTTCTTTCTTTCTTTGTTTCCTTCTTTGTTTGTTTGTTTCTTTCTTTCCTTCTTTCTTTCTTTCCTTCTTTCTTCCTTTCTTTCCTTCTTTCCTTCTAGCTTTCCTTCTTTTCTTCTTTCTTTACTTCTTTCCCCACTTCATTCTTTGCTCCCTTCTTTCCTTCTTTGTTTTGTTCTTTCTTTCTTCCCTTCCATCTTTCCGCCTTTCTTTCCTACTTGCTTTCTTTCTTTCTTTCCTTCTTTCTGTCTTGCTTTCTTTCCTTCTTGCCTTCCTTCATTCTTTCTTCCTTCTTTCTTTCATTTTTTCCCTATGTCTTTCTTTCTTTCCTTAACTCTTTCCTTCTTTCCTTAATTGTTCCTTTCCTTCTCACTTTCCATCTTTCTTTCCTTCTTTGGTTCATTCTTTCTTTCATTCTAACTTCCTTCTTTCTTCCATTGATTCTTTCCTTCTTTGTTTTATTCTTTGATTCATTCTTTTTTCTTTCTTTGTTTGTTTCTTTCGATCCTTCTTTCCTTCCTTCTTTCTTTCTTTTTTCTTTCTTTCTGTCTTTCCTTCTTTCTTTCCTTATTTCCATTTTCTTCATTTCCCTCTTTCCTTCTATCTTTCTTTCGTTCTTTGCTTCATTCCTTCTTATTTCCTTCTTTCCCCCTTTGCTTCTTACCTTCCCTCGTTATTTCCTTCCTTCTTTCTTCCTTTCCCTCTTTCTTTCTTTATTTCTTTCTTCCTTTATTTATTTCTTTCTTTCTTTCCTTCTTACCTTCCTTCATTCTTTGTTCCCTTCTTGCTTTATTTCCTTTTTCTTTCATTTTTTCCCTGTCTTTCTTTCCTTAACTCTTTCCTTCATTCCTTAGTTGTTTATTTCCTTCTCTCTTTCCTTCTTTCTTTCCTTCTTTGTTTCATTCTTTCTTTCATTTTCTCTTCCTTCTTTCTTCCATTGTTTCTTTCCTTCTTTCTTTCTTCCTTTCTTTTTTCTATCTTTCTATCTTTCTCTCTTTCTTTCTTTCCTTCTTTCTTTCTTTCTTTCTTTCTTTCTTTCTTTCTTTCTTTCGTTCTTTCTTTCTTCCTTTCTTTCTTTGTTGCTTTCGTTCTTTCTTTCTTTCTATTTGTTTCTTTGTTACTTTCTTTCTCTCACTTTTTCTTTCTTTCTTTATTTAGTTCTTTCTTTCTTTTTTCTATCTTTCTTTCTTTCTTTCCTTCTTTCTTTACTCCCTTCCCTCTTTCTTTTCTTTCTTTCTTTCTTTCTTTCTTTCATTCTTTCTCCATTCTTTCTTCCTTGTTTCTTACAGTGTTTCTTTCCTTCTTTCTTTCTTGTTTCATTCCTTCCTTCTTTCCTTCTTTTTTGCTTTCCCTCTTTGTTTGTTTCGTCCATTTTTTCTTTTCTTCTTTTCGTCTTATTTCCTCCTTTCCCTCTTTCTTTCCTTCCATCCTTCCTTCTTTCTTTCTTTCTTTCTTTCTTTCTTTCTTACTTTCCCTCTTTTTTGTTTGTTTGTTTGTTTCTTGCTTTCTTTCTTTCTTTCTTTCTTTCTTTCTTTCTTTCTTTCTTTCTTTCTTTCTTTCTTTCTTTCTTTCTTTCTTTCCTTCTTTCTTCATTCTTTCTTCCTTCTTTCTTACCTTGTTTCTTTGCTTCTTTCTTTTATTCTATCATTCATCCTTCTTTCTTTCGTTCTTTGGCTCTTTCTTTATTTTTCCTTTCTTTGTTTCTTTCCTTCTTTCTTTGTTTCTTTCCTTCTTTCTTTGTTTCTTTCCTTCTTTCTTTCTTTCTTTCTTTCTTTGTTCCTCTCCTACTTTCCGTCTTACTTTCCTTTTTTCCTTCTTTCGTTCCTTCTTTCCTGCTTTTCCTCTTTCATTCCTTCTCTCCTTTATATCTTCCTTACTCTGCTTCTCTCCTTCTGTCTTGCTTTCCTTCGTTATTTCATTCTGTAATTCTTCCTTTCCTTCTTTCTTTTGTTCTTTCTTAACTTCTTTCTTCTTTCATTTTTCCTTCTTTCCTTCTTTTTTCCTTTCCCTCTTTCTTTATTTCGTTCCTTTTTTCTTTCTTTTCTTCATTACTTCTTATTTCCTTCTTTCCCTATTCCTTTCCATCTTTGTTTTATTGTTTCTTTTCTTCTTTCTTTTCCTCTCTTTTTAACCCTTCTTTAATTTTTTCTTTCCTTCTTTCTACCTTTCCTTCTTTCTTCCCTTTTTTCCTACCCTTTTTCTTTACTTCTTACCTTCTTTCTTTCTTTCTTTCTTTCGTTCTTTCTTACTTTATTTCTTTCTTTACTTCTTTCCTTCCTTCATTCTTTCTTTCTTGCTTTATTTCCTTTTTAATTTCTATCTTTCCTTCTTTCTTTCCTTCATTCTTTCTTTCTTTCCTTCTTTCTTTCATTTTTTCCCTATGTCTTTCTTTCCTTCCTTAACTCTTTCCTTCTTTCCTTAATTGTTCCTTTCCTGCTAACTTTCCATCTTTCTTTCCTTCTTTGTTTCATTCTTTCTTTCATTCTAACTTCCATCTTTCTTCCATTGTTTCTTTCCTTCTTTCTTTTATTCTTTCATTCATTCTTTTTTCTTTCTTTCTTTGTTAATTTCTTTCTTTCTTTCCTTCCTTCTTTCTTTCTTTCTTTTTTTCTTTGTTTCAGTCTTTCCTTTTTTCTTTCCTTATTTCTATTTTCTTCATTTCCCTCTTTCTTTCTTTCTTTCTTTCCTTCCTTCCTTCCTTCATTCCTTCTTCTTTCCCTCTTTCCTTCTTACCTTCCCTCGTTCTTTCCTTCCTTGTTTCTTCCTTTCCCTCATTGTTTCTTACTTTCTGTCTTTCTTCCTTTCTTTCTGTCTTTCTTCCATTCTTTCTTTCTTTCTTTCCTTCTTACCTTCCTTCATTGCTTGTTCCTTTCTTGCTTTATTTCATTTTTCTTTCATTTTTTCCCTATGTCTTTCCTTCTTTCCTTAATTGTTTGTTTCCTTCTCTCTTTCCTTCTTTCTTTCCTTCTTTTTTTATTCTTTCTTTCATTCTTTATTTCTTTCTTTAATTTTTTCCTTTCCTTCTTTCTTTCTTTCTTTCTTTCTTTCTTTCTTTCTTTCTTTCTTTCTTTCCTTCTTTCTTTCTTTCTGTCTTTCTTTCTTTCTTTCCTTCTTTCTTTCTTTCCTTCTTTCCTTCTTACTTTATTTCTTTCCATCTTTGTTTCCCTCTTTCGTGCTTTTCTTCTTTCTTTCCTTTTCTGCCTTCTTTATTTCTTGCCCTTAAAACTGCTATCTTTCCTTCTCTCCTTCTTTCTTTCTTTCTTTCTTTGTCTACTTCATTCTTTGCTACTTTCCTTCCTTTTTTGTTTTGTTCTTTCTTTGTTCCTGTCTTTCCTTCTTTCTTTCTTCCTTTCTTTCCTACTTGCTTTCTTTCTTTCTTTCCTTTTTTTCTTCTTTCTGCATTTCCCTCTTTCTTTATTTCTTTCCTTCTTTCTTTCCTTCGTATTTTCTTATTTCCTTCTTTGTCTGTTGCCTTCTTCCCTTCCTTCCTTCTTTCTTTCCTTCTTTCTTAATTTCTCACTTTCTTTCATTATTTCTTTCTTTCTTTCATTCATTCTTTCTTTCATTCTTTCTTCCTTTCTTGCTTTCCTTCGTTTTTTCTGTCTATCCTTCCTTCTCTCTTTCGTTCTTTCTTTCCTTCTTTGTTTTAAACTCGATTCATTCTTTCTTCCTTCTTTCTTCCATTCTTTCTTTCCTTCTTTCTTTTATTCTTGCATTCATTCTTTCTTTCTTTTTTCCTTCTTTCTACCTTCCTTTCTTTCTTTTTTCTTTCTTTCTTTCTTCTTTCTTTCTTGCTTTCTTTCTTTGTTTCTTTGTTTCTTTCTTTCTTCCTTTCTTCCTTTCTTCCTTTCTCTCTTTCTTTGATTGTTTGGATGTTTGTTTGTTTCTTTCTTTCTCTCTTTCTTACCTTCTTTCTTTTCTTTATCTTCTTTGCTTCTTTCTTTTCTTCTTTCTTTTCTTCGTTCCTTCTTTCGTTCTATCTTTCCCCCTTTCTTTCTTTCTTTCTTTCTTTGTTTCTTTCTGTATTTTTTCTTTCTTTCTTCCTTTCTTTCATACTTTCTTTCTTTCTTTCTTTCCGTCTTTCCTTCCTTCATTCTTTCTTTCTTTCTTGCTTTCTTTCCATTTTCATTTCTATCTTTCCTTCTTTCCTTCCTTCATTCTTTCTTTCCTTCTTTCTTTCATGTTTTCCCTACGTCTTTCTTTCTTTCCATCTTTTTTTGTTTCCTTCTTTATTTCATTCTTTCTTTCCTTCTATCCTTAGTTGTTTCTCTCATTGTTTCTTTCCTGCCTTCTTTCTTTCCTTCTTTCCTTCCTTCTTTCCTTCTTTCATTCTATCTTTTCCCCTTTCTTTGTTTCTTTCTTTGTTTGTTTTTTTCTGTCTTTTTTCTTTCTTTCTTGCTTTCATTCTTTCTCTCTCTCTTTCTTTCTTTCTTTCTTTCTTTGTGTCTGTCTGTCTGTCTTTCTTTCTTTCCTTATTTCCTTCTTTCTTTCTTTCATTCTTTCTTTCTTTCAGTCTTTCTGTGTTTCTGTCTCTCTGTCTTTCTCTCTTTCTTTCTTTCTTTCTTTCTTTAGTTCTTTCTTTCATTTTTTCCCTGCTTTCTTTCTTTCCTTCTCTCTTTCCTTCTTTCTTTCCTTCCTTGTTTCATTCTTTCTTTCAGTTTTTCTTCCTTCTTTCTTCCATTGCTTCTGTCCTTCTTTCTTTTATTCTTTCATTCCTTCTTCCTTTTTTCTATTTCCTGCATTCTTTCTTTCTTTCTGTCTTTCCTTCTTTCTTTCTTTCGGTCTTTCTTTTTGTCTTTCGTTCTGTCTTTTGTTTCTTTGTTTCCGTCTTTCTTTCCTTATTTCCTTCTTTCTTCATTTCCCTCTTTCTTTATTTATTTCCTTCTTTCCTTCCTTTATTCCTTCTTATTTCCTTCTTTGCCTCTTTCCTTCTTACCTTCCTTCTATCTTTCCTTCTTTCCTTCATTCTTAATTTCCCTCTTTCTTTCTTTCCCTCTTTCTTTCCTTCCTTCCTTCATTCTTTCTTCCTTTCTTGCTTTCGTTCCTTTTTTCTTTCTATCTTTCCTTCTTTCCTTCCTTCATTCTTTCTTGCTTTCTTTCCTTTCTCTTTCATTTTTTCCCTATGTCTTTCTTTCCTTAACTCTGTCCTTCTTTCCTTAATTGTTTTTTTTCCTTCTCTCTTTCCTTCTTTCTTTCCTTCTTTGTTTCATTCTTTCTTTCATTCTTGCTTACTTCTTTCTTCTATTGTTTCTTTCCTTCTTTCTTATATACTTTCATTCATTCATTCTTTCTTTATTTCTTTTTTCTTTCCTTTTTTCTTAATTCCTTTCTTTTTTTTTCTTTCTTTCCTTCTTCGTTCTTTCTATCTTTCTTTCATTCTTTTTTTCTTCTATCTCTCTTTCACTTTCTTTCATTCTCTCTTTCTTCCTTTCTTTCTTTTTTCTTTCTCTCTTTCACTGTTTCTTTGTTTGTTCTTTGTTTCTTTCTCTCATTCTTTCTTCATTCTTTCTCCCTTCTTTCTCCCTTTTTTCTTACATTTTTTCTTTCCTTGTTTCTTTCCTTCGTTCTTTTCTTCTTTCTAGTGTTCTTTCTTTCCTTCTTTCTTTATTCTTTCATTCCTTCCTTCTTTCTTGCTTTCCCTCTTTGTTTATTTTCTTCTTTTTTCTTTCTTTTCTTCATTTCTTCTTATTTACTTCTTTCCCTCTTTCTTTCCTTCCATCCTTGCTTCCTTCTTTCTTTCTTTCTTTCCTTCTTTCTTCCTTTCCCTCTTTGTTTGTTTGTTTGTTTCTTTATGCTCTCTGCCTTTTTTTCTTTCTTTGTTTCTTTCTTTCCTTCTTCTTTCTTTCTGTCCTTCTTTCCTTCTTTCTTTGATTGTTTGTTTGCTTCTTTCTTTCCATCCCTTTTCAATCCTTCTTTCATTTTTTGTTCCTTCTTTCTTTCTACCTTTCCTTCTTTCCTTCTTTCTTCCCTTCTTTTTTCCTACCTTCTTTCTTTACTTCCTACCTTCTTTCTTTCAGCTTTCGTTGTTTCTTTGTTTGCTTTTGTTTCCTTCTTCCATTCTTTCTGTCATTGTTTCGTTCTTTGTTTGTTTGTATGTTTCTTTCTTCCGTTCTCTCTTAATTTCTTTCTTTCCTTCTTTCTTTCCTTCTTTCTTTCCCTCTTTCCTGCTTTTCTTCTATCTTTCCTTCTCTGCTTTCTTTATTTCTTTCCTTCTAACCTGCTATCTTTCCTTCTCTCGTTCTTTCTTTCATTTTTCATTCTTTCTTTCTTTCTTTCTTTCTCTACTTCATCATTCGGTTCTTTCTTTCCTTCTTTGTTTTGTTCTTTGTTTCTTCCTTTCTTTCCTTCTTTCTTTCTTCCTTTCCTTCCCACTTGCTTTCTTTCTTTCATTCTTTCTTTCTTTGTTTGTTTGTTTGTTTGTTTCTTTCTGTCTTTGTATCTTTCCTTCTTTCTTTCTTTCTTTTATTCTTTTATTCTTTCGTTCTTTCTTTCTTCCTTTCTTTCTCTTTTTCTTTCCTTCTTTCTTTGTTTCTTTCTTTCTTTTTTCTTTCTTTCTTTGTTTCTTTCTTTCTTTCCTTCTTTCTTTACTTCTTTCCTTCTTTCTTTCTTTCCTTCTGCTTTCTGTTTCTCTTTTTTCCTTCTTTCTTTATTTGTTTCCTTCTTTGTTTGTTTCTTTGTTTCTTTCCTTCTTTCGTTCTTGCTTACCTTCCTTCCTTCCCTCTATCCTGCTTTTCTTCTTTCTGTCCTTCTCTCCTTGTTTCTTTCTTTCTTTCTCTACTTCATTCTTTGCTTCTTACTTTCCGTCTTTGTCTTGCTCTTTCTTTCTTCCCTTCCTTCTTTCCTCCTTTCTTTCCTACTTGCTTTCTTTCTTTCTTTGTTTCTTTGTTTCTTTCTTTCTTTACTTCTTCCTTTCTTTCTTTCTTTCCTTCTTTCCATCTTTTTTCATTGCTTCTTTCCTTCTTTCTTTCATTCTTTCCTGCCTTCTATCCTTCCTTCTTTCTCTCATTGTTTCTTTCGTGCCTTCTTTCTTTTCTTCTTTCCTTCTTGCTTTCCTTCTTTCCTTCTTTCTTTCCATCTTTCCTGCTTTTCTTCTTTCTTTCCTTCTCTGCTTTGTTTTTTCTTTCCTTCTAACCTGCTATCTTTCCTTCTCTCCTTCTTTCTTTGTATCTTTCTTTCTTTCCTTCTTTCTTTTCTTCTTTCTTTCTTTCTTTCTCAGCTTCATTCCTTGCTTCTTTCTTTCCTTCTTTGTTTTTTCTTCCTTTCTTCCCTTCCTGCTTTCTTCCTTTCTTTCCTACTTTCTTTCTTTCATTCTTGCTTTTCTTCTATCCTAAGTTCTTTCCCTCATTGTTTCGTTCCTGCCTTCTTTCTTTGCTTCTTTCCTTCTTTCTTTCCTTCTTTCATTCTATCTTTCCCCCTTTCTTTCTTTCTTTCTTTCTTTGTTTCTTTGTTTCTTTCTATCGTTCCTTCTTTTTTTCTTTCTTAGTTACTTTCTTTCTTTCTTTCTTTCTTTCTTTCTTTCTTTCTTTCTTTCTTTCTTTCTTTCTTTCTTTCATTCTTTCTTTGTTTTCTTTGTTTGTTTGTTTCTTTGTTTCTTTGTTGATTTCATTCATTCTTTCTTTCTTTCTTTATTTATTTATTTATTTCCCTCTTTCTTTCTTTCCTTCCCTCATTCCGTATTACCTTCCATCTTTCTTTCCTTGTGCCTTTCATCTTTCTTTCCTTCTTTGCTGCTGTCGTTTCTTTTTTCCTTCTTTATTTTTGTCTTTCTATCCTTCCTACTTTCTTTTATTCTATCCTTCTTTCTTTCCTTTTTTTCTTTTCTTCTCTCCACCTTTCTTTCCTTCTTTCTTTCTTTCTTTCCTTCTTTATTTCTATCTTTCCCTAATTCCCTCTTTCCTTCTTTCTTTCTATTTTTCCCCCTTTCCTTCTTTCTTTGCTTCTCTTTTCCAACCTTCTTTCTCTCCTTCTTTCTTTCTTTCTTTCTTTCTTTCTTTGTTTCTTTCTTTCCTTCTTTCTTTCTTTCTTTCCTTCTTTATTTTTTCCTTTTTTCTGCATTTTTCTTTAATTCTTTCTTTCCGTTTTTCCTTCTTCCTTCTTTCCATCTTTGTTTCCTTCGTTCTTTCCTTCTTTCCTTCCTTCTTTCCTTCCTTCTTTCCTTGCTTCCTTCTTTCTTTCCTTCGTTCTTTCTTTCCTTCCTTCTTTCTTTGTTTCTTTCGTTCTTCCTTTCTTTGTTTTTTCCTTTTTCTTTCGTTGTTTCTTTGTTTCTTTCTTTCTTTGTTTCTTTCGTTCTTTCTTTCTTTCTTCCTTTCTCCCTTGATTTCTTTCTTTCGTGCTTTCTTTCTAACATTCTTTCATTCTTTCTTTGATTTCTTTGTTTGTTTGTTTCTTTGTTTCTTTCTTGCTTCCTTTCTTTCTCTCTTTCCGTCTTTCTTTCTTTCTTTCCCTCCGTCATTCCGTATTACTTTCCTTCTTTCTTTCCTTCTGTCCTTCATTTTCCTTTCCCTCTTTCTTTCCTTCTTAGCTTCTTTCGTTTATTTTTTGCTTCTTTCTGCCTTTCTTTCCTTCATTCCTTCTTTCTTCCATTCTTTCTGTATTTCTGTACTTCCTTCCTTCTTTCTTTCCTTTTTTTCTTCCTTCTGTCCCTCTTTAATTCTATCTTTCCCCCTTTCTTTCTTTCTTTCTTTCTTTTTTTCTTTCTGTCTTTCTTTCTTTCATTCTTGCTGTCTGTCTTTCTTTCTTTCTTTCCTTCCTTCTTTCTTTGCTTCGTTCTTCCTTTCCATCTTTCTTTCTTTCTTTCTTCTCTTCTTTCTTTCTTTCTTTCTTTCCTTCATTCTTTCTTTCTTTCAGTCTTTCTGTCTTTCAGTCTTTCATTCTTTCTTTCTTTCTTGCTTTCTTTCGTTCTTTCTTTCATTTTTTCCCCTGTCTTTCTTTCTTTACTTCTCTCTTTCCTTCTCTCTTTCCTTCTTTGTTTGTTTCTTTCTTTCATTTTTTCTTCCTTCTTTCTTCAATTTATTCTTTTATTCTTTCTTTTATTCTTTCATTCTCCCTTTCTTTTTTTTATTTCCTTCATTCTTTCTTTGTTTCTGTCTTTCTTTCTTTTTTTCTTTTTTTCTTTCGTACTTTCTCTCCTTCTTTCTTTCTTTCTTTCTTTCTTTCCGTCTTTCTTTCCTGATTTCCTTCTTTCTTTATTTCCCTCTTTCTTTCTTTCTTTCTTTCTTTCTTTCCTTTTTCCTTTCTTTCCTTTATTCCTTCTTATTTCCTTCTTTCCCTCCTTTCTTTCCTTCTTTCCTTCATTCTTAATTTCCCGCTTTCTTTCTTTCTTTCTTCCTTTCCTTCCTTCATTCTTTCTACCTTGTTTCGATTCTTTCCTTTTTTCTTTCTATCTTTCCTTCTTTCCTTCCTTCATGCTTTCTTGGTTTCGCTCCTTTTTCTTTCATTTTTCCCTATGTCTTTCTTTGCTTAACTCTTTCCTTCTTTACTTAATTGTTTTTTTTCCTTGTCTCCTTCCTTCTTTCTTTCCTTCTTTGTTTCATTCTTTCTTTCATTCTTTCTTCCTTCTTTCTTCCATTGTTTCTTTCCTTGTTTCTTTTACTCTTTCATTCATTCATTCTCTCTTTATTTCTTTTTTTCCTTTCTTCCTTTCTTTCTTTTTTCTTTCTTTCCTTCTTCTTTCTTTCTTTATATCTATCTTTCATCCTTTTTTCTTTCTATTTTTCTTTCTTTCTTTCTTTCTTTCTTTCTTTCTTTTCTTTCTTTCTTTCATTCTTTCTTTCTTTCTTTCTTCTTTGTTTCTTTGTTTCTTTGTTTGTTTGTTTCCTTCTTTCTTTGTTTCACTCTCTTTTTCGTTCTTTCTTTCTTTCTTTCTTTCTTTCTTTTTCTTTCTTTCTTTCTTACTATCTTTCTTTCATTCTCTCATTCTTTCTTCATTCTTTCTTCCTTCTTTCTTACATTGTTTCTTTCCTTCTTTCTTTCCTTCTTTCTTTCCTTCGTTCTTTCCTTCTTTGTATTTTTCTTTCTTTCCTTCTTTCTCTCTTCTTTCATTCCTTCCTTCTTTCCTTCTTTCTTTATTTCGTTCCTTTTTTCTTTTTTTTCTTAATTTCTTCTTATTTCCTTCTTTCCCTCTTTGTTTCCTTCCATCCTTGCTTCCCTCATTCTTTCCTTCTTTCCTTCTTTCTTCCTTTCCCTCTTTGTTTGTTTGTTTGTTTGTTTGTTTGTTTGTTTCTTTTTTCCTTTCTTTCTTTGTTTCTTTCTTTCCTTCTTCTTTCATTCTGTCCTTCTTTCTTTGATTGTTTCTTTGCTTCTTTCTTTCCATCCCTTTTCAATCCTTCTTTCATTTTTTTGTTCCTTCTTTCTTTCTATGTTTCCTTCTTTCCTTCTTTCTTCCCTTCTTTTTTCCTACCTTCTTTCTTTACTTCTTACCTTCTTTCTTTCAGCTTTCGTTGTTTCTTTGTTTCCTTTTGTTTCCTTCTTCCTTTCTTTCTTTCTTTGTTTCCTTCTTTGTTTATTTGATTGTTTCTTTCTTTCTTCCTTTCTTTCTTCCTTCCTTTCTTTCTTTCTTTTTTTCTTCCTTTCCTACTTTCCTTCTTTCTTTCCTTATTTTCTTCTTTCTTTCCAGCTTTTCTTCTTTCTTTCCTTCTCTGCTTTCTTTATTTCTTTCCTTATAACCTGCTATTTTTCCTTCTCACGTTCTTTCCTTCATTCTTTCATTCTTTCTTTCTTTCTATGTTTCTTTCTTTGTTTCTTTCTCTAGTTCATCCTCCACTTCTTTCTTTCCTTCTTTGTTTTGTTCTTTCTTTCTTCCTTTCTTTCCTTCTTTCCTTCTTCCATTCTTTCCTACCTGCTTTCTTTCTTTCATTCTTTCTTTCTTTCTTTGTGTGTTTGTTTCTTTCTTTCTTTCTTCCTTTCTTTCTCTCTTTCTTCGTTTGTTTCTTTCTTTCTTTCTCTTTTTCTTTCCTTCTTTCCTTGGTTCTTCCTTTCTTTTTCTTTGTTTCTTTCTTTCCTTCTTTCTTTACCTCTTTCCTTCTTTCTTTCTTTATTTCTTCGTTCTGTTTCTCTTTCTTCCTTGTTTCTTTCTTTGTTTCCTTCTTTGTTTGTTTCTTTGTTAGTTTCTTTGTTTCATTCTTTCTTTCCTCCTTTCCTTCTTGCTTACCTTCCTTCCTTTCCTCTTTTCTGCTTTTCTTCTTTCTGTCCTTCTCTCATTGTTTCTTTCTGTCTTTCTCTGCTTCATTCTTTGCTTCTTTCTTTCCTTATTTGTCTTGTTCTTTCTTTCTTCCCTTCCTTCTTTCTTTCTTTCTTTCTTTCTTTCTTTCCCACTTTCTTTCTTTCTTTCCTTCTTTCTTTCTTTCTTTCTTTCATTCTTTCTTTCCTTATTTCCTTCATTGTTTCTTTCTTTCTTTATTTCTTCCTTTCTTCTTTCTTACCTTGTTTCTTTGTTTGTTTGGATGTTTGTTTTTTTCTTTCTCTCTTTCTTACCTTCTTTCTTTTCTTTATCCTCTTTGCTTCTTTCTTTCCTTCTTTCTTTTCTTCGTTCCTTCTTTCCTTCTTTCTTTCTTTCCTTCATTCTTTCTCTCCGTCTTTCTTTCTTTCCTTCTTTTTTTCTTTCCCTCTTTCCTTCTTTGTTTCATTCTTTCTTTCCTTCTATCCTAATTTGTTTCTCTCAGTGTTTCTTTCTTTCCTTCTCTCTCCTTCTTTCCTTCTATCATTCCTTCTTTCCTAATTTTTTTCCCTGTTTCATTGTTTCTTCCCTCTTTCTTTCTTTCTTTATTTCTTTCATTTTCTTTGTTTGGTTGTCCGTTTCTTTCCTTCTTTCCTTCATTCTTTCTTTCTTTCTTTCTTTGTTTCTTTCTTTCTTTCCTTCTTTCCTGATTTATTTCCTTGTTTCCTTATTTTTTCCTTCTTTCTTTCATTGTTTTTTTCTTCTTTCTTTCATTCCTTCTTTCATTCCTTCTTTCCTTCTTTCTTTCCTTTTGCTTTCTATCTTTCTTTCTTACTATCTTTCTTTCTTGCTTTCTTTCTCTCTTACCTTCTTTCTTTCTTGCTTTCTTTCCTTCATTCGTTCTTTCTTTCTTCCTTTCTTTCTTTCTTTCCTTCTTTCTTTTTTCCTTCCTTTCTTTCTTTCCTTCTTTCGTTACTTCTTTCTTTCTTTCTTTCTTTCTTTCATTCTTTCTTCCTTCTTTCCTACATTGTTTCTTTCTTTCTTTCTTACTTTCCTTCTTTCCATCATTTTTTCATTCCGTCTTTCCTTCTTTCTTTCATTCTTTCCCTCCTTCTATCCTTACTTCTATCTCTCATTGTTTCTTTCCTGGTTTCCTTCTTTCCTTCTTTCTTTCCCTGTTTCCTGTTTTTCTTCTCTCTTTCCTTTTCTGCTTTCTTTATTTCTTTCCTTCTAACCTGCTATCTTTCCTTCTGTCCTTCGTTCTTTGTTTCTTTGTTTCTCTCTTTCTTTCTTTCTCAACTTCATTGTTTGCTTCTTTCTTTGCTTCTTTGTTTTGTTCTTTCTTTCTTCCCTTCCTTCTTTCTTCCTTTCTTTCCTACTTTCTTTCTTTCTTTCTTTCTTTCTTTCTTTCTTTCTTTCTTTCTTTCAATCTTTCTTTCTTTCCTTCTTTGCTTCCTTCTTTCTTGTCTTCATTCTTTCTTAAAGTCTTTCTTTCCTTCTTTCCATCTTTTCATCTTGCCTTCTTTCCTTCTTTCTTTCATTCTTTCTTTTCTTCTATCCTTAGTTCTTTCTTCTCATTGTGTCGTTCCTTCACTCTTTCTATGTTTCCCCCTTTCTTTCTTTCTTTGTTTCTTTCTATCGTTCCTTCTTTCTTTCATTCTTTCATTCTTTCTTTGTTTTCTTTGTTTGTTTGTTCCTTTCTTTGTTGATTTCTTTCTTTCTTTCATTGTTTCCCTCTTTCTTTCTTTCCTTCCGTCATTCCGTATTACCTTCCATATTTCTTTCCTTCTGCCTTTCATCTTTCTTTCCTTCTTTGCTGCTTTCGTTTCTTTTTTCCTTCTTCCTTTTTGTCTTTCCTTCTTTCCTACTTTCTTTTCTTCTATTCTTCTTTCTTTCCTTCTTTTTTCTTTCCTTCTTTCCTCCTTTCTTTCCTTCTTTCTTTCCTTCTTTCCTTCTTCCTTTCTATCTTTTTCTCTTTCCTTATTTCATTCTGCCTTTCCCTCTTACCTTCTTTCATTCCTTTTTTATCCTACCTTCCTTCTCTCCTTCTTTCCTTCTTTCTTTCTTTCTTTCTTTGTTTCTTTCTTTCCTTCTTTCTTTCTTTCTTTCTTTCTTTCTTTCCTTCTTTATTTCTTTCCTTTTTTTCTGCATTTTTCTTTAATTCTTTCTTTCCGTTTTTCCTTCTTTCCATCTTTCTTTCCCGCTCTCTTTGCTTCTTTCCTTCCTTATTTCCTTCCTTCTTTCTTTCCTTCTTTCTTTCTTTCCTGTTTCTTTCGTTCTTTCTTTCTTTCTTTCTTCCTTTCTTCCTTGATTTCTTTCTTTCGTTCTTTCTTTCTAAAATTCTTTAATTCTTTCTATAATTTCTTTGTTTCTTTTTTCTTTGTTTCTTTCTTTCTTTGTTACTTTCTTTCTTTCCCTCTTTCTTTCTTTCTTTCCCTCCGTAATTCCGTACTACTTTCCTTCTTTCTTTCCTACTGTCTTTCATTTTTCTTCCCTTCCTTCTTTCCTTCTTAGCTTCTTTCGTTTCTTTTTTGCTTCTTTCTGCCTTTCTTTCTTTCCTTCATTCTTTCTTTCTTCCATTCTTTCCGTATTTCTGTACTTCCTTCCTTCTTTCCTTTTTTCCTTCTTTCTTTCTCTCATTCTTTCTTTCCTTCTAACTTTCCTTCTATCTTTCTTTATTTCCTTCTTTCTCTCTTACTTTCTTTCTTTCATTCTTTCTTTCCTTCTTAGTTTCCCTCTTTCTTTCTTTCCTTCTTACTTTATTTCTTTCTTTCCTTCCTTTTGTCCTTCTTTGTTTCCTTCCTTCTTTCTTTCCTTCTTTCTTTCTTTCTTTCTTTCGTTCTTTCTTTCTTTGTTTCTTTCATTCTTTCGTTCTTTCTTTCTTTCTTTCTTTCTCTCTTTCTGTCTTTCTTTCTTTCCTTCTTTCCTTCTATTCTTGCTTCTTTCTCTCGTTGTTTCGGTGTTTCCTTCTTTCTTTCCTTCATTCCTTCTTTCTTTCCTTCTTTCCTTCTTTCTTTCCCTTTCTTTCTTTCTTTCCTTCGTTCTTACCTTCATTCCTTCTTTCTTTCCTTCTTTCCTTCTCTCTTTAAGGTTCCCTCTTTCTTTCATTATTTCTTTCTTTCATTCGTTCTTTCCTTCATTCTTTCTTACTTTCTCGCTTTCTTTCGTTTTTTCTGTCTATCCTTCCTTCTTTTCTTCCTTCATTCTTTCTTACTTTCTTTCTTTCTTTCTTTCTTTCTTTCTTTCTTTCATTCTTTCTTTGTTTTCTTTGTTTGTTTCTTTCTTTCTTTGTTGATTTCTTTCTTTCTTTCTTTGTTTCCCTCTTTCTTTCTTTCCTTCCGTCTTTCCGTATTACCTTCCATATTTCTTTCCTTCTGCCTTTCATCTTTCTTTCCTTCTTTGCTGCTTTCGTTTCTTTTTTCCTTCTTCCTTTTTGTCTTTCTTTCTTTCCTACTTTCTTTTCTTCTATCCTTCTTTCTTTCCTTATTTTTTCTTTCCTCCTTTCTTTCCTTCTTTCTATCTTTCCCTCTTTCCCTCTTTCCTTCTTTCTTTCTGCCTTTCCCTCTTTCCTTCTTTCTTTCCTTCTCTTTTCCTACCTTCCTTCATTCCTTCTTTCCTTCTTTCTTTCTTTCTTTGTTTCTTTCTTAACTTCTTGCTTTCTTTCCTTCTTTATTTTTTTCCTTTTTTTCTGCATTTTTCTTTAATTCTTTCTTTCCGTTTTTCCTTCTTTCCATCTTTCATTCCTGCTTTCTTTCCTTCTTTCCTTCCTTATTTCCTTCCTTCTTTCCTTCCTTCTTTCTTTCCTTCTTTCTTCCTTTCTTTGTTTTTTCCTTTTTTCTCTCATTGTTTCCTTCCTTCTTTCTTTCTTTCGTTCTTTCTTTCTTTCTTTCTTCCTTTCTTCCTTGATTTCCTTCTTTCGTTCTTTCTTTCTAATATTCTTTCATTCTTTCTATAATTTCTTTGTTTCTTTGTTTCTTTGTTCTTTGTTCTTTGTTCTTTGTTCTTTGTTTCTTTCTTTCTTTGTTTCTTTCTTTCTTTCCCTCTTTCTTTCTTTCTTTCCCTCCGTCATTCCGTACTACTTTCCTTCTTTCTTTCCTACTGTCTTTCATTTTTCTTTCCTTCTTTCTTTCCTTCTTAGCTTCTTTCGTTTCTTTTTTGCTTCTTGCTGCCTTTCTTTCTTTCCTTCATTGTTTCTTTCTTCCATTCTTTCCGTATTACTGTACTTCCTTCCTTCTTTCTTTCCTTTTTTCCTTCTTTCTTTCCCTCATTCTTTCTTTCCTTGTGACTTTCCTTCTATCTTTCTTTTCTTCTTTCTCTCTTACTTTCTTTGTTTCATTCTTTCTTTCCTTCTTAGTTTCCTTCTTTCTTTCTTTCCTTCTTACTTTATTTCTTTCCTTGCTTTTGTCCTTCTTTGTTTCCTTCCTTCTTTCTTTCCTTCTTTCTTTCTTTCTTCCTTTCGTTCTTTCTTTGTTTGTTTCTTTCTTTCGTTCTTTCTTTCTTTCTTTCTCTCTTTCTGTCTTTCTTTCCTTCTTTCCTTCTATTCTTGCTTCTTTCTCTCGTTGTTTCGGTGTTTCCTTCTTTCTTTCCTTCATTCCTTGTTTCTTTCCTTTCTTTCCTACTTTCTTTCTTTCTTTCTTTCTTTATTTATTTCTTTCAATCTTTCTTTCTTTCTTTGCTTATTTGCTTCCTTCTTTCTTGTCTTCATTCTTTCTTAATGTCTTTCTTTCCTTCTTTCCATCTTTTCATCTTGCCTTCTTTCCTTCTCTCTTTCATTCTTTCTTTTCTTCTATCCTTAGTTCTTTCTTCTCACTGTTTCGTTCCTGCCGTCTTTCTTTGCTTCTTTCTTTCTTTCTTTCTTTGTTTCTTTCTATCGTTCCTTTTTTCTTTCTTTCTTCCATTCTTTCTTTGTTTTCTTTGTTTGTTTGTTTCTTTCTTTCTTTGTTGATTTCTTTCTTTCTTTCTTTCTTTGTTTCCCTCTTTCTTTCTTTGCTTCCGTCATTCCGTATCACCTTCCATATTTCTTTCCTTCTGCCTTTCATCTTTCTTTCCTTCTTTGGTGCTTTTGCTTCTTTTTTCTTTCTTTCTTTCTTACTTTCTTTCTTTCTCTCCTTTTTTCCTTCTTTCTTTCCCTCATTCTTTCTTTCCTTATTTCTTTCCTTCTATCTTTCTTTCTTTCCTTCTTTCTCTCTTACTTTCTTTCTTTCATTCTTTCTTCCTTCTTAGTTTCCTTCTTTCTTTCTTTCCTTCTTACTTTATTTCTTTCCTTCCTTTTGTCCTTCTTTGTTTCGTTCCTTCTTTCTTTCCTTCTTTCTTTCTTTCTTTCTTTCTTTCTTTCTTTCTTTCGTTTTTTCTTTGTTTCTTTCTTTCTTTCGTTCTTTCTTTGTTCCTTTCTTTCTCTCTTTCTTTCCTTCTTTCCTTCTATTCTTGCTTCTTTCTCTCGTTGTTTCGGTGTTTCCTTCTTTCTTTCCTTCATTCCTTGTTTCTTTCCTTCTTTCCTTCTTTCTTTCCCTTTCTTTCTTTCTTTCTTTCTTCCCTTCCTTCTTTCTTCCTTTCTTTCCTACTTTCTTTCTTTCTTTCTTTCTTCCAATCTTTCTTTCTTTCTTTCCTTCTATGCTTCATTCTTTCTTGTCTTCATTCTTTCTTAACGTCTTTCTTTCCTTCTTTCCATCTTTTCATCTTGACTTCCTTCCTTCTTTTTTCATTCTTTCTTTTCTTCTATCCTTAGTTCTTTCTTTTCATTGTTTCGTTCCTGCCGTCTTTCTTTGCTTCTTTCCTTCTGTCGTTCTATGTTTCCCCCTTTCTTTCTTTGTTTCTTTCTATCGTTCCTTCTTTCTTTCTTTCTTTCTTTCTTTCTTTCATTCGTTCTTTGTTTTCTTTGTTTGTTAGTTTCTTTCTTTCTTTCTTTGTTGATTTCTTTCTTTCTTTCTTTGTTTCCCTCTTTCTTTCTTTCCTTCCGTCATTCCGTATTACCTTCCATATTTCTTTCCTTCTGCCCTTCATCTTTCTTTCCTTCTTTGCTGCTTTCGTTTCTTTTTTCCTTCTTCCTTTTTGTTTTTCTTTCTTTCCTACTTTCTTTTCTTCTTTCCTTCTTTCTTTCCTTCTTAGCTTCTTTCGTTTCTTTTTTGCTTCTTTCTGCCTTTCTTTCTTTCCTTCATTCCTTCTTTCTTCCATTCTTTCCGTATTTCTGTACTTCCTTCTTTCTTTCCTTTTTTCCTTCTCTCTTTCCCTCATTCTATCTTTCCTACTTACTTTCATTCTATCCTTCTTTCTTTCCTTCTTTCTCTCTTACTTTCTTTCTTTCATTCTTTCTTTGCTTCTTACTTGCTCTCTTTCTTTCCTTCTTTCTTTATTTCTTTCTTTCCTTCCTTCTTTCCTTCTTTGTTTCCTTCATTCTTTCTTGCTTTCTTTCTTTCGTTCTTTCTTTCTTTCTTTTTTTCTTTATTTCTTTCTTATTTTCTCTCTGACTGTCTTTCTTTCTTTCTTTCTTTCTTTCTTTCTTTCCTTCATTCCATCTTTCTTTCCTTCTTTCGTTCTTTCTTTCCCTTTCTTTCTTTCTTTCTTTCTTTCTTTCTTTTTTTCTTTCTTTCTTTCTTTCTTTCTTTCTTTCTTTCTTTCTTTCGTTCTTTCCTTCTTTTTTTCCGTTTTTCATTGGTTCTTTGCTTCTTTCTTTCCCTCTTTTTTCATTCATTTCTTTCTTTCTTTCTCTCTTTCTTTCTTTCTTTCTTTCCTTTTAGTTTCTTACTTTCTTTGTCTCGTTGTTTCGGTGTTTCCTTCTTTCTTTCCTTCATTCCTTCTTTCTTTCCTTCTTTCGTTCTTTCTTTCCCTTTCTTTCTTTCTTTCGTTCTTACCTTCCTTATTTCATTCCTTCTTTCCTTCTCTCTTTAGGGTTCCCTCTTTCTTTCATTATTTCTTTCTTTCATTCGTTCTTTCCTTCAGTCTTTCTTCCTTTCTCGCTTTCTTTCGTTTTTTCTGTCTATCCTTCCTTCTTTTCTTCCTTCATTCTTTCTTACTTTCTTCCTTTCTTTCTCTCATTCTTTCTTCATTCCGTCTTCATTCTTTGTTACATTTTTTCTTTCCTTCTTTCTTTCCTTCGTTTTTTCCTTCTTTCTATTGTTCTTTCTTTCCTTCTTTCTTTCTTCTTTCATTCCTTTCTTCTTTCCTTCTTTCTTGCTTTCCCTCTTTCTTTATTTCGTTCCTTTTTTCTTTCTTTTCTTCATTTATTCTTATTTCCTTCTTTCCCTTTTTCTTTCCTTCCATCCTTGCTTCCTTCTTTCTTTCCTTCTTTCTTCCTTTCCCTCTTTGTTTGTTTGTTTGTTTCTCTCTTTCTTTTATCTTTCTTTCATTGTTTCTTTCTTTCCTTCTTCTCTCTTTTTGTCCTTCTTTGCTTCTTTCTTTGATTGTTTCTTTGCTTCTTTCTTTCCATCGCTTTTCAATCCTTCTTTCATTTTTTCGTTCCTTCTTTCTTTCTATCTTTCCTTCTTTCTTCCCTTCCTTTTTCCTACCTTCTTTCTTTACTTCTTACCTTCTTTCTTTCAGCTTTCGTTGTTTCTTTGTTTCCTTTTGTTTCCTTCTTCCTTCCTTTCTTTCTTTGTTTCCTTCTTTGATTGTTTGTTTCTTTCTTTCTTCCTTCCTTTCGTTCGTTCTTTCTTTCTTTCTTTTCTGCTTTTCTTCTTTCTTTCCTTCTCTGCTTTCTTTATTTCTTTCCTTCTAACCTGCTATCTTTCCTTCTCTCGTTCTTTCTTTCATTTTTCATTATTTGTTTCTTTCTTTGTTTCTTTGTTTGTTTGTTTGTTTCTTTCTTTCTCTACTTCATCCTTAGGTTCTTTCTTTCCTTCTTTGTTTTGTTCTTTCTTTCTTTCTTTCCTTCTTTCTTTTTTCCTTTCTTTCCCACTTGCTTTCTTTCTTTCATTCTTTCGTTCTTGGTTTGTTTCTTTCTTTCTTCCCTTCCTTCTTTCTTGCTTTCTTTTCTACTTGCTTTCTTTCTTTCTTTCTTTGTTTCCTTCTTTATTTATTTCCTTCTTTCTTTCTTTCTTTCTTTCTTCATTTCTTCTTTCTTTCTTACCTTGTTTCTTTGTTTGTTCGGTTGTTTGTTTTTTTCTTTCTCTGTTTCTTACCTTCTTTCTTTTCTTTATCTTCTTTGCTTCTTTGTTTTCTTCTTTCTTTTCTTCGTTCCTTCTTTCGTTCTTTCTTTCTTTCCTTCATTCTTTCTTTCGATCTTTCTTTCTTTCCTATTTTTTTCCCTCTTTCCTTCTTTCTTTCATTCTTTATTTCCTTCTCTCCTAATTTGTTTCTCTCAGTGTTTCTTTCCTTCTCTCTCTCCTTCTTTCCATCTTTCTTACCTTCTTTCCTCATTTCTTTCCTTCTTTCATTGTTTCTTTCCCTCTTTCTTTATTTCTTTCTTTCACTTTTTTGTTTGGTTGTCCGTTTCTTTCCTTCTTTCCTTCTTTCTTTCATTCTTTCTTTCCTTCTTTCTTTCCTTCTTTTCTTATTTATTTCCTTCTTTCCTTATTTTTTCCTTCTTTCTTTCATTGTTTCTTTCCATCTTTCTTTCAGTCCTTCTTTCCTTTTACTTTCTTTCTTTCTTACTTACTATCTTTCTTTCTTACTTTCTATCTTTCTCTCTTACTTTCTTTCTTTCTTTCGTTCTTTCTTCCTTCCTTCCTTACTTTCTTTCTTTCTTTTCTTCTTTCTTTACTTCTTTCTTTCTTTCATTCTTTCTTCCATTCTTTCTTCCTTCTTTCCTAAATTGTTTCTTTCTTTCTTTCATTTTTTCTTTCTTTCTTTGTTTCTTTCTTTCATTCTTTCCATCTTTTTTCATTCCGTCTTTCCTTCTTTCTTTCATTCTTTCCTTCCTTATATCCTTACTTCTTTCTCTCATTGTTTCTTTCCTTCCGTCTTTCTTTCCTTCTTTCCTTCTTGCTTTCCTTCTTTCCTTCTTTCCCTCTTTCCTGCTTTTCTTCTTTCTTTCCTTCTCTGCTTTGTTTTTTCTTTCCTTCTAACCTGGTATCTTTCCTTCTCTCCTTCTTTCTTTGTTTCTTCCTTTCTTTCTTTCTCAGCTTCATTCCTTGCTTCTTTCTTTCCTTATTTGTTTTTTCTTTCTTTCTTCCCTTCCTTCTTTCTTCCTTTCTTTCCTACTTTCTTTCTTTCTTTCTTTCACTCTTTCTTTCCTTCTATCCTTAGTTTTTTCTCTCATTGTTTCGTTCCTGCCTTCTTTCTTTGCTTCTTTCCTTCTTTCTTTCCTTCTTTCATTCTATCTTTCCCCCTTTCTTTCTTTCTTTCTTTCTTTCTTTGTTTCTTTGTTTCTTTCTATCGTTCCTTCTTTTTTTCTTTCTTACCTTCTTTCTTTCTTTCTTTCTTTCTTTCATTCTTTCTTTGTTTTCTTTGTTTGTTTGTTTGTTTCTTTCTTTGTTGATTTCGTTCATTCTTTCTTTCTTTATTTATTTATTTATTTCCCTCTTTCTTTCTTTCCTTCCCTCATTCCGTATTACCTTCCATCTTTCTTTCCTTGTGCCTTTCATCTTTCTTTCCTTCTTTGCTGCTGTCGTTTCTTTTTTCCTTCTTTATTTTTGTCTTTCTATCCTTCCTACTTTCTTTTATTCTATCCTTCTTTCTTTCCTTTTTTCTTTTCTTCTCTCCGCCTTTCTTTCCTTCTTTCTTTCTTTCTTTCTTTCCTTCTTTATTTCTATCTTTCCCTAATTCCCTCTTTCCTTCTTTCTTTCTATTTTTCCCTCTTTCCTTCTTTCTTTGCTTCTCTTTTCCAACCTTCCTTCTCTCCTTCTTTCTTTCTTTGTTTCTTTCTTTCCTTCTTTCTTTCTTTCTTTCCTTCTTTATTTTTTCCTTTTTTCTGCATTTTTCTTTAATTCTTTCTTTCCGTTTTTCCTTCTTCCTTCTTTCCATCTTTGTTTCCTTCGTTCTTTCCTTCATTCCTTCCTTCTTTCCTTCCTTCTTTCCTTGCTTCCTTCTTTCTTTCCTTCGTTCTTTCTTTCCTTCCTTCTTTCTTTGTTTCTTTCGTTCTTCCTTTCTTTGTTTTTTCCTTTTTCTTTCGTTGTTTCTTTGTTTCTTTCTTTCTTTGTTTCTTTCGTTCTTTCTTTCTTTCTTCCATTCTTTCCGTATTTCTGTACTTCCTTCCTTTTTTCTTTCCTTCTTTCCTTCCCTCTTTCCCTCTTTAATTCTATCTTTCCCCCTTTCTTTCTTCCTTTGTTTCTTTGTTTCTTTGTTTCTTTCTGTCTTTCTTTCTTTGTTTCTTTCTTTCATTCTTTCTGTCTGTCTTCTTTTCTTTCCTTCTTTCCTTCCTTCTTTCTTTCCTTCGTTCTTCCTTTCCATCTTTCTTTCGTTCTTTCTTTCTTTCTTCTCTTCTTTCTTTCTTTCTTTCTTTCTTTCTTTCTTTCCTTCTTTCATTCTTTCTTTCTTTCAGTCTTACTGTCTTTCAGTCTTTCTTTCTTTCTCTCTTTCCTTCTTTCTTTCCTTGTTTGTTTCATTCTTGCTTTCATTTTTTCTTCCTTCTTTCTACCATTAATTCTTTTATTCTTTCTTTTATTCTTTCATTCTCTCTTTCTTTTTTTAATTCCTTCATTCTTTCTTTGTTTCTGTCTTTCTTTCTTTTTTTCTTTTGTTCTGTCTTTCTTTCTTTCTTTCCGTCTTTCTTTCCTTATTTCCTTCTTTCTTCATTTCCCTCTTTCTTTCTTTCCTTCTTTCCTTTATTCCTTCTTATTTCCTTCTTTCCCTCTTCCCTTCTTACCTTCCTTCCTTCTTTCTTTCTTTCCTTCTTTCCTTCATTCTTAATTTCCCTGTTTCTTTCTTTCTTTCCTTCCTTCATTCTTTCTTCCTTTCTTGGTTTCGTTCCTTTCTTCTTTGTATCTTACCTTCTTTCCTTCCTTCATTCTTTCTTGCTTTCTTTCCTTTTTCTTTCATTTTTCCCTATGTCTTTCTCTTCTTAACTCTTTCCTTCTTTCCTTAATTGCTTTGCTTCCTTCTCTCCTTCCTTCTTTCTTTCCTACTTTGTTTCATTCTTATTTTCATTCTTTCTTCCTTCTTTCTTCAATTGTTTCTTTCCTTCTTTCTTTTATTCTTTCATTTATTCATTCTTTATTTATTTCTTTTTTTTCTTTCTTCCTTTTTTCTTTTTTCTTTCTTTCCTTTTTCTTTATATCTTTCTTTCTTTTTTTCCTTCTATCTTTCTTTCACTTTCTTTCTTTCCTTCTTTTTCTTTCTTCCTTTCATTCTTTCTTTCTTTTTTCTTTGTTTCTTTGTTTGTTTGTTTGTTTGTTTCTTTCTTTCTTTCTTTTTTCTTTCTTTCTTTCGTTCTTTTTCTTTCTTTCTTTATTTCTTTCTTTCTGACTTTCTTTCTTTCTCTCATTCTTTCTTCATTCTTTCTTCCTTCTTTCTTACATTGTTTCTTTCCTTCATTCTTTCCTTCTTTCTATTGTTCTTTCTTTCCTTCCTTCTTTCTTCTATCATTCCTTCCTTCTTTCCTTCTTTCTTTCCCGCTTTCTTTATTTCGTTCCGTTTTTCTTTCTTTTCTTCATTTGTTCTTATTTCCTTCTTTCCCTCTTTCTTTCCTTCCATCCTTGCTTCCTTCATTCTTTCCTTCTTTCCTTCTTTCTTCCTTTCCCTCTTTGTTTGTTTGTTTGTTTGTTTCTTTCTTTCTTCCTTCCTTCCTTCCTTCCTTTCTTTCTTTCTTTCTTTGTTTCTTTCCTGCTTTCCTTCATTCTTTCCTTCTCTTCTTCTTTCTTTCCCTCTTTCCTTCTTGTCTTCTTTCTTCCCTTCTCTGCTTTCTTTATTTCTTTCCTTCTAACATGCTATCTTTCCTTCTCTCGTTCTTTCTTTCATTCTTTCATTCTTTCATTCTTTCATTCTTTCTTTCTTTCTTTCTTTCTTTCTTTCTTTGTTTCTTTCTCTTTGTTTGTTTCTCTAATTCATCCTTCACTTCCATCTTTCCTTCTTCGTTTTGTTCTTTCTTTCTTCCTTTCTTTCATTCTTTCTTTCTTCCCTTCTTTCCTACTTGCCTTCGTTCTTTCATTCTTTCTTTCTTTCTTACTATATTTCTTTCTCTTTTTCTTTCCTTCTTTCTTTGTTTCTTTCTTTCTTTGTTTCTTTCTTTCTTTCCTTCTTTGTTTACTTCTTTCCTTCTTTCTTTCTTTCTTTTTGCATTCTGTTTCTCTTTTTTCCTTCTTTCTTTCTTTGTTTCCTTCTTTGTTTGTTTCTTTGTTTCTTTCTTTCTTTACTTCTTTCCTACCTTCCTTCCTTTCGTCTTTCCTGCTTTTCTTCTTTCTGTCCTTCTCTCATTGTTTCTTTCTGTCTTTTTCTACTTCATTCTTTGCTTCTTTCTTTCCTTCTTTGTCTTGTTCTTTCTTTGTTCCCTTCCTTCTTTCTTCCTTTCTTTCCTACTTTCTTTCTTTCTCTCTTTCTTTCTTTATTTCCTTCTTTGTATCTTTCGTTCTTTCTTTCTTTCTTTATTTATTTATTCCTTTCTTCTTTCTTTCTATCCTTGTTTCTTTGTTTGTTTGGATGTTTGTTTGTTGTTTTCTTTCTCTCTTTCTTACCTTCTTTCTTTTCTTTATCTTCTTTGCTTCTTTCTTTTCTTCTTTATTTTCTTCGTTCCTTCTTTCTTTCCTTCCTTCATTCTTTCTTTGCGTCTTTCTTACTTTCCTTCTCTTTTTCTTTCCCTCTTTTCTTCTTTGTTTCATTCTTTCTTTCCTTCTATACTAATTTGTTTCTCTCAGTGTTTCTTTCTTTCTCTCTCTCCTTCTTTCCTTCTTTCCTCATTTCTTTCCTTCCTTCGTTGTTTCTTTCCCTCTTTCTTTCTTTATTTATTTCTTTCATTTTCTTATTTCGGTTGTCCTTTTCTTTCCTTCTTTCTTTCTTTCCTTCTTTCCTTATTTTTTCCCTTTCTTTCATTGTTTCTTTCCTTCTTTCTTTCATTTATTCTTTCATTCCTTCTTTCCTTCTTTCTTTCCCTTTACTTTCTTTCTTTCTATACTATCTTTCTTTCTTGCTTTCATTCTTTCTCTCTTACTTTCTTTCTTTCTTTCGTTCTTTCTTTCTTCCTTCCTTCCTTTCTTTCTTTCTTTCCTTCTTTCTTTACTTCTTTCTTTCTTTCCTTCTTTCCATCATTTTTTCATTCCGTCTTTCCTTCTTTCTTTCATTCTTTCCTTCCTTTTATCCTTACTTCTTTCTCTAATTGTTTCTTTCCTGCCTTCTTTCTATCCTTCTTTCTTTCCCGGTTTCCTGCTTTTCTTCTTTCTTTCCTTCTCTGCTTTCTTTATTTCTTTCCTTCTAACCTGCTATCTTTCCCTCTCCTTCGTTCTTTGTTTCTTTGTTTCCTTCTTTCTTTCTCAACTTCATTGTTTGCTTCTTTCTTTCCTTCTTTGTTTTGTTCTTTCTTTCTTTCTTTCTTTCTTTCTTTCGTTCTTTCTTTCGTTCTTTCTTTCTTTCCTTCTTTCCTTCCTTCTTTCTTTCCTTCATTCTTTCTTTACGTCTTTCTTTCTTTTCTTCTTTCCATCTTTTCTTCTTGCCTTCTTAACTTCTTTCTTTCATTCTTTCTTTCCTTCTATCCTTAGTTCTTTCTCTCATTGTTTCGTTCCTGCCTTCTTTCTTTGCTTCTTTCCTTCTTTCTTTCTATCTTTCCCTCTTTCTTTCTTTCTTTCTTTCTTTCTTTATTTCTTTCTTTGTTTCTTTGTTTCTTTCTATCGTTCCTTCTTTCTTTCTTTCATTCTTTCTTTGTTTTCTTTGTTTGTTTGTTTCTTTCTTTCTTTCTTTCTTTCTTTGTTGATTTCCTTCTTTCTTTCTTTCTTTCTTTCCCTCTTTCCTTCTTTCCTTCCGTCATTCCGTATTACCTTCCATCTCTCTTCCCTTCTGCCTTTTATCTTTCTTTCCTTCTTTGCTGCTTTCGTTCCTTTGTTCCCTCTTTCTTTTTGTCTTTCTTTCTTTCCTACTTTCCTTTCTTCTAACCTTGTTTCTTTCTTTCCTTCTTTTTTCTTTCCTTCTTTCCTCCTTTCTTTCCTTCTTTCTATCATTATTTCCTTCTTTCTTTCTATCTTTACCTCTTTCCATCTTTCCTTCTTTCTTTCTATCTTTCCCTCTTTCATTCTTTCTTTCCTTCTCTTTTCCTACCTTCCTTCTCTCCTTCTTTCATTCTTTCTTTCTTTGTTTCTTTGTTTCTTTCTTTCCTTCTTTCTTTCTTTCTTTGTTTCTTTATTGTTTCCTTTTTTTCTGCTTTTTTCTTTAATTCTTTCTTTCCGTTTTTCCTTCTTTCCTTCTTTTTTCCTTCTTTCCTTCCTTCATTCTTTCCTTCTTTCCTTCTCTCTTTCTTTGTTTCTTTCGTTCTTCCTTTCTTTTTTGCTTTTTTCTTTCATTGTTTCTTTCCTTCTTTCTTTCTTTGTTTCTTTCATTCTTTCTTTCTTTGTTTATTTATTTCTTCCTTGATTCCTTTCTTTCGGTCTTTCTTTCTAACATTCTTTCATTCTTTCTATAATTTATTTGTTTGTTTGTTTGTTTGTTTGTTTGTTTCTTTCTTTCTTTGTTTCTTTCTTTCTTTCTTTCCCTCTTTCTTTCCCTCCATCATTCCTTATTACTTTCCTTCTTTCTTTCCTTCTGTCTTTCATTTTTCTATAATTCTTTCTTTCCTTCCTAGCTTCTTTCGTTTCTTTTTTACTTCTTTCTGCCTTTCTTTCTTTCCTTCATTCCTTCTTTCTTCCATTCTTTCCGTATATCTGTACTTCCTTCCTTCTTTCTTTACTTTTATCCTTCTTTCTTTCCTTCATATTTTCATTCCCTCTTACTTTCCTTCTATCTTTCATTGTTTCCTTCTTTCTCTCTTACTTTCTTTCTTTAATTCTGTCTTTCCTTATTTCTTTCTTGTCTTCTTTCTTTATCTCTTTCTTTCCTTCCTTCTTTCTTTCCTTTCTTCTTTCTTTCTTTCTTTCTTTCTTTCTTTCTTTCTTTCTTTCTTTCTTTCTTTCGATCTTTCTTTGTTGTTTTCTTTCTTTCTTTCGTTCTTTCTTTCTATCTTTCTTTCCTTCTTTCTTTGCTTCTTTCTGTCATTGTTTCGGTGTTTCCTTCTTTCTTTCCTTCATTCCTTCTTTCTTTCCTTCTTTCATTCTTTCTTTCCCTTTCTTTCTTTCTTTCTTTCTTTCTTTATTTCCTTCTTTCCATCTTTCTTTCGTTCTTTCATTGTTTCTTTGCTTCTTTCTTTCCCTCTTTTTTCATTCATTTCTTTCCCTCTTTCTTTCTTTCTTTCTTTCTTTTTAGTTTCTTACTTTCTTTCTCTCGTTGTTGCGGTGTTTCCTTCTTTCTTTCCTTCATTCCTTCTTTCTTTCCTTCTTTCCTTCTTTCTTTCCCTTTCGTTCTTTCTTTCGTTCTTACCTTCCTTCCTTCTTTCCTTTGTTCTTTCCTTCCTTCTTTCCTTCCTTCTTTCCTTCTTTCTTAATTTCCCTCTTTCTTTCAGTATTTCTTTCTTTCATTCCTTCTTTCCTTCATTCTTTCTTCCTTTCTCGCTTTCTTTCGTTTTTTCTGTCTATCCTTCCTTCTTTCCTTCCATCGTTCTTTCTTATTTTCTTTCTTGCTTTCTCTCATTCTTTCTTCATTCTTTCTTCCTTCTTTCTTACATTGTTTCTTTCCTTCTTTCGTTCCTTCGTTCTTTCCTTCTTTCTATTGTTCTTTCTTTCCTTCTTTCTTTGTTTCTTTCGTTCTTTCTTCCTCTCTCCCTTGATTTCTTTCTTTCTAACATTCTTTCATTCTTTCTTTGATTTCTTTGTTTCTTTGTTTCTTTGTTTCTTTCCTTCTTTCTTTCCTTCTTTCTTTCTTTCCCTCCGTCATTCCGTATTACTTTCCTTGTTTCTTTCCTTCTGTCCTTCATTTTTCTTTTCCTCTTTCTTTCCTTCTTAGCTTCTTTCGTTTCTTTTTTCCTTCTTTCTGCCCTTCTTTCTTTCCTTCATTCCTTCTTTCTTCCATTCTTTCCGTATTTCTGTACTTCCTTCCTTCTTTCTTTCCTTCTTTCCTTCTTTAATTCTATCTTCCCCCTTTCTTTCTTTGTTTCTTTGTTTCTTTGTTTCTTTCTGTCTTTCTTCCTTTCTTTCTTTCATTCTTTCTGACTGTCTTTCTTTCTTTCCTTCTTTCCTTCCTTCTTTCTTTGCTTCGTTCTTCCTTTCCATCTTTCTTTCTTTCTTCTGTTCTTTCTTTCTTTCTTTCTTTCGTTCTTTCATTTTTTCCCTGTCTTTCTTTCTTTCCTTCTCTCTTTCCTTCTTTCTTTCCTTCTTTGTTTTATTCTTTCTTTCATTTTTTCTTCCTTCTTTCTTCCATTGATTCTTTTATTCCTTCTTTTGTTCTTTCATTCTCTCTTTCTTTTTTATTTCCTTCATTCTTTCTTTCTTTCTTTCTTTCTTTCTTTCTTTCTTTCTTTCTTTCTTTCTGTCTTTCTTTCTTTCTTTCCTTATTTCCTTCTTTCCTCATTTCCCTCTTTCCTTATTCCTTTCCTTCTTTCTTTGCTTTATTCCTTCTTATTTACCTTCATTCCCTTTTTCCTTCTTATCTTCCTTCCTTCTTTGTTTCCTTCATTCTTAATTTCCCTCTTTCTTTCTTTCCTTCCTTCATTCTTTCTTCCTTTCTTGCTTTCGTTCCTTTTTTCTTTCTGTCTTTCCTTCCTTCCTTCCTTCCTTCATTCTGTCATGCTTTCTTTCCTTTTTCTTTCATTTTTCCCTATGTCTTTCTTTCCTTAACTCTTTCCTTCTTTCCTTAATTGTTTTGTTTCCTTCTCTCCTTCCTTCTTTCTTTCCTTCTTTGTTTCATTCTTTCTTTCATTCTTTCTTCCTTCTTTCTTCCATTGTTTCTTCCTTTCTTTCTTTTTTCTTTCTTTCCTTCTTCTTTCTTTCTTTTTATCTTTCTTTCATTCTTTTTCTTTCTATCTTTCTTTCACTTTCTTTCTTTCTTTCTTTTTTCTTTCTTTCTTTGATTCTTTCTTTGTTTCTTCTTTGTTTCTTTCTTTGTTTGTTTGTTTCTTTCTTTTTCTTTCTTTCTTTATTTCTTTCTTTCTTACTTTCTTTCTTTCTTTCTCTCATTCTTTCTTACATTATTTCTTTCCTTCTTTCTTTCCTTCGTTCTTTCGTTCTTTCTATTGTTCGTTCTTTCCTTCTTTCTTTCTTCTTTCATTCCTTCCTTCTTTCCTTCTTTCTTGCTTTCCCTCTTTCTTTATTTCGTTCCTTTTTTCTTTCTTTTCTTCATTTATTCTTATTTCCTTCTTTCCCTCATTCTTTCCTTCCATCTTTGCTTCCTTCGCTCTTTCCTTCTTTCTTCATTTCCCTCTTTGTTTGTTTGTTTCTTTTTTCTTTGTTTGTTTGTTTCTTTCTTTCTTTCTTTCTCTCCTTCTTTCCTTATTTCTTTCCTTCTTTCTTTGATTCTTTCTTTCGTCTTTCTTTCTTTCTTATTAGTTTCTTTCATTCCTTCTTTCTTTCGTTTTTCTTTCTTTCTTTTTAGTTTCTTTCTTTCCTTCTTTCCTTCCTTCCTTCATTCCGTATTACTTTCCTCCTTTCTTTCGTTTTTATTTCTTTCTTTTTAGTTTCTTTCTTATATTCTGCCTTTTATTTTTTCTTTCCTTCTCTCTTTTCTTCTTTGCGTCTTTCGTTCCTTCTTTCTTTCTTTCTTTCTTTCTTTCTTTCTTGGTTTCTTTCTTTCTTATTTCCTTCATTCCTTCTTTCCTCCTTTCTTTCCGTCTTTCTTTCGTTCTTTATTTCTCTTTTTCCTTCTATGTTGCTTTCCTCCTTTCTTTACGTCTTTACGTCATGCTTTACTTCATTCCTTCTTTCCTTCCCTCTTTCCTTCTTTCTTTCCTTGTTTCCTTCCTTCATTTCTTCTTTCATTACTTCCTTTTTCTTTCCTTCTTTCCTTCTTTGTTTCTTAGCTTCTTTGCTTCTTTCTTTCCTTCATTGTTTATTTCTTTGTTTCTTCCTTCTTTGTTTCTTTCTTTGAAGAAGAGAAGAAAATAGGAAGGAAGGAAAGAAAGAAAGAAGGAAAGAAACAATGAAACAGGGAAAGGAGAAAGAAGGAAAGAAAGAAAGGAATGAAAAAAGAGGGAAAGAAAGAAGGAAAGAATGAACAAGGAAAGAAAGAAAGAAGGAAAGAACGAAAGAAAGAAAGGGAAAGAAAGAAGGAAAGAAGGAAAGAAAGAAGGAATGAATGAAAGAAGGAAGGAAACACCGAAACAACGAGAGAAAGAAAGTAAGAAACTAAAAGTAAAGAAAGAAAGAAAGAAAGAGGGAAAGAAATGAATCAAAAAGGAGGGATAGAAAGAAGCAAAGAAACAATGAATAAAGGAAAGAAAGGAGGAAAGAAAGAAAGAAGGAAACAAAGAACAAGGAAAGAAAGAAGGAACGAAAAAACGAAAGAAAGAAAGGGAAAGAAAGAATGAAAGAAGGAAAGAAAGAACGAAAGAGAGAAGGAAAGAAAGAAATAAAGAAAGAAGGAAGGAAAGAAGGAAGGAAAGAAGGAAAGAAAGAAAGAAAGAATGAAAGAAAGAAGGAAAGCAAGAAAGAACGAAAGAAAGAAAGAAAGAAACAAAGAAAGAAGCAAAGAAAGATCGAAAGTAAGTACGAAAGAAAGAATTAAGGAAAGAAAGAAAAAAAGAAAGAAAGAATGAATTAAAGAAAGAAAGAAATAAAGAAGGTAAGACAGAAAGAATGGAGAAACAATCAAACAAATGAAGAAAGAAAGGAAGGAAGAAGGAAAGAAAGAAATAGTGAAACAAAGAAAGAGAGACACAGAAAGAAACAAACAAACAAAGAAGGAAAGAAAGAAACAAAGCGAGAACGAATGAAAAAGATAGGAAAGAACGAACGAAAGAAAGATCGAAACAATGAACGAAAGAAAGATAGAAAGAAGGAAAGAAAGAAGGAAAGAAAAAAGGAAAGAAAGGATGAAGGTGAGACAGAAAGGAAAAAAAGAAGCAAAGAAAGAAACAGAGAGAGACAGAAAGAAAGAGAGAAACAAAGAAAGAGAGAGACAGAAAGAAAGAAAGAAAAAAGGAAAGAAATAAAGAAGGAAGGAAGGAATGAAGAAAGAAATAAATAAAGAGAAGATGAAGAAAGAAAGAGGGAAAGAAAGTAAGAAAGAGAGAAAGAGAGAACGAAAGAGTGAAAAAAGGAAAGAAAGAAGGAAAGAAGGAAAGAAAGAAATAAAGAAAGTAACAACGAATGAAAGAAAGAAGGAAAGAAAGTAAGAAAGAATGAAAGAAAGAATAAAGGAAAGATGGAAGGTAAGATAGAGAGAAACTAAGAAACAAACAAACAAACAAAGAAGGAAAGAAAGAAGGAAGCAAGGAATGAAGAAAGACAGAAAGAAAGAAAGGAACGACGAAAGAACAAAACAATGAAACAAAGTCAGAAAGAAAGAAAGAGACAGAAAGAAACAAACAAACAAAGGGGGAAGGAAGGAAAGAAAGAAATGTAGGAAGAACGAAAAAAAGAAAGAAAGAAGGAAATAAAGAAAGAGGGAAGGAAAGAAAGAAATAAAGAAAGAAGGAAGTATGGTAGGAAGGATGGAGAGGAAGAAAGGAAGAGAGAAAGGAAGAAGGAAAGAAGGAAGGAAAGAAACCAAGAAGGAAATAAATAATGAAGGAAAGAAAGAAAGAAAGAAAGAAAGAAAAAAGAAAGAAAGAAAGAATGAAAGAGTGAAAGGACAGAAAAAGAAATAAGGATAGAGAGAAACAAAGAAAGAAGGAAGGGTGGAATGAAGAAAACAACAAGAGAGAAGGAAAGAAGGAAAGAAAGAACGAAAGAAGGAAGGAAAGAGAGAAAGAAAGATAAAAGAAAGAAGGTAAGACTGAAAGAAAGAAAGAAAGGAAGAAAGAAAGAAGGAAACAAAGAAGCAAAGATACAAAGATACAGAGAAAGAAAGAGAGACAGAAAGAAAGAAATAAAGGAAGAAAGAAAAAAAGAAAGAAAGAAGGCAAGAAAGAAATCAACAAAGAAAGAAGGAAAGGGAGGAAGGAAATAAGAAAGATAAAGAAAGAAAGAAAGTAAGAAAGACAGAAGGACAGAAAGAAAGAGAGAAGAAATAAGGAATGAAGAAAGACAGAAATAATTGAACAAAGAAAGAAAGAAAGAAATAAAAAAAGAATGCACGAAAGAAAGAAGAAAAGAAAGAAGGAAAAAATCAAAGAAAGATAGAAAGAAATAAAGAAAGAAAGAAAGAACCAAAGAAAGAAGGAAAAAAGTTGTAATTAAAGAAAGAAAGAAACAAGGTAAGGCAGAAAGAAAGAAAAAAGAAAGAAACAAAGAAAGAAAGAGAGAGAAAGAGAGAAAGAAAGAAACAAAGAAAGAAAAAAGAAAAAACGAAAGAAAGAAAGAAGTATAGAATGAAAGAAAGAAACAAAAATAAACAAAGAAGGAAGTAAAGAAAGAAAGAATGAAAGAAAGAAGGAAAGACGGAAAGAAAGCAGGTGGAAAGGAATCAAGAAAGATAGAAAGAGAGAAGGAAGAAAGAAAGAAATAAAGAAAGAGAGAAAAAGAAAGAAAGAAAGAACGAAAGAAAGAAGGAAAGAAAGAAAGAAGGTAAGGCAGCAAGAAAAAAACAAAGAAAAAAGAAAGAGAGACAGAAAGAAAGAAAGAAAGAAAGAAAGAAAGAAAGTATGAATGAAAGAACGAACGAAAGAAAGAAAATAAGAAAGAAAGAAAGAAAGAAGGAAAGAGAGAAGGAAACAAAGAAATAAATAAAGAAAGTAGTATGGAAGGAAGATGGGGAGGCAGAAAGGAAGAGAGAAAGGAAGAAAGAAGGAAGGAAAGAAAGAAACAAGGAAAGAAAGAAAGAAGGAAGGAAAGAAAGAAGGAAGTTATCAAAGAAAGACAGAAAGAAAGAAAAAGAAGGAAAGCAAGAAAGAATGAAAGACTGAAAGAAGGAAAGAAAAAGAAATGCAGAAAGAGAGAAAGAAAGAAGGAAGGAATGAAGTAAGCAACAAATAGAGAAAGAAAGAACGAAAGAAAGAGGGAAAGAAAGAAAGAAAGAATGAAAGAAAGGAAGAACGAAAGAAAGAAGTTAAGACTGTACGAAGGAAAGAAAGAAACAAGGAAAGAAAGAAGGTAAGAAAGAAAGAACGAAACAAAGAAAGAAATAAAGTAAGAAAGAACGAAACAATGAAACCAAGTCAGAAAGAAAGAAAGAGACAGAAAGAAAGAAAGAAACAAACAAACAAAGAAGGAAAGAAGGAAAGAAAGAAAGAAAGAAAGGTAGGAATAACGAAAGAAAGAAAGAAAGAGAGACGGAAAGAAAGGAAGAAAGAAAGAAAGAAGGAAGTATGGAAGGAAGGATGGAGATAAAGAACGGAAGAGGGAAAGGAAGAAAGAAAGAAGGAAGGAAAGAAAGAAGGAAAGAAAGAAAGTAGGAAAGAAATAAAGAGAGAAAAAAGAAGGAATAAATGAAAGAAAGAAAGAAAGAAGGAAAGAGAGAAGGACAGAAATAAAGAAAGAAAAAAAGGAAAGAAAGAAAGAATGAAACAGCGAAAGAAGAAAATTAAAATAACTAAAGAAAGAGAGAAAGAAAGAAAGAAGGAAGGAATGAAATAAAGCAAGAAAGAGAGAACGAAAGAAAGAACGAAAGAAGGAAAGAGAGAAAGAATAAAAGACAAAAGAAAGAAGGTAAGACTGAAAAAAAGAAAGAAAGAAAGAAGGAAAGAAAGAAAGAAACAAAGAAACAGAGAAAGAAAGAGAGACAGAAAGAGAGAAACAAAGGAAAAAAGGAAAAAAGAAGGCAACAAAGAAATGAACAGAGAAAGAAAGAAATGAAGAAAGAAACTTAAAGAAAGAAAGAAAAGAGAAGGTAAAAAGGAAAGAAGGAGAGAATGAACGAAAGAAAGAAAGAACAAAAGAAAGAAGAAAAAAATGAAAGAAAGATAGAAATAAATAAAGAAAGAAAGAAAGAAAGATAGAAAGAAAGAAAGAAAGAAAGAAAGAAAGAAAGAAAGAAAAAAGAAAGAAAGAAAGAAGGAAGGAAGGAAGGAATGAAGAAATAAATAAATAAAGAGAAGATGAAGAAAGAAAGAGGGAAAGAAAGTAAGAAAGAGAGAAACAGAGAACGAAAGAGTGAAAAAAGGAAAGAAAGAAGGAAAGAAGGAAAGAAAGAAATAAAGAAATAATGAAAGAAATAAGAGAAAAAAGAAAGAGAAAAAGAAAGAAGTTAGGAAGGAGTGAAAAAAGATAGAACGAAACAAAGAAAGAACGAAAGAAAGAAGAAAAGAAAGAACGAATGAAAGAAAGAACGAAAGAAAGAAAGAAGGAAAAACGAAAGAAAGAAAGAAGGAAAGAGCGAAAGAAGGACAGAAAGAAAGAATGAATGGAAGAAAGAAAGAAAGAAAGAGAAAAAAAAGAGAAAAAGAAAGAAGGTATGGAGGAGTGAAAAAAGATAGAACGAAACAAAGAAAGAACGAAAGAAAGAAGGAAAGAAAGAACGAAAGAAAGAAACAAACAAACAAATAAAGAAAGAACGAAAGAGAGAAAGAAAGAAAGAAAGAAAGAGAGAAAAATAGAAACAAAGAAAGAAAGACAGAAAGAAAGAAACAAAGAAAGAAAGAAAGAATGAAAGAAAGAAACAAAGAAAGAAGGAAAGAAATAAAGAAAGAACGAAAGAGAGAAGGTAAGACAGAAAGAAAGAAACAAAGAAGGAAAGAGAGAGACAGAAAGAAAGAATCAATGGAAGAAAGAAAGAAGGAAGGAAACGAAGGAAGAACGAAGGAAGTAATGAAGAAAGAAAGAAAGAAAGAAAGAAAGGAAGAAAGAAAGAAACATTGAAACAAAGAAAGAACGAGAGAGACAGAAATAAAGAAGGAAAGAAAGAAAGAAAGAAAGAAAGAAAGAAAGAAAGAAAGAAAGAAAGAAAGAAAGAAAGAAAGAAAAGAAAGAATGAAAGCAGGAAGGATGGAAGGAATAATGGAGAGGCAAGAAACAAATAAAGAAGGAAAGAAAAAAAACGAAAGAAAAAAGAGGGAAAAAAAGAAAAAAAGAATGAAAGGATGACGGAATGAAAGAAAGTAAGAAGTAAAGACAGAAAGAAAGAAAAATAAATAAAGAAAGAGAGAGAGAAAAAAAGAAGGAAGGAACGAAGGAATGAAGAAAGACAGAAAGAAACAAAGCAAGAACGAATGAAAGAAGGAAAGAAAGAACGAAAGAAAGTAAGAACCAAAGATGGAAAGAAAGAACAAAGGAAAGAAGTAAAGAAAGAATTAAAGAAAGAAAGAAAGAAAGAAGGTAAGGCAGAAAGAAAGATACAAAGAAAGAAAGAGAGAGAAAGAAAGAAACAAAGAAAGAAACAAAGAAAGAAAAAGAGAAAGAAAGAACGAAAGAAAGAAAAAAGAAAGAAAGAAGGAAATAAAGAAAGAAAGATAAAACAAAGAATGTAAGACTGAAAGAAAGAAAGAAAGAAAGAAAGAACGAAAGAAAGAAGCAAAGAAAGAAGCAAAGTAACAGAGAAAGAAAGAGAGACAGAAAGAAAGAAATAAAGAAAAAAAGAAGAAAGAAGGCAAGAAATGAATGAACAAAGAAAGAAAGAAAGGAAAAAAGAAACAACGAAATATTAATAAAGAAAGTTAGAAAGAAGGAAAGAAAGAAACAAAGAAACAAAGAAAAAAGGAAAGAAAGAGAGAGGCAGAAAGAAAGAAACAAAGAAAGGAAGAAGGAAAGCAAGAAAGGAAGAAAGAAAGAAACAAACAAAGAAAGAACAAAATAAGGAAAAAAGGATTATAGGAAAGAAAGAAAGAACGACCGAAAGAAAGAAAGAGAGAAAGAGAGGACGAAAGAAAGAAAGAAAGATGAAGGATAGAATGAAAGAAAGAAACAAATAAATAAAGGAAGAAGTAAAGAAAGACAGAAAGAAAGAAGGAAAGAAAGAAGGAAAAAAAGAAAAAATAACGAAAGATAGAAAGTGAGAGAAAGAAATAAAGAATGAGGGAAAGAAGGAAAAAAGGAAAAATGGAAAGAAGGAAAGAAAGAGAGAAAGAATGAAAGAAAGAAATGAAAGAAAGAAAGAGAGAAAGAAAATAACAAACAAACAAAGAACGGAAGAAAGAAGGAAGGAAAGAAAGAAAGAGCGAAAGAAAGAAGGAAAGAAGGATAGAAAGAAAGAACGAAAGAAAGAACGACAGAAAGAGAGAACGAAAGAAAGAATGAAGGAAAGAATGATAGAAAGATCGAAAGAAAGAAAGAGCGTAAGAAAGAAAGAACGTAAGAAAGAAAGAAGGAATGAAAGAAAGAAAGAAGGAAAGAAAGAAGGAAAAAAAGAAAAAAGAACGAAAGACAGAAAGTGAGAGAAAGAAAGAAGGAAAGAAGGAAAAAAGGAAAGAAGGAAACAAAGAGAGAAAGAATGAAAGAAAGAAATGAAAGAAAGAAAGAGAGAAAGAAAGAAACAAACAAACAAAGAACGAAAGAAAGAAGGAAAGAAAGAAAGAAAGAAAGAAAGAAGGAAAAAAGGAAAGAAAGAACGTAAGAAAGAAAGACCGAAAGAAAGAGAGAAAGAAAGAAAGTGAAGGAAAGATAGAGAGAAGGAGAGAAAGAAAGAATGAAAGAAAAAAGAAACGTGGTAAGACAGAAAGAACGAAAGAATCTAGGAAAGAAAGAAAGAAAGAAAGAAAGGAAGAAAGAAGAAAAGAAAGAATGAACGAAAAAGGAAGTAATAAAGAAAGAGAGAGAGAAGGAACGAAACATGGAAGGAAACAAAGAAACAAAGAAACAAAGAATCACAGAAACAAAGAAAGAAAGAGAGAGAGACAGAAAGAAAAAAGAAACAAAGGGAGAAGGAAGGAATGAATTAAAGAAAGAAAGATCGAAAGAAAGAAGGAAACAATGAAGCAAACAAGGAAAGAAAGAAAGAAAGAACGAAAGAAACTAGGAAAAAAAGCGAAAGAACGAAAAAAGAAACAACGAAAGAAAGAAAGAAAGAGAGGAAGAAAGAAGGAAGGAAGGAATAAAGAAAGAGGGAAAGAAATAAAGAACGAAAGAAAGAAAGAACGAAAGAAAGAAAGAGATAACGAAAGAAAGAAGGATAAGAAAGAACGAAAAAAGAGAGAAAGAAAGAAGGAAAGAAAGAAAGGATGGAAGCAGGTAAGAAAGAAAGAAAAAGAAAGAAAGAAGGAAAGAGATAAAGAAAGAGAGAAGGAAGGAAGAATTGAAGAAAGAAACAAAGAAAGATCAAAGGAAAGAAAGAACGAGAGAAAGAAAGCAGGAAGGAAAGAAAGAAAGAAACAGGGAAATAAAGAAGGAAAGAATGAAGAAACAAACAAACAAACAAAGAACGTAAGAAAGAAGGAAGGAAAGAAAGAAAGAACGAAAGAAAGAAAGAAAGAAACAATGTAATTAAGAAGGAAAGAAAGAAAGAAAGACAGAAAGGAAGGAGTGAAGGAAGAAACAAAGGAAGGAAGGAAGGAGGAAAGAAACAATGAAGCAAACAAAGAAGGAAAGAAAGAAAGAACGAAAGAAAGATGGAAAGAAGGGAAGACAGATATAAAGAAAGACAGACAGAAAGAAGAAAGTAAGCAAAGAAAGAACGAAATAAACAAAGAAAGAAGCAAAGAAAGAAAGAAAGAAGGAAACAGAAAGAAAGAATGAAAGAAAGAGGTAAAGAAGAATGGAAAGAAGGAAGGAGAGGAAGAATGAAGGAATGAAGGAAATAAGGATAGAACGAAGCAAAGAGAGAATGAAAGTAAGATAGAAAGAAAGAAAGGAAGAAAGAAAGAAAAAAAGAAGGAAATAAAGAAAGAAAGAAACAAACAAACAAACAAAGAGATAAAGATGAATGCAAAGAAGGAAGAAAGGAAATGAAGAATGAAAGAATGAAGGAAAGAAGGATAGTAGGAAAGAAAGAAAGAAAGAATGAAAGAAAGATACAAAGAAAGAAAGCAAAAAGGAAAGAAAGAAAAAAGGAACAAAGAAAAAGGGAAGAGCTAAAGAAAGAGATAAAGAAGAATGGAAAGAAGGAAAGAAGGAAGGAAGGAGAGGAAAAATGAAAGAATGAAGGAAAGAAATAGATAGAAAAAAAGGAAGAAAGAAAGAAAGAAAGAATGAAAGAAAGAAAGAAAGATAGAAGGAAAGAAAGAAAGAATGAAAGAAAGAAAGAAAGAAAGAAAGAAAGAAAAAAAAGAAGAACAGAATGAAAGAAAGATAGAAAAAAAGAAAGACACAAACAAAGGACAGAAACAAAGTGAGAAAGAAGAAAGTATTAAAAAAAGAAACAAACAACGAAAGAAAGAAATAAAGAAAGAAAGAAAAAAGAAAGAAAGACAGACAAAAAGAAGAAAGTAAGCAAAAAGGAACGAAAGAAACAAAGAAAGAAGCAAAGAAAGAAAGAAGGAAACAGAAAGAAAGAATGAAACAAAGAGGTAAAGAAGAATGGAAAGAAGGAAGGAAGGGAAGAATGAAGGAATGAAGGAAATAAGGATAGAACGAAGGAAAGAGTGAAGGAAAGAAAGAAAGAAAGTAAGAAAGAAGGAAAGAAAGAAAGGAGGAAAGAAACAAAGAGAAAGAAACAGAAAGAAAGAAAGAAAGAAAGAAAGAAAGAAAGAAACAAAGAGATAAATAAGAATGGAAAGAAGGAAGGAAGGAATGGAAGAATGGAAGAATGAAAGAATGAAGGAAACAAGGATAGAAGAAAAGAAAGATAGAATGAAAGAATGAAAGAAAGAAAGAAAGTAAGAAAGAAAGAAAGAAAGAGATAAACAAAGAAATAAACCAAGAAGCACAGAAAGAAATAATGGAAGAAAGAAGGAAAGAAAAAAAGAAAGAAAGAAGGAAACAGAAAGAAAGAAAGAGTCAAAGAAGAATGGAAAGAAGGTAGGAAGGAAAATAAGAATGAAAGGAAGAATGAAAGAAAGAAAGAGATAGAAAAGAGAGAAAGAATGAAACAAAGAAAGAAAAAAAGAAAGAAAGAACAAAGTAGGAAAGAAAGTAAGAAAGAGATAAAGAAGAATGGAAAGAAGGTAGGAAGGAAAATAAGAATGAAAGAAAGAACGAAAGAAAGAAAGATATAAAGAAAGAAAGAAAGAAGGACACAAAGAAATAAGGAAACTCAGAAGGAAAGAAGTAAAGAAAGAAATAAAGAGCGAAAGAAAGTAGGAAAGAAGGAAAGAAAGATAGAAGGAAAGAAAGAGAGAAAGAATACAAGAAAGAAAGAAAGAGAGAAAGAAACAATGAAAGAAAAAAGAAAGAAATAAAGATAGAAAGAGAGAAAGAAAGAAAGAAAGAAAGAAAGAAAGAAAGAATGGAAGAAAGAATGAAAGAAATACATAAATATGAATGGAAAGTAGAAAGGAAGAAGGGAAGAATGAAAGAATGAAGGAAACAAGGATACAAGGAAAGAAAGAAAGATAGAAAGAAAGAAATGAATAAAGAAAGAAAGAAAGAAATAAAGAAAGAAAGAGATAAAGAAGAATGGAAAGAAGGTAGGAAGGAAAATAAGAATGAAAGAAAGAATGAAAGAAAGAAAGGGAGAAGGAAAGAGAGAAAGAATGAAACAAAGAAAGAAAGAAAAAAGGAAAGAAAAAAAGAAATCAAAAAGAAACAAAGAAACTAGGAAAGAAGGAAAGTAAGAAAGTAAGAAAGAGAAAGAAACAAAAAGAATTAAATAAAGGAAGAAAGAAAGACATAAATATGAATGGAAAGAAGAAAGGAAGGAAAGGAAGCATGAAAGAATGAAGGAAACAAGGATACAAGGAAAGAAAGAAAGATAGAAAGAAAGAAAGAAAAAAGAAAGAAGGAAAAGAAAGAAATACAGAAAGAAGGAAGGAAGGTAAGAAAGAAAGAGAGAAACAAACAAACAAACAAAGAAGGAAACAAAGAAAGAAAGAAACAGTTAAGAAAGTAAGAAAGAAAGAAACAAGGAAGGAAAAAAAGAATGAAAAAATGAAAGAAAGAAAGAAAGAAGGATGGAAAGAAGGTAGGAAAGAAAGAAGGAAGGAAAAAAAGAAGGAAACAAGGAAACAAAGAAAGAAGGAAAGAAGGAACTAACAGAAAGAAAGAGAGAAGGAAAGAAAGAGACAAAGAGGACTGGAGAGAAGGAACGTGGGAAAGGAAGAATGAGAGAAAGAAGGAAAGAAAGAAAGATAGAAATGAAAGACAGAAAGAAAGAAGGAAACAAACAAACAAAAAAGATAGAATGAAGGAAAGAAAGATGGAAAGAAACAAAGAAGCAATGAAACGATGAAAGAAAGAAAGAAAGAAAGAAGGAAAGAAGAAATGAAAGAAAGAAAGAAAGAAATAAAGAGACAAAGAAGAATGGAGAGAAGGAAGGAAGGAAAGGAAGAATGAGACAAAGAAGGAAATAACGATAGAAAGAAAGAAAGAAAGAAAGAAAGAAATAAAGAAAGATAGAATTAAAGAAGGATGGAAAGAAGGAAAGAAAGAATCAAACAAAGAAATAAAGAAGGATGGAAAGAAGGAAAGAGAGAATGAAAGAAGTATGGTAAGAAGGAAGAAAGAAGGAATGCTAGAAAGAAAGAAAGAAAGAGATAAACAAGAAATGAGAGAAGGAAGGAAAGGAAGAATGAGAGAAGGAAGGAAATAAAGATAGAGAGAAAGAGAGAAAGAAAGAAACAAACAAACAAAGAAAGAAAGAGAGAAAGAAAGAAAGAAACACACAAAGAAAGAAAGAATGAAGGAAGTAAAGAAGGATGGAAAGAAGGAAAGAGAGAATGAAACAAAGAAGTAAACAAGGATGGAAAGAAGCAAAGAAAGAATGAAAGAAAGAAGCAATGAAGTATGGAAAAAAGGAAGAAAGAAGGAATGCAAGAAAGAAAGAAAGAAACAAAGAAAGAAAGAAAGAAAGAAAGATAGAAAGAAAGAAAGAAACAAACAAACAAAAAAAATTAAAGAAAGAGCGAAAAAAAGAGAGAAAGCAAGCAAGGAAGAAATATAACTAAGAAAGAAACAAATAGGAAAGAAAAAGAAAAAGAGAGACAGAAAGAAAGAACGAAAGAAAGAAAGAAAGAAAGAAACAAAGAGATAAATAAGAATGGAAAGAAGGAAGGAAGGAATGGAAGAATGGAAGAATGAAAGAATGAAGGAAACAAGGATAGAAGAAAAGAAAGATAGAATGAAAGAATGAAAGAAAGAAAGTAAGAAAGAAAGAAAGAAAGAAAGAGATAAACAAAGAAATAAACCAAGAAGCACAGAAAGAAATAATGGAAGAAAGAAGGAAAGAAAAAAAGAAAGAAGGAAACAGAAAGAAAGAAAGAGTCAAAGAAGAATGGAAAGAAGGTAGGAAGGAAAATAAGAATGAAAGGAAGAATGAAAGAAAGAAAGAGATAGAAAAGAGAGAAAGAATGAAACAAAGAAAGAAAAAAAGAAAGAAAGAACAAAGTAGGAAAGAAAGTAAGAAAGAGATAAAGAAGAATGGAAACAAGGTAGGAAAGAAAATAAGAATGAAAGAAAGAACGAAAGAAAGAAAGATATAAAGAAAGAAAGAAAGAAGGACACAAAGAAATAAGGAAACTCAGAAGGAAAGAAGTAAAGAAAGAAATAAAGAACGAAAGAAAGTAGGAAAGAAGGAAAGAAAGATAGAAGGAAAGAAAGAGAGAAAGAATACAAGAAAGAAAGAAAGAGAGAAAGAAACAATGAAAGAAAAAAGAAAGAAATAAAGATAGAAAGAGAGAAAGAAAGAAAGAAAGAAAGAAAGAAAGAAAGAAAGAAAGAAAGAAAGAAAGAATGGAAGAAAGAATGAAAGAAATACATAAATATGAATGGAAAGTAGAAAGGAAGAAGGGAAGAATGAAAGAATGAACGAAACAAGGATACAAGGAAAGAAAGAAAGATAGAAAGAAAGAAATTAATAAAGAAAGAAAGAAATAAAGAAAGAAAGAAAGAGATAAAGAAGAATGGAAAGAAGGTAGGAAGGAAAATAAGAATGAAAGAAAGAATGAAAGAAAGAAAGGGAGAAGGAAAGAGAGAAAGAATGAAACAAAGAAAGAAAGAAAAAAGGAAAGAAAAAAAGAAATCAAAAAGAAACAAAGAAACTAGGAAAGAAGGAAAGTAAGAAAGTAAGAAAGAGAAAGAAACAAAAAGAATTAAATAAAGGAAGAAAGAAAGACATAAATATGAATGGAAAGAAGAAAGGAAGGAAAGGAAGCATGAAAGAATGAAGGAAACAAGGATACAAGGAAAGAAAGAAAGATAGAAAGAAAGAAAGAAAAAAGAAAGAAGGAAAAGAAAGAAATACAGAAAGAAGGAAGGAAGGTAAGAAAGAAAGAGAGAAACAAACAAACAAACAAAGAAGGAAACAAAGAAAGAAAGAAACAGTTAAGAAAGTAAGAAAGAAAGAAACAAGGAAGGAAAAAAAGAATGAAAAAATGAAAGAAAGAAAGAAAGAAAGAAAGAAGGATGGAAAGAAGGTAGGAAAGAAAGAAGGAAGCAAAGAAAGAAGGAAACAAGGAAACAAAGAAAGAAGGAAAGAAGGAACTAACAGAAAGAAAGAGAGAAGGAAAGAAAGAGACAAAGAGGACTGGAGAGAAGGAACGTGGGAAAGGAAGAATGAGAGAAAGAAGGAAAGAAAGAAAGATAGAAAGAAAGACAGAAAGAAAGAAGGAAACAAACAAACAAAAAAGATAGAATGAAGGAAAGAAAGAAAGAAATAAAGAGACAAAGAAGAATGGAGAGAAGGAAGGAAGGAAAGGAAGAATGAGACAAAGAAGGAAATAACGATAGAAAGAAAGAAAGAAAGAAATAAAGAAAGATAGAATTAAAGAAGGATGGAAAGAAGGAAAGAAAGAATCAAACAAAGAAATAAAGAAGGATGGAAAGAAGGAAAGAGAATGAAAGAAGAATGGTAAGAAGCAAGAAAGAAGGAATGCTAGAAAGAAAGAAAGAAAGAAAGAAAGAAAGAGATAAACAAGAAATGAGAGAAGGAAGGAAAGGAAGAATGAGAGAAGGAAGGAAATAAAGATAGAGAGAAGGAGAGAAAGAAAGAAACAAACAAACAAAGAAAGAAAGAAAGAGAGAAAGAAAGAAAGAAACACACAAAGAAAGAAAGAATGAAGGAAGTAAAGAAGGATGGAAAGAAGGAAAGAGAGAATGAAACAAAGAAGTAAACAAGGATGGAAAGAAGGAAAGAAAGAATGAAAGAAAGAAGCAATGAAGTATGGAAAAAAGGAAGAAAGAAGGAATGCAAGAAAGAAAGAAAGAAACAAAGAAAGAAAGAAAGAAAGATAGAAAGAAAGAAACAAACAAACAAACAAACAAAATGAAAGAAACAGCGAAAAAAAGAGAGAAAGCAAGCAAGGAAGAAATATAAGTAAGAAAGAAACAAACAAGGAAAGAAAAAGAAAAAGAGAGACAGAAAGAAAGAACGAAAGAAAGAAAGAGAGAATGAAAGAGAGAAAGAAAGAAAGAAAGAAAGAAAGAAAGAAAGAAGGAATGAAAGATAGAAAGAGACAAAGAAGAATAGAAAGAAGGAAGGAAAGGAAGAATGAGAGAAAGAAGGAAAGAAGGATAGAAGGAAAGACAGAAAGAAAGAAAGAAAGAAAGAGAGATAAATAGAAGCAAGGAAAGAAGGAAGGATGGAAAGAAGGAAGGAAAGAAAGAAGGAAATAATGAAACAAAGAAAGAAGGAAAGAAGAAAGGAAAGAAAGAAGCAAAGGAAGAACGAAAGAAAGAAAGAAAGAAAAAGAAACAAAGAAAGTAAGAAAGAAAGAAAGGAAGTAAGTAAGAAAGTAAGTAAGAAAGAAATATAAGAAAAAGAAAGAAAGAAAGCAGCAAAGACGGAAAGAAAGAGAAAAAGAGAGACAGAAAGAAAGAAAGAAAGAAACAAACAAACAAAGAAGGAAAGAAGGAAAGAAAGAAAGGGACAAAGAAGAATTTAGAGAGGGAAGGAAATGAATAATGAGAGAAAGAAGGAAAGAAAGAAGGATAGAAGGAAACAAAGAAAGAAAGAAGGAAAGAAAGACAGAAGGAATGAAACTATGAAAGAAAGAAACAAACAAAGAAAGACAGAAACACAGAAAGAAAGAAATAAAGAAATAAAGAAAGAAAGAAAGAAAGAAAGGAAAAAACGAAGAAAGAAATAAAGGAAGAACGAAAGAAGGAAAGAAAGAAGGAAGGTAAGAAAGAAGGAAACAAGGAAACAAAGAAAGAAGGAAAGAAAGAAAGAAGGAAGGAAAGAAACAAAGAAAGTAAGAAAGACAGAAAGAAAGAAAGGAAGAAAAGAAGAAAGAAATAAAGAAATAAAGAAGGAAAGAAAAAAAGATAGAAGGAAAAGAAAGAAAGACAGAAAGAAGGAAGGAAAGTATGAAAGAAAGAAAGAAACAAACAAACAAAGAAAGAAAAAAGAAAGAAAGAAACAGAGAAAGTAACAAAGAAAGAAACAAGGAAGGAAGGAAAGACAGAATGAAAAAATAAAAGAAAGAAAGAAAGATAGAAGGAAGGAAAAAAGCTAGGAAAGAAAGAAGGAAGGAAAGAAAGAAGGAAACAAGGAAACAAAGAAAGAAGGAAAGAAGGGACTAACAGAAAGAAAGAGAGAAGGAAAGAAAGAGACAAAGAGGAATGGAGAGAAGGAACGTGGGAAAGCAAGAATGAGAGAAAGAAGGAAAGAAAGGAAGATAGAACTAGACAGAAAGAAAGAAAGAATGAAACAAACAAAAAAGATAGAATGAAAGAAAGAAAGATGGAAAGAATGAAAGAAGGAATGAAACGATGAAAGACAGAAAGAAAGAAAGAAAGAAAGAAGGAAATTAGTAAAGAAAGAAAGAAAGAAAGAAAGAAAGAGACAAAGAAGAATGGAGAGAAGGAAGGAAGGAAAGGAAGATTGAGACAAAGAAGGAAATAACGATAGAAAGAAAGAAAGAAATAAAGAAAGAAAGACAGAAAGAAAGAATTAAAGAAGGATGGAAAGAAGGAAAGAAAGAATCAAAGAAAGTAGTAAAGAAGGATGGAAAGAAGGAAAGAGAGAATGAACGAAGTATGGAAAGAAGGAAAGAAAGAAAGAAAGAAAGAAAGAAAGAAAGCAAGAAAGAAAGTAAGAAAGAAAGAAAGAGATAAACAAGATTTGAGAGAAGGAAGGAAACGAAGAATGAGAGAAAGAAGGAAATACAGCTAGAAAGAAAGAGAGAAAGAAAGAAAGAAAGAAACAAAGAAAGAAAGAAAATAAAGAAAGAAAGAGAGAAAGAAAGAAAGAAGGAAACAAACAAACAAAGAAAGAAAGAAAGAAAGAATGAAAGAATTAAAGAAGGATGGAAAGAAAGAAAGAGAGAATGAAACAAAGAAGTAAAGAAGTATGGAAAAAAGGAACGAAAGAAGCAAAGAAAGAAAGAAAGAAGGTAACAGAAAGAAAGAATGAAAGAAAGAGGTAAAGAAGAATTGAAAGAAGGAAGGAAGGGAAGAATGAAGGAATGAAGGAAATAAGGATAGAACGAAGGAAAGAGAGAATGAAAGTAAGATAGAAAGAAAGAAGGCAAGAAAGAAAGAAAAAATGAAAGAAAGAAAGAAAAAAAGGAAGGAAAGAAATAAATAAATAAATAAAGAAAGAAACAAACAAACAAAGAGATAAAGATGAATGGAAAGAAGAAAGAAAGGAAATGAAGAATGAAAGAATGAAGGAAAGAAGGATAGTAGGAAAGAAAGAAACAAAGAATGAAAGAAAGATAGAAAGAAAAAAGAAAGAAAGAAGGAAACAAATCAAACAAAAAAGAGAGAATGAAGGAAAGAAAGATGGAAAGAAACAAAGAAGCAATGAAACGATGAAAGAAAGAAAGAAAGAAGGAAAGAAGAAATGAAAGAAAGAAAGAAATAAAGAGACAAAGAAGAATGGAGAGAAGGAAGGAAAGGAAGAATGAGACAAAGAAGGAAATAACGATAGAAAGAAAGAAAGAAATAAAGAAAAATAGAATTAAAGAAGGATGGAAAGAAGGAAAGAAAGAATCAAACAAAGAAGTAAAGAAGGATGGAAAGAAGGAAAGAGAGAATGAAAGAAGTATGGAAAGAAGGAAGAAAGAAGGAATGCTAGAAAGAAAGAAAGAGATAAACAAGAAATGAGAGAAGGAAGGAAAGGAAGAATGAGAGAAGGAAGGAAATAAAGATAGAGAGAAAAAGAGAAAGAAAGAAACAAACAAAGAAAGAAAGAAAGAGAGAAAGAAAGAAACACACAAAGAAAGAAAGAATGAAGGAAGTAAAGAAGGATGGAAAGAAGGAAAGAGAGAATGAAACAAAGAAGTAAACAGGGATGGAAAGAAGGAAAGAAAGAATGAAAGAAAGAGGCAATGAAGTATGGAAAAAAGGAAGAAAGAAGGAATGCAAGAAAGAAAGAAACAAAGAAAGAAAGAAAGAAAGAAAGAAAGAAAGGTAGAAAGAAAGAAAGAAAGAAACAAACAAACAAAAAAAATGAAAGAAAGAGCGAAAAAAAGAGAGAAAGCAAGCAAGGAACAAATATAAGTAAGAAAGAAACAAACAAGGAAAGAAAAAGAAAAAGAGAGACAGAAAGAAAGAACGACAGAAAGAAAGAAAGAGAGAATGAAAGAGAGAAAGAAAGAAAGAAAGAAAGAAGGAATGAAAGAAAGAAAGAGACAAAGAAGAATAGAAAGAAGGAAGGAAAGGAAGAATGAGAGAAAGAAGGAAAGAAGGATAGAAGGAAAGACAGAAAGAAAGAAAGTAAGGAAAGAAGGAAGGATGGAAAGAAGGAAGGAAAAAAAGAAGGAAATAACGAAACAAAGAAAGAAAGAAAGGAAAAAACGAAGAAAGAAATAAAGGAAGAACGAAAGAAGGAAAGAAAGAAGGAAGGTAAGAAAGAAGGAAACAAGGAAACAAAGAAAGAAGGAAAGAAAGAAAGAAGGAAGGAAAGAAACAAAGAAAGTAAGAAAGACAGAAAGAAAGAAAGGAAGAAAAGAAGAAAGAAATAAAGAAATAAAGAAGGAAAGAAAAAAAGATAGAAGGAAAAGAAAGAAAGACAGAAAGAAGGAAGGAAAGTATGAAAGAAAGAAAGAAACAAACAAACAAAGAAAGAAAAAAGAAAGAAAGAAACAGAGAAAGTAACAAAGAAAGAAACAAGGAAGGAAGGAAAGACAGAATGAAAAAATAAAAGAAAGAAAGAAAGATAGAAGGAAGGAAAAAAGCTAGGAAAGAAAGAAGGAAGGAAAGAAAGAAGGAAACAAGGAAACAAAGAAAGAAGGAAAGAAGGGACTAACAGAAAGAAAGAGAGAAGGAAAGAAAGAGACAAAGAGGAATGGAGAGAAGGAACGTGGGAAAGCAAGAATGAGAGAAAGAAGGAAAGAAAGGAAGATAGAACTAGACAGAAAGAAAGAAAGAATGAAACAAACAAAAAAGATAGAATGAAAGAAAGAAAGATGGAAAGAATGAAAGAAGGAATGAAACGATGAAAGACAGAAAGAAAGAAAGAAAGAAAGAAGGAAATTAGTAAAGAAAGAAAGAAAGAAAGAAAGAAAGAAAGAGACAAAGAAGAATGGAGAGAAGGAAGGAAGGAAAGGAAGATTGAGACAAAGAAGGAAATAACGATAGAAAGAAAGAAAGAAATAACGAAAGAAAGACAGAAAGAAAGAATTAAAGAAGGATGGAAAGAAGGAAAGAAAGAATCAAAGAAAGTAGTAAAGAAGGATGGAAAGAAGGAAAGAGAGAATGAACGAAGTATGGAAAGAAGGAAAGAAAGAAAGAAAGAAAGAAAGCAAGAAAGAAAGTAAGAAAGAAAGAAAGAGATAAACAAGATTTGAGAGAAGGAAGGAAACGAAGAATGAGAGAAAGAAGGAAATACAGCTAGAAAGAAAGAGAGATAGAAAGAAAGAAAGAAACAAAGAAAGAAAGAAAATAAAGAAAGAAAGAAAGAGAGAAAGAAAGAAAGAAGGAAACAAACAAACAAAGAAAGAAAGAAAGAAAGAATGAAAGAATTAAAGAAGGATGGAAAGAAAGAAAGAGAGAATGAAACAAAGAAGTAAAGAAGTATGGAAAAAAGGAACGAAAGAAGCAAAGAAAGAAAGAAAGAAGGTAACAGAAAGAAAGAATGAAAGAAAGAGGTAAAGAAGAATTGAAAGAAGGAAGGAAGGGAAGAATGAAGGAATGAAGGAAATAAGGATAGAACGAAGGAAAGAGAGAATGAAAGTAAGATAGAAAGAAAGAAGGCAAGAAAGAAAGAAAAAATGAAAGAAAGAAAGAAAAAAAGGAAGGAAATAAATAAATAAATAAAGAAAGAAAGAAACAAACAAACAAAGAGATAAAGATGAATGGAAAGAAGAAAGAAAGGAAATGAAGAATGAAAGAATGAAGGAAAGAAGGATAGTAGGAAAGAAAGAAACAAAGAATGAAAGAAAGATAGAAAGAAAAAAGAAAGAAAGAAGGAAACAAATCAAACAAAAAAGAGAGAATGAAGGAAAGAAAGATGGAAAGAAACAAAGAAGCAATGAAACGATGAAAGAAAGAAAGAAAGAAGGAAAGAAGAAATGAAAGAAAGAAAGAAATAAAGAGACAAAGAAGAATGGAGAGAAGGAAGGAAAGGAAGAATGAGACAAAGAAGGAAATAACGATAGAAAGAAAGAAAGAAATAAAGAAAAATAGAATTAAAGAAGGATGGAAAGAAGGAAAGAAAGAATCAAACAAAGAAGTAAAGAAGGATGGAAAGAAGGAAAGAGAGAATGAAAGAAGTATGGAAAGAAGGAAGAAAGAAGGAATGCTAGAAAGAAAGAAAGAGATAAACAAGAAATGAGAGAAGGAAGGAAAGGAAGAATGAGAGAAGGAAGGAAATAAAGATAGAGAGAAAGAGAGAAAGAAAGAAACAAACAAAGAAAGAAAGAAAGAGAGAAAGAAAGAAACACACAAAGAAAGAAAGAATGAAGGAAGTAAAGAAGGATGGAAAGAAGGAAAGAGAGAATGAAACAAAGAAGTAAACAGGGATGGAAAGAAGGAAAGAACGAATGAAAGAAAGAGGCAATGAAGTATGGAAAAAAGGAAGAAAGAAGGAATGCAAGAAAGAAAGAAACAAAGAAAGAAAGAAAGAAAGAAAGGTAGAAAGAAAGAAAGAAAGAAACAAACAAACAAAAAAAAAATGAAAGAAAGAGCGAAAAAAAGAGAGAAAGCAAGCAAGGAACAAATATAAGTAAGAAAGAAACAAACAAGGAAAGAAAAAGAAAAAGAGAGACAGAAAGAAAGAACGACAGAAAGAAAGAAAGAGAGAATGAAAGAGAGAAAGAAAGAAAGAAAGAAAGAAGGAATGAAAGAAAGAAAGAGACAAAGAAGAATAGAAAGAAGGAAGGAAAGGAAGAATGAGAGAAAGAAGGAAAGAAGGATAGAAGGAAAGACAGAAAGAAAGAAAGTAAGGAAAGAAGGAAGGATGGAAAGAAGGAAGGAAAGAAAGAAGGAAATAACGAAACAAAGAAAGAAGGAAAGAAGAAAGGAAAGAAAGAAGCAAAGGAAGAACGAAAGAAAGAAAGAAAGAAAGAAAGAAAAAAAAGAAACAAAGAAAGTAAGAAAGAAAGAAAGGAAGTAAGTAAGAAAGTAAGAAAGAAATATAAGAAAAAGAAAGAAAGAAAGCAGGAAAGACGGAAAGAAAGAGAAAAAGAGAGACAGAAAGAAAGAAACAAACAAACAAACAAAGAAGGAAAGAAGGAAAGAAAGAAAGGGACAAAGAAGAATTTAGAGAGGGAAGGAAAGGAATAATGAGAGAAAGAAGGAAAGAAAGAAGGATAGAAGGAAACAAAGAAAGAAAGAAGGAAAGAAAGACAGAAGGAATGAAACGATGAAAGAAAGAAAGAAACAAAGAAAGACAGAAACACAGAAAGAAAGAAACAAATAAAGAAAGAAAGAAAGGAAGAAAGGAAGAAAGAAATAAAGGAAGAACGAAAGAAGGAAAGAAAGAAGGAAGGTAAGAAAGAAGGAAACAAGGAAACAAAGAAAGAAGGAAAGAAAGAAAGAAGGAAGGAAAGAAATAAAGAAAGTGAGAAAGACAGAAAGAAAGAAAGGAAGAGAAGAAGAAAGAAATAAAGAAATAAAGAAGGAAAGAAAAAAAGAAAGAAGGAAAAGAAAGAAAGACAGAAAGAAGGAAGGAAAGTATGAAAGAAAGAAAGAAACAAACAAACAAAGAAAGAAAAAAGAAAGAAAGAAACAGAGAAAGAAAGTAACAAAGAAAGAAACAAGGAAGGAAGGAAAGACAGAATGAAAAAATAAAAGAAAGAAAGATAGAAGGAAGGAAAAAAGCTAGGAAAGAAAGAAGGAAGGAAAGAAAGAAGGAAACAAGGAAACAAAGAAAGAAGGAAAGAAGGGACTAACAGAAAGAAAGAGAGAAGGAAAGAAAGAGACAAAGAGGAATGGAGAGAAGGAACGTGGGAAAGCAAGAATGAGAGAAAGAAGGAAAGAAAGAAAGATAGAACTAGACAGAAAGAAAGAAAGAATGAAACAAACAAAAATGATAGAATGAAAGAAAGAAAGATGGAAAGAATGAAAGAAGGAATGAAACGATGAAAGACAGAAAGAAAGAAAGAAAGAAGGAAAGGAGTAAAGAAAGAAAGAAAGAAAGAGACAAAGAAGAATGGAGAGAAGGAAGGAAGGAAAGGAAGATTGAGACAAAGAAGGAAATAACGATAGAAAGAAAGAAAGAAATAAAGAAAGAAAGACAGAAAGAAAGAATTAAAGAAGGATGGAAAGAAGGAAAGAAAGAATCAAAGAAAGAAGTAAAGAAGGATGGAAAGAAGGAAAGAGAGAATGAACGAAGTATGGAAAGAAGGACAGAAAGAAAGAAAGCAAGAAAGAAAGTAAGAAAGAAAGAAAGAGATAAAAAAGAATTGAGAGAAGGAAGGAAACGAAGAATGAGAGAAAGAAGGAAATACAGATAGAAAGAAAGAGAGAAATAAAGAAAGAAAGACACAAAGAAAGAAAGAAACAAAGAAAGAAAGAGAGAAAGAAAGAAAGAAACAAAGAAAGAAAGAAAGAAAGAAAGAAAGAAAGAAAGAAAGAAAGAAAGAATGAAAGAATTAAAGAAGGATGGAAAGAAAGAAAGAGAGAATGAAACAAAGAAGTAATGAAGGATGGAAATAAGGAAAGAAAGAAAGAAAAAAGAAGCAAAGAAGTATGGAAAAAAGGAAGAAAGAAGGAATGCAAGAAAGAAAGAAATAAAGAAAGAAAGAAAGAAAGAAAGATAGAAAGAAAGATAGAAAGAAAGAAACAAACAAAGAAAAATGAAAGAAAGAGCGAAAGAAAAGAAAGAAAGCAAGCAAGAAAGAAATATAAGTAAGAAAGAAAGAAAGCAGGAAAGAATTATAGAAAGAAAGAGAAAAAGAGAAAATGAGAAAAGAGAGACAGAAAGAAAGAATGAAAGAAAGAAAGAGAGAATTAAAGAATGAAAGAAAGAAAGAAGGAAAGAAAGAAAGCGACAAAGAAGAATAGAAAGAAGGAAGGAAAGGAAGAATGAGAGAAAGAAGGAAAGAAAGATATAAAGAAAGACAGAAAGAAAGAAAGAGAGATAAATAGAAGGAAGGAAAGAAGGAAGGTAGGAAAGAAGGAAGGAAAGAAAGAAGGAAACAAAGAAAGAAGCAAAGAAAGAAAGAAAGAAAGAAAGAAAAAAGAAGAACAGAAAGAAAGAAAGATAGAAAAAAAGAAAGACACAAACAAAGAAGGACAGAAACAAAGTGAGAAAGAAGAAAGAATTAAAAAAAGAAACAAACAACGAAAGAAAGAAATAAAGAAAGAAAGAAAAAAGAAATAAAGACAGACAAAAAGAAGAAAGTAAGCAAAAAGGAACGAAAGAAACAAAGAAAGAAGCAAAGAAAGAAAGAAAGAAGGTAACAGAAAGAAAGAATGAAAGAAAGAGGTAAAGAAGAATGGAAAGAAGGAAGGAAGGGAAGAATGAAGGAATGAAGGAAATAAGGATAGAACGAAGGAAAGAGAGAATGAAAGTAAGATAGAAAGAAAGAAAGAAGGCAAGAAAGAAAGAAAAAATGAAAGAAAGAAAGAAAAAAAGGAAGGAAAGAAATAAATAAATAAATTAAGAAAGAAACAAACAAACAAAGAGATAAAGATGAATGGAAAGAAGAAAGAAAGGAAATGAAGAATGAAAGAATGAAGGAAAGAAGGATAGTAGGAAACAGAGAAACAAAGAATGAAAGAAAGATAGAAAGAAAAAAGAAAGAAAGAAAGAGATAAAGATGAATGCAAAGAAGGAAGAAAGGAAAAGAAGAATGAAACAATGAACGAAAGAAGGATAGTAGGAAAGCCAGAAAGAAAGAATGAAAGAAAAACAGAAAGAAAGAAAGAAAGAAGGAAAAAAAGAAAAAAGAAAGAAAGAAAAAAGGAAGAAAGAATGAAAGAAGGAGATAAAGAAGAATGGAAAGAAGGAAAGAAGGAAGGAAGGACAGGAAAAAGAAATAATGAAGGAGAGAAATAGATAGAAAAGAAGGAAGAAAGAAAGAAAGACTGAAAGAATGAAAGAAAGATAGAAGGAAAGAAAGAAAGAAAGCAGAAAAAAAAGACAGATAGAAACAAAGAAAGAAAGAAAAAACAAAAAAGAAAGAAAGAAAGTGAGAAAGAAGGAAAGAAAGAAAGAAGGAAAGAAACAAAGAGAAAGAAACAGAAAGAAAGAAAGAAAGAAAGAAACAAACAAACAAAGAGATAAATAAGAATAGAAAGAAGGAAGGAAGGAATGGAAGAATGAAAGAATGAAGGAAACAAGGATAGAAGAAAAGAAAGATAGAATGAAAGAATGAAAGAAAGAAAGAAAGAATTAAGAAAGAAAGAAAGAAAGAGATAAACAAAGAAATAAACCAAGAAGCACAGAAAGAAATAATGGAAGAAAGAAGGAAAGAAAGAAAGAAAGAAAGAAGGAAACAGAAAGAAAGAAAGAGTCAAAGAAGAATGGAAAGAAGGTAGGAAGGAAAATAAGAATGAAAGAAAGAATGAATGAAAGAAAGAGATAGAAAAGAGAGAAAGAATGAAACAAAGAAACAAAAAAAGACAGAAAGAACAAAGAAGGAAAGAAAGTAAGAAGGAGATAAAGAAGAACGGAAAGAAGGTAGGAAGGAAAATAAGAATGAAAGAAAGAACGAAAGAAAGAAAGATATAAAGAAAGAAAGAAAGAAAGAAGGACACAAAGAAATAAGGAAAGTCAGAAGGAAAGAAGTAAAGAAAGAAATAAAGAAAGAAAGTAGGAAAGAAGGAAAGAAAGATAGAAGGAAAGAAAGAGAGAAAGAAACAATGAAAGAAAAAAGAAAGAAATAAAGATAGAAAGAGAGAAAGAAAGAAAGAAAGAAAGGAAGAAAGAAAGACATAAATATGAATGGAAAGTAGAAAGGAAGAAGGGAAGAATGAAAGAATGAAGGAAACAAGGATACAAGGAAAGAAAGATAGAAAGAAAGAAATGAATAAAGAAAGAAAGAAAGAAATAAATAAAGAAAGAGATAAAGAAGAATGGAATGAAGGTAGGAAGGAAAATAAGAATGAAAGAAAGAATGAAAGAAAGAAAGGGAGAAGGAAAGAGAGAAAGAATGAAATAAAGAAAGAAAGAAAGAAAGAAAAAAGGAAAGAAAAAAAGAAATCAAAAAGAAACAAAGAAACTAGGAAAGAAGGAAAGTAAGAAAGTAAGAAAGAGAAAGAAACAAAAAGAATTAAATAAAGGAACAAAGAAAGAAAGAAAGAAGGGACTAACAGAAAGAAAGAGAGAAGGAAAGAAAGAAGGAAACAAGGAAACAAAGAAAGAAGGAAAGAAGGGACTAACAGAAAGAAAGAGAGAAGGAAAGAAAGAGACAAAGAGGAATGGAGAGAAGGAACGTGGGAAAGCAAGAATGAGAGAAAGAAGGAAAGAAAGAAAGATAGAACTAGACAGAAAGAAAGAATGAAACAAACAAAAAAGATAGAATGAAAGAAAGAAAGATGGAAAGAATGAAAGAAGGAATGAAACGATGAAAGAAAGAAAGAAAGAAAGAAGGAAAGAAGTAAAGAAAGAAAGAAAGAAAGAGACAAAGAAGAATGGAGAGAAGGAAGGAAGGAAATGAAGATTGAGACAAAGAAGGAAATAACGATAGAAAGAAAGAAAGAAATAAAGAAAGAAAGACAGAAAGAAAGAATTAAAGAAGGATGGAAAGAAGGAAAGAAACAATCAAAGAAAGAAGTAAGGAAGGATGGAAAGAAGGAAAGAGAGAATGAACGAAGTATGGAAAGAAGGAAAGAAAGAAAGAAAGAAAGCAAGAAAGAAAGTAAGAAAGAAAGAAAGAGATAAACAAGAATTGAGAGAAGGAAGGAAACGAAGAATGAGAGAAAGAATTAAATACAGATAGAAAGAAAGAGAGAAAGAAAGAAAGAAACAAAGAAAGAAAGAAACAAAGAAAGAAAGAAAGAAAGAGAGAAAGAAACAAACAAACAAACAAACAAACAAACAAACAAACAAAGAAAGAAAGAATGAAAGAATTAAAGAAGGATGGAAAGAAAGAAAGAGAGAATGAAACAAAGAAGTAAAGAAGGATGGAAATAAGGAAAGAAAGAATGAAAGAAAGAAGCAAAGAAGTATGGAAAAAAGGAAGAAAGAAGGAATGCAAGAAAGAAAGAAATAAAGAAAGAAAGAAAGATAGAAAGAAAGATAGAAAGAAAGAAACAAACAAAGAAAAATGAAAGAAAGAGCGAAAGAAAAGAAAGAAAGCAAGCAAGAAAGAAATATAAGTAAAAAAAAGGAAGCAGGAAAGAATTATAGAAAGAAAGAGAAAAAGAGAAAATGAGAAAAGAGAGACAGAAAGAAAGAATGAAAGAAAGAAAGAGAGAATTAAAGAATGAAAGAAAGAAAGAAGGAAAGAAAGAAAGAAAGAGACAAGGAAGAATAGAAAGAAGGAAGGAAAGGAAGAATGAGAGAAAGAAGGAAAGAAAGATATAAAGAAAGACAGAAAGAAAGAAAGAAAGAAAGAAAGAAAGAAAGAAAGAAAGAAAGAAAAAGAGATAAATAGAAGGAAGGCCAGAAGGAAGGTAGGAAAGAAGGAAGGAAAGAAAGAAGGAAACAAGGAAACAAAGAAAGAAGGAAATAAGAAAGGAAAGAAAGAAGCAAAGGAAGAACGAAAGAAAGAAAGAAGGAAAGAAAGAAAGAAGGAAAGAAAGAAAGAAGGAAAGAAAAAAGAAACAAAGAAATAAAGAAAGAAAGGAAGTAAGTAAGAAAGTAAGTAAGAAGGAAATATAAGAAAAAGAAAGAAAGAAAGCAGGGAAGACGGAAAGAAAGAAAGAGAAAAAGAGAGAAAGAAAGAAAGACAGATACAAAGAAAGAAAGAAGGAAAGAATGAAAGGGACAAAGAAGAATTTAGAGAGGGAAGGGAAGGAATAATGAGAGACAGAAGGAAAGAAAGAAGGATAGAAAGAAACACAGAAAGAAAGAATCAAAGAAAGACAGAAGGAATGAAACGATGAAAGAAAGAAAGAAACAAAGAAAGAAAGACAGAAACACAGAAAGAAATAAAGAAGGAAAGAAAGAAAGAAAGGAAGGAAGAAAGAAAGAAACAAAGGAAGAAAGAAAGAAAGAAAGAAAGAAGGAAGCAAGGAAAGAAAGAAGGAAGGTAAGAAAGAAGGAAGCAAGGAAACAAAGAAAGAAGGAAATAAAGAAAGAAAGAAAGAAAGAAGTAAATAAAGAAAGAGAAAAA
>CM060970.1:112636838-112761838 GCA_030765045.1 Tenodera sinensis | reverse complement strand
AAGAAAGAAAGAAAGGAAGAAAGAAAGAAAGAAAGAAAAAAAGAAAGAAAGAAAGAAAAAAGGAAAGAAGGAAAGACAGAAAGAAAGAAGCAAAGAAGTATGGAATTAAGGAAGAAAGAAGGAATGCAAGAAAGAAAGAAATAAAGAAAGATAGAAAGAAAGAAAGAAAGAAACAAACAAACAAAGAAAGAAAAAAAGAAAGAAAGACACAGAGAAAGAAAGTTAGAAAGAAAGAGACAAGGAAGGAAAGAAAGAAAGAATGAAAAAACGAAAAAAAGAAAGATAGAAGGAAGGAAAGAAGGTAGCAAAGAAAGAAGGAATTAAAGAAAGAAGGAAACAACGAAACAAAGAAAGAAGGATAGAAGGAACTAAAAGAAAGAAAGAGCGAAAGAAAGAGCCAAAGAGGAATGGAGAGAGGGAAGGAATGGAATAATAAGAGAAAGAAGGAAAGAAAGAAGGATAAAAGGAAACACAGAAAATAAGAAAGAAAGAAAGAAAGAAAGAAAGAAGAAAAGAAGTAAAGAAAGAAAGAAAGAAAGAGACAAAGAAGAATGGAGAGAAGGAAGGAAGGAAGGAAAGGAAGATTGCGACAAAGAAGGAAATAACGATAGAAAGAAAGAAAGAAAGAAAGAAAGAAAGAAAGAAAGAAAGAAAGAAAGAAAGAAAGAAAGAAAGAAAGAAAGAAAGAAAGAAAGACAGAAAGAAAGAGACACACAAGAATTGAGAGAAGGAAGGAAATGAAGAATGAGAGAAAGAAGGTAATAAAGATAGAAAGACAGAGGGAAAGAAAGAAGCACAGAAAGAAAGAAAGAAAGAATCAAAGAAAGAAAGAATGAAAGAATTAAAGAAGGATGGAAAGAAGAAAAGAAAGAATGAAACAAAGAAGTAAAGAAGGATGGAAAGAAGGAAAGAAAGAATGTAAGAAAGAAGCAAAGAAGTATGGAAAAGAGGAACAAAGAAGGAATGCAAGAAAGAAAGAAATAAAAAAGAATGAAAGAAAGAAAGAAATAGAAAGAAACAAACAAACAAACAAACAAACAAAAATGAAACAAAGAGCGAAAAAAAGAAAGAAAAAATGCAAGAAACAAATATAAGTAAGAAAGAAAGAAAGCAGGAAAGAATTATAGAAAGAAAGAGAAAAAGAGAAAAAGAGAAAAAGAGAGACAGAAAGAAAGAAAGAAAGAAAGAGAGAATGAAAGAAAGAAAGAAAGAAAGAAACAAAGAAAGAAGAAATGAAAGAAAGAGACAAAGAAGAATAGAAAGAAGGAAGGAAAGGAAGAATGAGAGAAAGAAGGAAAGAAAGATAGAAAGACAGACAGAAAGAAAGAGAGATAAACAGAAGGAAGGAAAGAAGGAAGGATGGAAAGAAGGAAGGAAAGAAAGAAGGAAAGAAGGAAACAAAGAAAGAAGGAAAGAAGAAACCAAAGAAAGGAGGAAAGGAAGAACGAAAGAAAGAAAGAAAGAAAGAAGCAAAAATGAAAGAAAGAAAGAAAGAAAAAACAAAGAAAGAAAGAAAGAAAGAAAGTAAGAAAGTAAGTAAGAAAGAAATATAAGAAAAAGAAAGAAACAAAGAAAGAACGAAGGAAAGAAAGAGACAAAGAAGAATTTAGAGAGGGAAGGAAAGGAATAATGTCAGAAAGAAGGAAAGAAAGAAGGACAGAAAGAAACACAGAAAGAAAGAAAGAAACAAAGGAAGAAAGAAAGAAAGAAGTAAAGGAAGAAAGAAAGAAAGAAACACAGAAAGAAAAAAAGAAAGAAACAAAGAAATATAGAAAGAAAGAACCTATTAAAGAAAGGAAGAAAGAGAGAAAGAAGGAAAGAAGGAAAGAATAAAGAAGGAAGGAAAGAAGTAAAGAAAGAAAGAGACAAGGAGAGAAAGAAAGATAAAAAGAAAGAAAGAAAGCAAGGAAGAATGAAAGAAAGAAAAAGAAAGAAAGAACGAAAGAAAAAAGAAAAAAATTAAGTAAGAAAGAAATATAAGAAAGAAAGAAAGAAAGATGGAAAGAAAGAAAAAAAAGAAGGAAAGAAAGAAGGAAGGAAAGAGAGAGACAAAGAGAGAATGAAAACAAGAAAGAAAAAGAAAGAAAGAAAGAAAGAAAGAAATAAAGATAGAAAGAAAGAAAGAAAGAAAGAAAGAAAGCAAGAATGCAGGTAAGAAAGAAAGAGAGTAAGAAAGAGATAAAGAAGAACGGAAAGAAGAAAGGAAGGAAAGGAAGAATGAAAGAAAGAAGGAAAGAAAGAAAGATAGAAGGAAAGGAAGAAAGAATGAAAGAAAGAAAGAAGGAAAGAAAGAAAGAAACAAACACAGAAAGAATAAATGTACGAAGAAAGAGATAAAGAAGAATGCAAAAAAGAAGCAAGGAATGGAACAATGCAAGAAAGAGGGAAAGAAAAATAGATAGAAAGAAAGAATGAAACAAAGAAAAAGGAAATAAAGAAACAAAGTAGTTAAGAAAGAGAAGTAAAGAAAGAAAGAAGGAAAGAATGAAAGAAGGAAAGAAAGCGAGTGAGAAAGAGAGACAGAAAAAAAGAAAGAGTGAAAGAAAGAAAAAAAGGAAGAATGATGTAAAGAAAGAAAGAAAGAGACAAAGAAGAATGGAGAAAATGAATTAAGGAAAGGAAGAATGAGAGAAAGAAGGAAAAAAAGACAGATTGAAAGAAAGACACAAAGAAAGAGACAAAGAAAGAAAGAAGAAAAGAGAGAAGGAAGGAAGGAAAGAAAGAAAGAAAGAAAGTATGAAAGACAGAAAGAAAGAAAGAAAGAAAGAACGAAGGAAAGGAAGGAAGAAAGAAAGAAAGAAAGAAAGAAAGTAAGAAAGAAAAAAGGAAAGAAGGAAAGACAGAAAGAAAGAAGCAAAGAAGTATGGAAAAAAGGAAGAAAGAAGGAATGCAAGAAAGAAAGAAATAAAGAAAGATAGAAAGAAAGAAAGAAACAAACAAACAAAGAAAGAAAAAAGAAAGAAAGACACAGAGAAAGAAAGTTAGAAAGAAAGAGACAAGGAAGGAAAGAAAGAAAGAATGAAAAAACGAAAGAAAGAAAGATAGAAGGAAGGAAAGAAGGTAGCAAAGAAAGAAGGAAGGAAAGAAAGAAGGAAACAACGAAACAAAGAAAGAAGGATAGAAGGAACTAACAGAAAGAAAGAAAGAAAGAAAGAAGAAAAGAAGTAAAGAGAGAAAGAAAGAAAGAAAGAGACAAAGAAGAATGGAGAGAAGGAAGGAAGGAAAGGAAGATTGCGACAAAGAAGGAAATAACGATAGAAAAAAAGAAAGAAAGAAATACAGAAAGAAAGAGACAAACAAGAATTGAGAGAAGGAAGGAAATGAAGAATGAGAGAAAGAACGTAATAAAGATAGAAAGATAGAGGGAAAGAAAGAAGCAAAGAAAGAAAGAAAGTAAGAAAGAATCAAAGAAAGAAAGAAAGAATGAAAGAATTAAAGAAGGATGGAAAGAAGAAAAGAAAGAATGAAACAAAGAAGTAAAGAAGGATGGAAAGAAGGAAAGAAAGAATGAAAGAAAGAAGCAAAGAAGTATGGAAAGGAGGATCAAAGAAGGAATGCAAGAAAGAAAGAAAGAAAGAAAGAAAGAAATAGAAAGAAAGAAAGAAACAAACAAACAAACAAAAATGAAAGAAAGAGCGAAAAAAAGAAAGAAAGAATGCAAGAAACAAACATAAGTAAGAAAGAAAGAAAGCAGGAAAGAATTATAGAAAGAAAGAGAAAAAGAGAAAAAGAGAGACATAAAGAAAGAAAGAAAAAGAGAATGAAGGAAAGAAAGAAAGAAAGAAAGAAAGAAGGAATGAAAGAAAGAGACAAAGAAGAATAGAAAGAAGGAAGGAAAGGAAGAGTGAGAGAAAGAAGGAAAGAAAGATAGAAAGACAGACAGAAAGAAAGAGAGATAAACAGAAGGAAGGAAAGAAGGAAGGATGGAAAGAAGGAAGGAAAGAAAGAAGGAAAGAAGGAAACAAAGAAAGAAGGAAAGAAGAAACGAAAGAAAGGAGCAAAGGAAGAACGAAAGAAAGAAAGAAAGAAAGAAGGAAAAATGAAAGAAAGAATGAAAAAACAAAGAAAGAAAGAAAGTAAGAAAGTAAGTAAGAAAGAAATATAAGAAAAAGAAAGAAAGAAAGAAGGAAAGACGGAAAGAAAGAAAGAGAAAAAGGGAAAATGAGAGACAGAAAGAAAGAAAGAAACAAAGAAAGAAAGAAGGAAAGAAAGGAAGAGACAAAGAAGAATTTAGAGAGGGAAGGAAAGGAATAATGAGAGAAAGAAATAAAGAAAGAAGGACAGAAAGAAACACAGAAAGAAAGAAAGACGCAAAGAAAGACAGAAGGAATGAAACGATGAAATAAAGAAAGAAACAAAGAGAGAAAGAAAGAAAGACAGAAACACAGAAAGAAAGAAAGAAACAAAGGAAGAAAGAAAGAAAGAAATAAAGGAAGAAAGAAAGAAAGAAACACAGAAAGAAAGAAAGAAAGAAAGAAAGAAAGAAAGAAAGAAAGAAATATAGAAAGATAGAACCTATTAAAGAAAGGAAGAAAGAGAGAATGAAGGAAAGAAGGAAAGAATAAAGAAGGAAGGAAAGAAGTAAAGAAAGAAAGAGACAAAGAGAGAAAGAAAGATAAAAAGAAAGAAAGAAAGAACGAACGTAAAAAGAAAAAAATTAAGTAAGAAAGAAATATAAGAAAGAAAGAAAGAAAGATGGAAAGAAAGAAAAAAAGAAGGAAAGAAAGAAGGAAAGAAGGAAAGAAAGAGAGAAATTGAGAGTGAAAGAAAGAAAGAAAAAGAAAGAAAGAAAGAAATAAAGATAGAAAGAAAGAAAGAAAGAAAGCAAGAATGCAAGTAAGAAAGAAAGAAAGTAGGAAAGGAAGAAAGAGATAAAGAAGAATGGAAAGAAGAAAGGCAGGAAAGGAAGACTGAAAGAAAGAAGGAAAGAAAGAAAGATAGAAGGAAAGAAGAAAGAATGAAAGAAAGAAAGAAATAGGAAAAAAATTAAGTAAGAAAGAAATATAAGAAAGAAATATAAGAAAGAAAGAAAGAAAGAAAGAAAGAAAGAAAGAAAGATGGAAAGAAAGAAAGAAAAAAAGAAGGAAAGAAAGAAGGAAGGAAGGAAAGAAACAGAGAAAGAGAGAATGAAAGAAAGAAAGAAAAAGAAAGAAAGAAATAAAGAAATAAAGATAGAAAGAAAGAAAGAACGAAAGAAAGAAAGAAACAAACAAACAAACAAAGAAATATAGAAAGAAAGAAACTATTAAAGAAAGGAAGAAAGAAAGAAAGAAAGAAGGAAAGAAGGAAAGAATGAAAGAAGGAAGGAAAGAAGTAAAGAAAGAAAGAGACAAAGAGAGAAAGAAAGAAAGACAAAAAGAAAGTAAGATAGAAAGCAAGAAAGAATGAAAGAAATAAAGATAGAAAGAAGGAAAGAATGAAAGAAGGAAAGAAAGTGAGTGAAAAAGAGGGACAGAAAAAAAGAAAGAAAGAATGGAAGAAAGAAAAAAAGAAAGAGTGATGCAAAGAAAGAAAGAGACAAAGAAGAATGGAGAAAAGGAATAAAGGAAAGGAAGAATAAGAGAAAGAAGGAAAAAAGAAAGATAGAAAGAAAGACAGAAAGAAAGAAAAAAGGAAAGAAAGAAGGAAGGAAAGAAAGAAAGTAAGAAACTCAGAAAGAAAGAAAGAAAGAAAGAAAGAAAGGAAGAAAGAAAGAAACAAAGAAAAAAGTAAGAAGTAAAAGAAGGAAAGACAGAAAGAAGGAAGGAAAGTAAGAGAGAAAGAAAGAAACAAACAAACAAAGAAACAAAGAAAGAAAGAAACAGAGAAAGAAAGTTAGAAAGAAAGGAACAAGGAAGGAAAGAAAGAAAGAATGAAAAAACGAAAGAAAGATAGAAGGAAGGAAAGAAGGTAGGAAATAAAGAAGGAAGGAAAGAAAGAAGGAAACAAGGAAACAAAGAAAGAAGGGAAGAAGGAACTAATAGAAAGAAAGAGAGAAAGAAAGAGACAAAGAGGAATTGAGAGAGGGAGGGAAAGGAATAATAAAATAAAGAAGGAAAGAAAGAATGATAGAAAGAATCACAGAAAGAAAGAAAGAAAAAAAGAAAGAAAGAAGAAAAGAAGTAAAGAAAGAAAGAAAGAAAGAGACAAAGAAGAATGGAGAGAAGTAAGGAAGGAAAGGAAGAATGAGACAAACAAGGAAATAACGATAGAAAGAAAGAAAGACAGAAACAAAGAATTAAAGAAGGATGGAAGGAAGGCAAGAAAGAATCAAAGAAGGAAATAAAGAAGTATGGAAAGAAGGAAGAAAGAAGGAATGCTGGAAAGAAAGAAAGAAAGAAAGAAAGAAAGAAACCAAGCAAGAAAGAAAGTAAGTAAGAAAGAAAGAAAGAAAGAAAGAGACAAACAAGAATTGAGAGAAGGAAGGAAATGAAGAATGAGAGAAAGAAGGAAATAAAGATAGATAGAAAGAGAGAAAGAAAGAAAGAAACAAAGAAAGAAAGAAAGAAAGACAGAAAGAAAGAATTAAAGAAGGATGGAAAGAAAGAATTAAACAAGGATGGAAAGAAGGAAAGAAAGAATCAAAGAAAGAAGTAAAGAAGTATGGAAAGAAGGAAGAAAGAAGGAATGCTAGAAAGAAAGAAAGAAAGCAAGAAAGAAAGTAAGAAAGAAAGAAAGAAAGAAAGAAAGAAAGAAGAAAAGAAGTAAAGAAAGAAAGAAAGAGACAAAGAAGAATTGAGAGAAGGAAGGAAATGAAGAACGAGAGAAAGAAGGAAATAAAGAGAGAAAGAAAGAGAGAAAGAAACAAAGAAACAAAGAAAGAAAGAAAGAAGCAAAGAAAGAAAGAAGGAATGAAAGAATTATAGAAGGATGGAAAGAAGAAAAGAAAGAATGAAACAAAGAAGTAAAGAAGGATGGAAAGAAGGAAAGAAAGAATGAAAGAAAGAAAAAAAGAAGTATGGAAAAAGGAAGAAAGAAGGAATGCAAGAAAGAAAGAAAGATAGAAAGAAAGAAAGAAACAAACAAACAAAAATGAAAGAAAGAGCGAAAAAAATAAAGAAAGCAAGTAAGAAAGAAATATAAGAAAGAAAGAAATCAGGAAAGAATTAAAGAAAGAAACAGAAAAAGAGAAAAAGAGAGACAGAAAGAAAGAAATAAAAAGAAAGAAAGAATGAAAGAAAAAAGAGTCAAAGAAGTATGGAAAGAAGAAAGAAAGAAGGAATGCTACAAAGAAAGAAAGAAAGTAAGAAAGAAAGAGACAAACAAGAATTGAGAGAAGGAAGGAAAGGAAGAATGAGAGAAAGAAGGAAACTAAGAAAGAAAGAAAGAAAGAAAGAAAGAAAGATGGAAAGAAAGAAAGAAAAAAAGAAGGAAAGAAAGAAGGAAGGAAGGAAAGAAAGAGAGAAAGAGAGAATGAAAGAATGAAAGAAAAAGAAAGAAAGAAATAAAGAAATAAAGATAGAAAGAAAGAAAGAACGAAAGAAAGAAAGAAAGAAAGAAACAAACAAACAAACAAAGAAATATAGAAAGAAAGAAACTATTAAAGAAAGGAAGAAAGAAAGAAAGAAAGAAGGAAAGAAGGAAAGAATGAAAGAAGGAAGGAAAGAAGTAAAGAAAGAGACAAAGAGAGAAAGAAAGAAAGACAAAAAGAAAGTAAGATAGAAAGCAAGAAAGAATGAAAGAAATAAAGATAGAAAGAAGGAAAGAATGAAAGAAGGAAAGAAAGCGAGTGAAAAAGATGGACAGAAAAAAAGAAAGAAAGAATGGAAGAAAGAAAAAAAGAAAGAGTGATGCAAAGAAAGAAAGAGACAAAGAAGAATGGAGAAAAGGAATAAAGGAAAGGAAGAATAAGAGAAAGAAGGAAAAAAGAAAGATAGAAAGAAAGACAGAAAGAAAGAAAAAAGGAAAGAAAGAAGGAAGGAAAGAAAGAAAGTAAGAAACTCAGAAAGAAAGAAAGAAAGAAAGAAAGGAAGAAAGAAAGAAACAAAGAAAAAAGTAAGAAGGAAAAGAAGGAAAGACAGAAAGAAGGAAGGAAAGTAAGAGAGAAAGAAAGAAACAAACAAACAAAGAAACAAAGAAAGAAAGAAACAGAGAAAGAAAGTTAGAAAGAAAGGAACAAGGAAGGAAAGAAAGAAAGAATGAAAAAACGAAAGAAAGATAGAAGGAAGGAAAGAAGGTAGGAAATAAAGAAGGAAGGAAAGAAAGAAGGAAACAAGGAAACAAAGAAAGAAGGGAAGAAGGAACTAATAGAAAGAAAGAGAGAAAGAAAGAGACAAAGAGGAATTGAGAGAGGGAGGGAAAGGAATAATAAAATAAAGAAGGAAAGAAAGAATGATAGAAAGAAACACAGAAAGAAAGAAAGAAAAAAAGAAAGAAAGAAGAAAAGAAGTAAAGAAAGAAAGAAAGAAAGAAAGAGACAAAGAAGAATGGAGAGAAGTAAGGAAGGAAAGGAAGAATGAGACAAACAAGGAAATAACGATAGAAAGAAAGAAAGACAGAAACAAAGAATTAAAGAAGGATGGAAGGAAGGCAAGAAAGAATCAAAGAAGGAAATAAAGAAGTATGGAAAGAAGGAAGAAAGAAGGAATGCTGGAAAGAAAGAAAGAAAGAAAGAAAGAAAGAAAGAAACCAAGCAAGAAAGAAAGTAAGTAAGAAAGAAAGAAAGAAAGAAAGAGACAAACAAGAATTGAGAGAAGGAAGGAAATGAAGAATGAGAGAAAGAAGGAAATAAAGATAGATAGAAAGAGAGAAAGAAAGAAAGAAACAAAGAAAGAAAGAAAGAAAGACAGAAAGAAAGAATTAAAGAAGGATGGAAAGAAAGAATTAAACAAGGATGGAAAGAAGGAAAGAAAGAATCAAAGAAAGAAGTAAAGAAGTATGGAAAGAAGGAAGAAAGAAGGAATGCTAGAAAGAAAGAAAGAAAGAAAGCAAGAAAGAAAGTAAGAAAGAAAGAAAGAAAGAAAGAAAGAAAGAAGAAAAGAAGTAAAGAAAGAAAGAAAGAGACAAAGAAGAATTGAGAGAAGGAAGGAAATGAAGAACGAGAGAAAGAAGGAAATAAAGAGAGAAAGAAAGAGAGAAAGAAACAAAGAAACAAAGAAAGAAAGAAAGAAGCAAAGAAAGAAAGAAGGAATGAAAGAATTATAGAAGGATGGAAAGAAGAAAAGAAAGAATGAAACAAAGAAGTAAAGAAGGATGGAAAGAAGGAAAGAAAGAATGAAAGAAAGAAAAAAAGAAGTATGGAAAAAGGAAGAAAGAAGGAATGCAAGAAAGAAAGAAAGAAAGAAAGATAGAAAGAAAGAAAGAAACAAACAAACAAAAATGAAAGAAAGAGCGAAAAAAATAAAGAAAGCAAGTAAGAAAGAAATATAAGAAAGAAAGAAATCAGGAAAGAATTAAAGAAAGAAACAGAAAAAGAGAAAAAGAGAGACAGAAAGAAAGAAATAAGGAGAAAGAAAGAATGAAAGAAAAAAGAGTTAAAGAAGTATGGAAAGAAGAAAGAAAGAAAGAATGCTACAAAGAAAGAAAGAAAGTAAGAAAGAAAGAGACAAACAAGAATTGAGAGAAGGAAGGAAAGGAAGAATGAGAGAAAGAAGGAAATAAAGAAAGAAAGAAAGAAAGAAACAAAGAAAAAAGAAAGAAAGAGAGAAAGAAAGAAACAAAGAATGAAAGAATTAAAGAAGGATGGAAAGAAGGAACGAAAGAATGAAACAGAGAAGCAAAGAAGTATGGAAAAAAGGAAGAAAGGAGGAATGCAAGAAAGAAAGAAAGAAAGGAAGGAAGAAAGAAAGAAAGATAGAAAGAAAGAAAGATAGAAAGAAAGATAGAAAGAAAGAATGAAAAAACAAACAAGAATGAAAGAAATAGCGAAAAAAAAGAAAGAAAGCAAGTAAGAAAGAAATATAAGAAAGAATGAAATCGGGAAAGAATTAAAGAAAGAAAGAGAAAAAGAGAAAAAGAGAGACAGAAAGAAGAAAGAAAGAAGGAAGGAAAGAAAGAGACAAAGAAGAATAGAGAGAGGGAAGGAAATAAAGAATGAGAGAAAGAAGGAAAGAAAGATAGAAAGAAAGACAGAAAGAAAGAAAGAAAGAAAGAGAGATAAATAGAAGGAAGGAAAGAAGGAAGGATGGAAAGAAGGAAGGAAAGAAAGAAAGAAGATAATTAAGAAAGAGACAAAGAAGAATTTAGAGTTGGAAGGAAAGGAATAATAAGAGAAAGAAGGAAAGAAAGAAGGATAGAAACAAACACAGAAAGAAAGAAAGAAACAAAAAACAAAGAAAGAAAGAAAGAAGGAAGGAAAGAAAGAAAGAAAGAAGGAAAGAAAGGCAGAAGGAATGAAACGATGAAAGAAGGAAAGAAACAAAGAAAGAAAGAAAGACAGAAACACAGAAAGAAAGAAAGAAACAAACAAACAAACAAACAAATTAAGGAAGAAAGAAAGAAAGAAGGAAGGATGTAAAGAAAGAAGGAAGGTAAGAAAGAAGGAAACAACGAAAGAAGGAAAGAAGGAAAGAAAGAAGGAAAGAAGGAACGAAGGAAGTAAAGAAAGACAAAAAGAGAGAAAAAAGAAAAAATGAAAGAAATAAAGGAAAGAACGACAGAAAGAAAGAAATAAGAAAGAAAGAAAGAATTAACGAAAGAGAGAAAGAAAGACGGAAAGAGAGAAAGAAAGAAAGAAACAATCAAACAAAGAAAGAAACACAGAAAGAAAGAAACAAAGAGAGAAAGAAAGAAATATATAAAGAAAGAACCAATTAAAGAAAGAAAGAAGGAAAGAAAGAAAGAAAGAAAGAAAGAAAGATAGATAGAAGGAAAGAAGGAAAGATGGAAGGAAAGAAGTAAAGAAAGAAAGAGACAAAGAGAGAAAGAAAGAAAGATAAAAAGAAAGAAAGATGGATAGAAAGCAAGAAACAATGAAAGAAAGAAAAAAGAAAGAAAGAATGAATGAAAGAAAAGAGAAAGAAAGAATGACCGAAAGAAAAAAGAAAGTAAGTAAGAAAGAAATATAAGAAAGAAAGCAGGAATGAATTAAGAAAGAAAGAGAAAAGGAGAAAAAGGGAGACAGAAGAAAGAAAATGAGAATGAAAGAAAGAAATTAAGAAAGAAAGAAAGAAAGAAGGAAAGAAAGAAAGAGACAAAGAAGAATGGAGAGAAGGAAGGAAAGGAAGAATGAGAGAAAGAAGGAAAGAAAGAAAGGTAGATAGCAGGACAGAAAGAAAGAAGGAATGAAACGATGAAACAAAGAAAGAAAGAAAGCGAGAAAGAAGGAAAGAAACAAAGAAAGAAAGAAGGAAAGAAAGAAAGAAGGAATGAAACGATTTAACAAAGAAAGAAACAAAGAAAGAAAGAAAGTAAGAAAGACAGAATTAAAGAAAGAAAGAAATAAAGAAAAAAAAAGGAAAGCAAGAAGGAAGGAAGGGAGGAAGTAAGGAAAGAAAGAAGGAAGGTAAGAAAGAAGGAAACAGGGTAACAAAGAAAGAAGGAAAGAAAGAAATAAGAAAGAAAGAAGGAAAGAAGTTAAGAAGGAAATTGAAAAAGAGAGAAAGAATGAAAGAAATGAAAGAAAGATAGAAAGAAAAAAGGAATCAAGGAAAGAAAGATAGATAGAACCAAAGAAACAATCAAACAAAGAAAGAAACACAAAAACAAAGAAAGAAAGAAAGATAGAAAGAAAGAAACAATTAAAGAAAGAAAGAACAAAATAAAGGGGGATATAAGGAAAGAAACAAGGAAACAAGGTAAGAAGGAAAGAAGGAAAGAAGGAAAGAAAGAAAGAAAGTAGGAAAGAAGGAAGGAAAGAAGTAAAGAAAGAAAGAGAAAAAGAGAGAAAGAAAGATAAAAAGAAAGAAATATAGAAAGAAAGAAAGCAAGAAAATAGAAAGAAAAAAGAAAGAAAGAACGAAAAGAGAAAGAAAGGAAGAACGAAAGAAAGAAACAAAGAAAGAAAGAAAAAATAAAGAAAGAAAGAAGGAAAGAAAGAAAGAAAGAAAAAGAGAAAGAAAGAAGGTAGGAAGGAAGGAAAGAAAGAAAGAAAGCAAGAAAGAAAGAGAGAAAGAAAGAAAGTAAGAAGGAAACACAGAAAGGAAGAAAGAAAGATGGAAGGAAAGAAAGAAACAAAGAAAGAAAGAAAAAAGAAAGAGAAAGAAAGACAGAAACACAGAAAGAAATAAAGAAAGAAAGAAAGAAAGAAGGAAGGAAGGAAGGTAAGAAGAAAGTAAGAAAGAAGGAAACAAGGAAACAAAGAAAGAAGGAAAGAAAGAAAGAAGGAAAGAAGCAAGGAAAGAAGTAAAGAAAGAAAGAAAGAAAGAAAGAGAAGGAAAGAAAGAATAAAAGAAAGAAAGAAAGAAAGAAAGAAGGAAAGAGAGAAAGAAAGTAAGAAAGATAGATAGAAAGAAACAATCAAACAAAGAAAGAAACACAGAAAGACAGAAAGAAAGAAATAAAGAAAGAAAGAAAGAAAGAAAGATGGAAAGAAAGAAACAAAGAAACGAAGAAATATAGAAACAAAGAAACTATTAAAGAAAGGAAGAAAGAAAGAAAGAAGGAAAGAAAGAAAGAAAGATAGAAGGAAAGAAGGAAAGAAGTAAAGAAAGAAAGAGACATAGAGAGAAAGAAGGCTAAAAAGAAAAAAGAAAGATAGAAAGCGGGAAAAAATGAAAGAAAGAAAAAAGAAAAAAGAAACAACGATAAAAGAAAAAAGAAAAAAGTAAGTAAGAAAGAAATATAAGAAGGAAAGAAAGAAAGCAGAAAAGAATTAAGAAAGAAACAGAAAAAGAGAAAAGGAGAGAAAGAAAGACAGAAAGAGAGAATAAAGGAAAGAAAGAAAGAAAGAAGGAAAGAAAGAGACAAAGAAAAATGAAGAGAAGGAACGAAAGGAAGTTTGAGAGAAAGAAGAAAAGAAAGAAAGATAGAAAGAAGGACAGAAAGAAGGACAGAAAAAACAAAAAAACAAACAAAGAAAGAAGGAAAGAAAGAAACAAAGAAAGAAACAAAAAAAGAAAGAAAAAGAAAGAAGGAAAGAAAGAAAGAAGCAATGAAACAATGAAAGATGTAAAGAAACAAAGAAAGAAAGAAAGAAAGAAAGTAAGAAAGACATAATGCAAGACAGACAGAAAGAAAGAAAGAAAGAAAGAAAGAAAGAAAGAAAGAAGGAAAGAAAGCAAGAAGAAAGGAAGTAAGGGAAGAAAGAAGGAGGGTAAGAAAGAAGGAAACAGGGAAACAAAGAAAAAAGGAAAGAAGGAAGGAAACAAAGAAAGAAAGAAATAAAGAAAGAAAGAAAAAAAGTAGGAAAGAAGTAAAGAAAGAAAGAGAAAAAGAGAGAAAGAAAGAATGAAAGAAATAAAAGATAGAAAGAAAGAAGGAAGCAAGGATAGAAAGAAAGAAACAATCAAACAAGGAAAGAAACACAGAAAAAAAGAAAGAAAGAAAGACAGAAAGAAAGAAAGAAACAATTAAAGAAAGAAAGAAATAATGAAGGATACAAGGAAAGAAACAAGGAACAAGTTAAGAAGGAAAGAAGGAAAGAAAGAAAGAAGGAAGGAACGAAGTAAAGAAAGAAAGAGAAAAGGAGAGAAAGAAAGAAAAATAAAAAGAAAGAGAGAAAGAAAAAAGAAAGGAAGGAAGAAAAAGAAAGAAAGAAAGAAGGAAAGAAAGAAACAAAGAAAGAAACAAAGAAAAGGAAAGAAGGAAAGGACGAAAGAAGGAATGAAACGATGAAAGAAGGAAAGAAACAGAGAAAGAAACAAAGAACGAAAGTAAGAAAGACAGAATGAAAGACAGAAATAAATAAATAAATAAATTAAGAAAGAAAGAAAAAAGAAGGAAAGAAAGCAAGAAGGAAGGAAGTAAGGAAAGAAAGAAGGAGGGTAAGAAAGAAGGAAACAGGGAAACAAAGAAAGAAGGAAAGAAGGATAGAAACAAAGAAATAAAGAAAGAAAGAAATAAATAAAGAAAGAAAGAAAGAAAGTAGGAAAGAAGTAAAGAAAGAGAAAAAGAGAGAAAGAAAGAAAGAATGAAAGAAATAAAAGATAGAAAGAAAGAAGGAAACAAAGATAGAAAGAAAGAAACAATCAAACAAGGAAAGAAACACAGAAAGAAAGAAAGAAAGAAAGAAAGAAAGAAACAAAGAAACAATTCAAGAAAGAAAGAAGGAAATAATGAAGGATAGAAGGAAAGAAACAAGGAAACAAGTTAAGAAGGAAATAAATGAAGAAAGAAAGAAAGAAGGAAGGAAAGAAGTAAAGAAAGCAAGAGAAAAACAGAGAAAGAAAGAAAAATAAAAAGAAAGAAAGAAAAAAAGAAAGGAAGGATAAAAAAAAAGAAAGAAAGAAAGAAGAAATGAAAAGATGAAAGAAGGAAAGAAACAGAGAAAGAAAGAAAGAACGAAAGTAAGAAAGACGGAATGAAAGACAGAAATAAATAAATAAATAAATAAATAAATAAATAAATAAATAAATAAATAAATAAATAAATAAATAAATAAATAAATAAATAAATAAATAAATAAATAAATAAATAAATAAATAAATAAATAAATAAATAAATAAATAAATAAATAAATAAATAAATAAATAAATAAATAAATAAATAAATAAATAAATAAATAAATAAATAAATAAATAAATAAATAAATAAATAAATAAATAAATAAATAAATAAATAAATAAATAAATAAATAAATAAATAAATAAATAAATAAATAAATAAATAAATAAATAAATAAATAAATAAATAAATAAATAAATAAATAAATAAATAAATAAATAAATAAATAAATAAATAAATAAATAAATAAATAAATAAATAAATAAATAAATAAATAAATAAATAAATAAATAAATAAATAAATAAATAAATAAATAAATAAATAAATAAATAAATAAATAAATAAATAAATAAATAAATAAATAAATAAATAAATAAATAAATAAATAAATAAATAAATAAATAAATAAATAAATAAATAAATAAATAAATAAATAAATAAATAAATAAATAAATAAATAAATAAATAAATAAATAAATAAATAAATAAATAAATAAATAAATAAATAAATAAATAAATAAATAAATAAATAAATAAATAAATAAATAAATAAATAAATAAATAAATAAATAAATAAATAAATAAATAAATAAATAAATAAATAAATAAATAAATAAATAAATAAATAAATAAATAAATAAATAAATAAATAAATAAATAAATAAATAAATAAATAAATAAATAAATAAATAAATAAATAAATAAATAAATAAATAAATAAATAAATAAATAAATAAATAAATAAATAAATAAATAAATAAATAAATAAATAAATAAATAAATAAATAAATAAATAAATAAATAAATAAATAAATACATAAATACATAAATAAATAAATAAACAAACAAACAAACAAACAAACAAACAAACAAACAAACAAACAAATAAATAAATAAATAAATAAAGAAAGAAAGAAAGAAAGAAAGAAAGAAAGAAAGAAAGAAAGAAGGAAAGAAAGCAAGAAGGAAGGAAGGAAGTAAGGAAAGAAAGAAGGAGGGTAAGAAAGAAGGAAACAGGGAAACAAAGAAAGAAGGAAAGAAGGAAAGAAAGAAGTAAAGAAAGAAAGAGAAAAAGAGAGAATGAAAGAAATAAAAGAAAGAAAGATAGAAATAAAGACAGATTGAAAGAAAATCAATTAAAGAAAGAAAAAAATAAATAAAGAAGGATAGAAGGAAAGAAACAAGGAAACAACTTAAGAAGGAAAGAAAGAAAGAAGGAAAGAAGGAAGGAAAGAAGTAAAGAAAGAAAGAGTAAAAGAGTGAAAGAAAGAAAGATAAAGCGAAAGAAAGAAAGAAAGAAAGAAAAAAGAAAGAAAGGAAGAAAGAAAGAAAATACAAACAAACAAAAATGAAAGAAAGGGCGAAAAAAAGAAAGAAAGCAAGTAAGAAAGAAATATAAGAAAGAAAGAAATCAGGAAAGAATTAAAGAAAGAAACAGTAAAAGTGAGAAAGATAGACAGAAAGAAAGAAAGAAAGAATGAAAGAAGTATGGAAGGAAGGAAGAAAGAAGGAATGCTAGAAAGAAAGAAAGCAAGAAAGAAGGTAAGAAAGAAAGAACGAGACAAACAAGAATTAAGAGAAGGAAGGAAAGGAAGAATGAGAGAAAGAAGGAAATAAAGATAGAAAGAAAGAGAGAAAGAAAGAAAGAAACAAAGAAAGAAATAAAAAAGAGAGAAAGAAAGAAAGAATGAAACAATTAAAGAAGGATGGAAAGAAGGAACGAAAAAATGAAACAAAGAAGCAAAGATGTATGGAAAAAATGAAGAAAGAAGGAATGCAAGAAAGAAAGAAAGAAAGAAAGATAGAAGGAAAGAAAGATAGAAAGAAAGAAATAAAGAAAAAAAGAATCAAATTAAGGAAGAAAGAAAGAAAGAAGGAAGGAAGGAAGGAAGAAATGAAAGAAGGAAGGAGAGAAACAAGGAAACAAGAAAACAAAGAAAGATGGAAAGAAAGAAGGAAAGAAGTAAAGAAAGAAGGGAAGAGAGAAAGAAAGAAATAATTAAAGAAATAAAAGAAAGAACGATAGAAAGAAAAAAGAAAGAAAGAATTAACGAAATGGAGAAGGAAAGTAGGAAAGAGAGAAAGAAAGAAAGAAAGAAAGAAACAATCAAACAAAGAAAGAAACACAGAAAGAAAGAAAGAAAGAAGGAAAGAAAGAAAGAAAGAAAGGAAGAAAGACAGAAAGAAGGAAGGAAGGTAAGAAAGAAGGAAAGAAAGAATGAAAGAAAGAAATAAAGAAGGATGGAAAGAAGGAAAGAAAGAATGAAAGAAAGAAGCAAAGAAGTATGGAAAAAAGGAAGAAAGAAGTAATGCAAGAAAGAAAGAAACAAACAAACAAAAATGAAAGAAAGAGTGAAAAAAATAAAGAAAGCAAGTAAGAAAGAATTATAAGAAAGAAAGAAATCAGGAAAGAATTAAAGAAAGAAACAGAAAAAGTGAAAAAGATAGACAGAAAGAAAGAAAGAATGAAAGAAGTATGGAAGGAAGGAAGAAAGAAGGAATGCTAGAAAGAACGAAAGCAAGAAAGAAGGTAAGAAAGAAAGAACGAGACAAACAAGAATTGAGAGAAGGAAGGCAGGAAAGGAAGAATGAGAGAAAGAAGGAAATAAAGATATAAAGAAAGAGAGAAAGAAAGAAAGAAACAAAGAAAGAAAGAAATAAAGAAAGAGAGAAAGAAAGAAAGAATGAAACAATTAAAGAAGGATGTAAAGAAGGAACGAAAAAATGAAACAAAGAAGCAAAGATGTATCGAAAAAATGAAGAAAGAAGGAATGCAAGAAAGAAAGAAAGATAGAAGGAAAGAAAGATAGAAAGAAAGAAATAAAGAAAAAAAGAATCAAATTTAGGAAGAAAGAAAGAAAGAAGGAAGGAAGGAAGGAAGGAAGAAATGAAAGAAGGAAGGCAAGAAAGAAGGAAACAAGGAAACAAAGAAAGAAGGAAAGAAAGAAAGAAGGAATGAAGTAAAGAAAGAAGGGAAGAGAGAAAGAAAGAAATAATTAAAGAAATAAAAGAAAGAACGATAGAAAGAAAGAAAAAAGAAAGAAAGAATTAACGAAATGGAGAAAGAAAGTAGGAAAGAGAGAAAGAAAGAAAGAAAGAAAGAAAGAAAGAAAGAAAGAAACAATCAAACAAAGAAAGAAACACAGAAAGAAAGAAAGAAAGAAAGAAAGAAAGAAGGAAAGAAAGAAAGAAAGAAAGAAAGAAAGGAAGAAAGAAAGAAAGAAGGAAGGAAGGTAAGAAAGAAGGAAAGAAAGAATGAAAGAAAGAAATAAAGAAGGATGGAAAGAAGGAAAGAAAGAGAAAAAGAGAGAAAGAAACAAAAATAAAAAGAAAGGAAGAAAGAAAAAAGGAAGGAAGAAAAGGAAAGAAAGAAACAAGGAAGGAAGCAAAGAAAAAGAAAGAAGGAAAGAAAGAAAGAAGGAATGAAACGATGAAAGAAGGAAAGAAACAGAGAAAGAAAGAACCAAAGTAAGAAAGACAGAATGAAAGACAGAAATAAATAAATAAAGAAAGAAAGAAAGCAAGAAGGAAGGAAGGAAGTAAGGAAAGAAAGAAGGAGGGTAAGAAAGAAGGAAACAGGGAAACAAAGAAAGAAGGAAAGAAGGAAAGAAAGAAAGATGTAAAGAAAGAAAGAGAAAAAGAGAGAATGAAAGAAATAAAAGAAAGAAAGACAGAAAGAAAGACAGATAGAAAGAAAGAAACAATCAAAGAAAGAAAAAAATAAATAAAGAAGGATAGAAGGAAAGAAACAAGGAAACAAGTTAAGAAGGAAAGAAAGAAAGAAAGAAGGAAAGAAGGACGGAAAGAAGTAAAGAAAGAAAGAGAAAAAGAGAGAAAGAAAGATAAAAAGAAAGAAAGAAAGAAAGGAAGAAAGAAAGAAAGAAACAAACAAAAAAAATGAAAGAAAGGGCCAAAAAAAGAAGGAAAGCAAGTAAGAAAGAAATATAAGAAAGAAAGAAATCAGGAAAGAATTAAAGAAAGAAATAGAAAAAGAGAAAAAGAGAGACAGAAAGAAAGAAAGAAAGAAAGAAAGAAAGAAAAAAGAAAGAAAGAAAGAGGGAATGAAAGAAAGAAAGAAAGAAGGAAAGAAAGAAAGAGATTAAGAAGAAAAGAGAGAAGGAAGGAAAGGAAGAATGAGAGAAAGAAGGAAATAAAGAGAGAAAGAAAGAGAGAAAGAAAGAAAGAAACAAAGAAAGAAAGAAAGAAAGAAAGAAAGAAAGAATGAAAGAATTAAAGAAGGATGGAAAGAAGGAACGAAAAAATGCAACAAAGAAGCAAAGAAGTATGGAAAAAAGGAAGAAAGAAGGAATGAAAGAAAGAAAGAAAGAAAGAAATAAAGAAAGATAGAAAGAAACAAAGATAGAAAGAAAGATAGAAAGAAAGAAAGAAAGAAAAAACAAACAAAAATGAAAGAAATAGCGAAAAAAAGAAAGAAAGCAAGTAAGAAAGAAATATAAGAAGGAAAGAAATCAGGAAAGAATTAAAGAAAGAAAGAGAAAAAGAGAAAAAGAGAGAAAGAAAGAAACAAACAAGGAAAGAAAGAGACAAAGAAGAATAGAGAGACGGAAGGAAATAAAGAATGAGAGAAAGATGGAAAGAAAGATAGAAAGAAAGACAGAAAGAAACAAAGAGAGATAAATAGAGGGAAGGGAAGAAGGAAGGATGGAAAGAAGGAAGGAAAGAAAGACAGAAAGGAAGAAAGAAGGAAAGAAAGAAAGAAAGGAAGAAAGAAAGAAAGAAGAAAGAGAGAAAAAAAGAAAGAAAGAAACACAGAAAGAAAGAAAGAAAGAAAGAAAGAAAGAAAGAAAGATAGAAAGAAAGAAACAATTAAAGAAAGAAATAAATAAATAAAGAAGGAGAGAAACAAGGAAACAAGTTAAGAAGGAAAGAAGGAAAGAAAGAAACAAAGAAAGAACGAAAGAAGGAAGGAAAGAAGTAATGAAAGAAAAAGAAAAACAGAGAAAGAAAGATAAAAAGAAACAACGAAAGAAAAAAGAAAGAAAGAACGAACGAAAGAAAGAAAGAAAGAAAGAAAGGATGAAAAAAGAAAGAAAGAAGGAAAGAAAAAAGAAACAAGGAAAGAAAGAAACAAAGAAACAAAGAAACAAGAAAAGAAAGAAAGAAAGAAAGAAAGAAGGAAGGGAAGAAGGAAGGAAAGAAAGAAGGAAGGAAAGAAAGATGGAATGAAACGATGAAAGAAAGAAATAAAGAAAGAAGGAAAGAAGTAAGGAAAGAGAAAAAGAGAGGTACAAAGAGCGAAAGAAAGAATGAAAGATAGAAATAAAGAAAGAAATCGAGAAAGAAAGAAAGAAAGTAAGAAAGACAGAAAGAAAGACAGAAAGAAAGAAAGAAAGAAAGAAAGAAAAGAAGGAAGGAAGAAATAAAGAAAGAAAGAAGGAAGGAAGGTAGGAAAGAAAGAAGAAAGGAAAGAAAGAAGGAAACAAGGAAACGGAGAAAATAGGAAACAAGGAAAGAAAGAAATAAAGAAAAAAGAAAGAAAGAAGGAAGGAAGGTAAGAAGTAAAGAAAGAAAGAGAAAAAGAGAGAAAGAAAGAAATAATGAAAGAAGTAAAAGAAAGAAATATAGTAAGAAAGAAAGAAAGAAAAAGGAAAGAAAGAAAGAAACATAGGAAGAAAGAAACAACCAAACAAAGAAAGGAAAACAGAAAGAAACTAAGAGAGATAGAAAGAAAGAAAGAAAGTAAGAATTAAAGAAAGAAAGAAACAAAAAAAGAAAGAAAGATAGAAAGAAAGAAAGAAAAAGAAAGGAGAGAAAGAAAGAACGTAAGAAAGAAAGAAAAAAGAAAGAACGAAAGAAGGAGAAAAGAAAGAAAGAAACAAGGAAAGAATGAAAGAATGAAAGAAAGAAGGAAGGAAGGGAAGAAGGAAGGAATGAAAGAAAGAACGAAAGAAGGAAGGAAAGAAGTAAAGAAAGACATAAAGAAACAAAGCAAGAAAGAAAGAAAGAAAGAAAGTAAGAATGAAGGAAAGAAAGGAAGAAAGCAAGATGGAAGGAAAGAAAGAAAAAAAGAAAGAAAGAAAGAAAAAAGGAAGAAAGAAAAATAGAAGGAAAGAAAGAAAGAAAGAGACAAAGAAGAATGGAGAGAAGGAAGGAAAGGAAGAAGGAGAGAAAGAGGGAAAGAAAGAAAGTCAGGAAGAAACACAAAAAACAAAGTAAGAAAGAAAGAAAGAAAGAAAGAAAGAAAGAAGGAATGAAACGATGAAAGAGAGAAAGCAAGAAAGAAGGAAAGAAGTAAAGAAAGAGAAAAAGAGAGAAAGAAACAATGGAAGAAAAAAAGAAGCATAGAAATAAAGAAAGAAATCGAGAAAGAAAGAAAGAAAAAAGAAACAGAGAAAAACAGAAAGAAACACAGAAAGAAAGAAAGAAAGAAAGAAAGAAAGAAAGAAAGAAAGGAAGGAAGAAAGAAGGAAGGAAGGAAAGAAAGAGGGAAAGTAAGAAAGAAGTAAACAAGGAAACAAAGAAAGAAGGAAAGAAAGAAAGAACGAAAAGGGAAACAAAGTAAGCAAGAAAGAAATATAAGAAAGAAAGAAACAAAGCAGGAAAGAACTAAGAAAGAAGGAGAAAAAGAGAAAAAAACAGACAGAAGGAAAGAGGGAATAAAAGAAAGAAAGAAAGAAAGAAGGAAAGAAAGAAAGGAAGAGACAAGAAGAATGGAGAGAAGGAAGGAAAGGAAGAATGAGAGAAAGAAGGAAAGAAAGATAGAAAGAAGGACAGAAAGAAACAAAGAAGGAAACAAAGTATGAAAGGAAGAAAAAAGAAAGAGGGATAGAAATAAAGAAGGAATGAAACGATGAAAGAAAGAAACAAAGAATGAAAGAGAGAAAGAAATAAATTAATAAAGAAAGAAAGTAAGAAAGACAGAAAGAAAGAATTGAAAGAAAGAAAGAAAGAAATAAAGGAGGAAGGAAAGAAGGAAGGAAGTAAGGCAAGAAGGAAAGTAAGAAAGAAGGAAACAAGGAAACAAAGAAAGAAGGATAGAAATAAATAAATAAAGAAAGAAACAAAGAAAGAAAGAAGGAAAGAAGTAAGGAAAGAAGTAAAGAAAGAAAGAAGAAAAAAAGAAAGAAAGAGAGATAGATAGAAGGAAGGAAAGAAGGAAGGAAAATAAGTAAGGAAATAAAGAAGGAAACAAGCAAACAAAGAAAGAAGGAAAGAAGGAAAGAAAGAAAGAAACATAGAAAGAAGGACAGAAGTAAAGAAAGAAAGAGAGAGAGAGAAAGAAAGAAAGATTGAAAGAAATAAAAGAAAGATAGAAAGAAAGAAGGAAAGAAAGAAAGATAGAAACAACCAATCAAACAAAGAAAGACAGAAAGATAGAAAGAAAAAAACAAAGAAGGAAATAAATAAATAAAGAAGGTTAGAAGGAAATAAACAAGGAAACAAGTTAAGAAGGAAAGAAGGAAAGAAGGAAGGATAGACGTAAAGAAAGAAAGAGAAGAAGAGAGAACGAAAGAAAGATAAAATGAAAGAAAGATAGAAAGAAAGAAAAAAAGAAAGAAAGAAAGAAAGGAAGAAAAAAGAAAGAAAGAAAGAAAGGACGAAAGAAAGAAAGAAACAAAGAAAGAAACAAAGAAAGAAAGAAGGAAAGAAAGAAAGAGAAAAAGAGAGAAAGAAAGAATGAAAGAAAGAAAGATAGAAATAAAGAAAGAAATCGAGAAAGAAAGAAAGAAATAAAGTAACAAAGACAGAAAGAAAGACAGAAAGAAAGAAAGAAAGCAAGAAAGAAAGGAAGAAATAAAGAAAGCAGGAAGGAAGGTAGGATAAAAGAAGGAAGGAAAGAAAGAAGGAAACAAGGAAACGGAGAAAATAGGAAAGAAGGAAAGAAAGAAAGAAAGAAAAAAAGAAAAAAGAGAGAAAGAAAGAAGGAAAGAAGGAAGGAAAGAAGTAAAGAAAGAAACAGAAAAAGAGAAAGAAAGAAAGAAAGAATGACAGAAATAAAAGAAAGAAATATAGAAAGAAAGAAAGAAAGAAAGAAAAAGGAAAGAAAGAAAGAAATAAGAAACGAAAGAATGAAAGAAAGAAAGAAAAAAGGAAAGATAGAAAGAAACATATTAAGAAAGAAACAATCAAACAAAGAAAGGAAAAGAGAAAGAAACAAAGAAAGATAGAAAGAAAGAATTAAAGAAAGAAAGAAACAAAAAAAGAAAGAAAGATAGAAAGAAAGTAAAAAGAAGGAAAGGAACAAAGAAAAAAGAGGAAAGAAAGAAAGAAAGAAAGAAAGAAAGAAAAATGAAAGAAAGAAGGAAAGAAAGAAACTAAGAAATAAAGAAAGAAGGAATGAAAGAAAGAAAGAAAGAAAGAAAGAAGGAAGGAAAGAAAGAAAGAAAGAAAGAAGGAAGTAAAGATGGAAAGAAAGCAAGAAGGAAGGAAAGAAGTAGAGTGAGAAAGAAGGAAGGAAAGAAGTAAAGTGAGAAAGAAAGACATAAAGAAAGAAAGCAAGAAAGAAAGAAAGTAAGAACGAAAGAATGAAAGGAAGAAAGAAAGATTTAAGGAAAGAAAGAAAAATGAAAGAAAGAAAGAAAAATAGAAGGAAAGAAAGAAAGAGACAAAGAAGAATGGAGAGAAGGAAAGAAAGAAAAAGAAACGAAACGATGAAAGAAAGAAAGAAAGAAGGAAAGAAGTAAAGAAAGAGAAAAAGAGAGAAAGAAAGAATGAAAGAAAGAAAGATAGAAATAAAGAAAGAAATCGAGAAAGAAAGAAAGAAATAAAGTAACAAGGACAGAAAGAAAGACAGAAAGAAAGAATGAAAGAAAGCAAGAAATAAAGGAAGAAATAAAGAAAGAAAGCAGGAAGGTAGGAAAGATAGAAGGAAGGAAAGAAAGAAGGAAACAAGGAAACGGAGAAAATAGGAAAGAAGGAAAGAACGAAAGAAAGAAAGAAAAAAAGAGAGAAAGAAAGAAAGAAAGAAAGAAGGAAAGAAGGAAGGAAAGAAGTAAAGAAAGGAACAGAAAAAGAGAGAAAGAAAGAAAGAAAGAAAGAATGAAAGAAATAAAAGAAAGAAATATAGAAAGAAAGAAAGAAAGAAATAGGAAAGAAAGAAAGAATTAAGAAACGAAAGAATGAAAGAAAGAAAGAAAAAAAGATAGAAAGAAAGAAACATATTAAGAAAGAAACAATCAAACAAAGAAAGGAAAACATAAAGAAACAAAGAAAGATAGAAAGAAAGATTTAAAGAAAGAAAAAAACAAAAAAAGAAAGAAAGATAGAAAGAAAGAAAAAAGAAGGAAAGAAACAAAGAAAAAAAGGAGGAAAGAAAGAAAGAAAGAAAAAAAATGAAAGAAAGAACGACAGAAAGAAACTAAGAAAGAAAGAAAGAAGGAATGAAAGAAAGAAAGAAAGAAAGAAGGATGGAAAGAAAGAAAGAAAGAAGGAAGTAAAAATGGAAAGAAAGAAAGAAAGAAGGAAGGAAAGAAGTAAAGTGAGAAACAAAGACATAAAGAAAGAAAGCAAGAAAGAAAGAAGGTAAGAAGGAAAGAATGAAAGGAAGAAAGAAAGATTTAAGGAAAGAAAGAAAGAAAGAGGAATGAAAGAAAGAAAGAAAAATAGAAGGAAAGAAAGAAAGAGACAAAGAAGAATGGAGAGAAGGAAAGAAAGAAAAAGAAACGAAACGATGAAAGAAAGAAAGAAAGAAAGAAGGAAAGAAGTAAAGAAAGAGAAAAAGAGAGAAAGAAAGAATGAAAGAAAGATAGAAATAAAGAAAGAAATCGAGAAAGAAAGAAAGAAATACAGTAACAAAGACAGAAAGAAAGACAGAAAGAAAGAAAGAAAGCAAGAAAGAAAGGAAGAAATAAAGAAAGAAAGCAGGAAGGAAGGTAGGAAAGATAGAAGGAAGGAAAGAAAGAAGGAAACAAGGAAACGGAGAAAATAGGAAAGAAGGAAAGAACGAAAGAAAGAAAGAAAAAAGAGAGAAAGAAAGAAGTAAAGAAAGAAAGTAGGAAAGAAGTAAAGAAAGAGAAAAAGAGAGAAAGAAAGAAAGAATGAAAGAAATAAAAGATAGAAAGAAAGAAGGAAACAAAGATAGTAAGAAAGAAACAATCAAACAAAGAAAGAAACACAGAAAGAAAGAAAGAAAGACAGAAAGAAAGAAACAATTAAAGAAAGAAAGAAATAATGAAGGATAGAAGGAAAGAAACAAGGAAACAAGTTAAGAAGGAAAGAAAGAAAGAAGGAAGGAAAGAAGTAAAGAAAGAAAGAGAAAAAGAGAGAAAGAAACAAAAATAAAAAGAAAGATAGAAAGAAAAAAGAAAGGATGGAAGAAAAAGAAAGAAGGAAAGAAAGAAACAAAGAAAGAAACAAAGTAAAAGAAAGTAGGAAAGAAAGAAAGAAGGAATGAAACGATGAAAGAAGGAAAGAAACAGAGAAAGGAAGAGAAAACGAAAGTGAGAAAGACAGAATGAAAGACCGAAATAAATAAATAAAGAAAGAAAGATAGAAAGAAGGAAAGAAAGAAAGAAGGAAAGAAAGCAAGAAGGAAGGAAGTAAGTAAGGAAAGAAAGAAGGAGGGTAAGAAAGAAGGAAACAGGGAAACTAAGAAAGAAGGAAAGAAGGAAAGAAAGAAGTAAAGAAAGAAAGAGAAAAAGAGAGAATGAAAGAAATAAAACAAAGAAAGATAGAAAGAAAGACAGATAGAAAAAAAGAAACAATTAAAGAAAGAAAAAATAAATAAAAAAGGATAGAAGGAAAGAAACAAGGAAACACGTTAAGAAGGAAAGAAAGGAAGGAAGAAAGAAGGAAAGAAGGAAGGAAAGAAGTAAAGAAAGAACGAGAAAAAGAAAGAAAGATAAAAAGAAAGAAAGAAAGAAACAAGAAAGAAAGAAAGAAAGAAAGGAAGGAAGGAAGAAAGAAGGAAACAAACAAACAAACAAAAATGAAAGAAAGGGCGAAAAAAAGGAGAAAGCAAGTAAGAAAGAAATATAAGAAAGAAAGAAATCAGGAAAGAATTAAAGAAAGAAATGGAAAAAGAGAAAAAGAGAGACAGAAAGAAAGAAAGAAAGAAAGAGAGAATGAAAGAAAGAAAGAAAGAAAGAAAGAAAGAAAGAAAGAAAGAAGGAAAGAAAGAAAGAGATAAAGAAGAATAGAGAGAAGGAAGGAAAGGAAGAATGAGAGAAAGATGGAAAGAAAGATAGAAAGAAAGACAGAAAGAAAGAAAGAGAGATAAATAGAAGTAAGGAAAGAAGGAAGGATGGAAAGAAGGAAGGAAAGAAAGAAGGAAACAACGAAACAAAGAAAGAAGCAAAGAAGAAAGGAAAGAATGAAGCAAAAGAAGAACGAAAGAAAGAAAGAAGGAAGGAATGAAAGAAAGAAAGAAAGAAATGAAGGAAGTAAGTAAGTAAGTAAGAAGGTAATTAAGAAACAAATATAAGAAAAAGAAAGAGAGAAAGCAGGAAAGAAGGAAAGAAAGAAGGAGAAAAAGGGAAAAAGAGAGACAGAAAGAAAGAAAGAAAGAAGGAAAGAAAGAAAGAGACAAAGAAGAATTTAGAGAGGGAGGGAAAGGAATAATAAGAGAAAGAAGGATAGAAAGTAACACAGAAAGAAAGAAAGAAAGAAAGAAAGAAACAAAGAAAGAAAGAAAGAAACAAAGAAAGAAAGAAAGAAGGAAGGAAAGAAAGACAGAAAGAATGAAACGATGAAAGAATGAAAGAAACAAAGAAAGACAGAAAGACATAAACACAGAAAGAAAGAATGACAGAAAGAAAGAAAGAAAGAAGGAAAGAAATAAAGAAAGAAAGAAAGGAAGAAAGAAAGAAAGAAGGAAGGAAGTAAAGAAAGAAGGAAGGTAAGAAAGAAGGAAAGAAAGAATGAAAGAAAGAAGTAAAGAAGCATAGAAAGAAGGAAAGAAAGAGTGAAAGAAAGAAGCAAAGAAGTATGGAAAAAAGGAAGAAAGAAGGAATGCAAGAAAGAAAGAAAGAAAATAGATAGAAAGAAAGAAAGATAGAAAAAAAGATAGATAGAAAGAAAGAAACAAACAAACAAACAAAAATGAAAGAAAGAAAGAAAGAAAGAATGAAAGAAGTATGGAAAGAAGGAAGAAAGAAGGAATGCTAGAAAGAAAGAAAGCAAGAAATATATAAAGAAAGAAACAATTAGAAAAGACAGCAAAAAGGAAAGGAGCAAAGAAAGAAAGAAAGAAGGAAAGAAGGAAAGAAAGAAAGATAAAAAGAAAGAAAGAAAGATAGAAAGCAAGGAAGAAAGAAAGAAGGAGACAAACAAGAATTGAGAGAAGGAAGGAAGGAAAGGAAGAATGAGAGAAAGAAGGAAATAAAGAGAGAAAGAAAGAGAGAAAGAAGGAAACAAAGAAAGAAAGAAAGAGAGAAAGAAAGAAAGAAAGAATGAAAGAAGGATGGAAAGAAGGAACGAAAAAATGCAACAAAGAAGCAAAGAAGTATGGAAAACAGGAAGAAAGAAGGAATGAAAGAAAGAAAGAAAGAAAGAAGGATAGAAAGAAACAAAGATAGAAAGAAAGATAGAAAGAAAGAAAGAAAAAACAAACAAAAATGAAAGAAATAGCGAAAAAAAGAAAGAAAGCAAGTAAGAAAGAAATATAAGAAGGAAAGATATCAGGAAAGAATTAAAGAAAGAAATGGAAAAAGAGAAAAAGAGAGACAGAAAGAAAGAAAGGAAGAAGGAAAGAAAGAAAGAGACAAAGAAGAATAGAGAGACGGAAGGAAATAAAGAATGAGAGAAAGATGGAAAGAAAGATAGAAAGAAAGACTGAAAGAAACAAAGAGAGATAAATAGAGGGAAGGGAAGAAGGAAGGATGGAAAGAAGGAAGGAAAGAAAGAAAGAAAGGAACAAAGAAGGAAAGAAAGAAAGAAAGGAAGAAAGAAAGAAAGAAGAAAGAGAGAAAGAAAGAAAGAAATACAGAAAGAAAGAAAGAAAGAAAGAAAGATAGAAAGAAAGAAACAATTAAAGAAAGAAATAAATAAATAAAGAAGGAGAGAAACAAGGAAACAAGTTAAGAAGGAAAGAAGGAAAGAAAGAAACAAAGAAAGAAGGAAAGAAGGAAGGAAAGAAGTAAAGAAAGAAAAAGAAAAAGAGAGAAAGAAAGATAAAAGGAAACAACGAAAGAAAAAAGAAAGAAAGAACGAAAGAAAGAAAGAAAGAAAGAAAGAAAGAATGAATGAAAAAAGAAACAAAGAAGGAAAGAAAGAAAGAAACAAGGAAAGAAAGAAACAAAGGAACAAAGAAAGAAGAAAAGAAAGAAAGAAAGAAAGAAGGAAGGGAAGAAGGAAGGAAAGAAAGAAACAAAGAACGAAAGAAGGAAGGAACAAAGTAAAGAAAGAAAGAAAGACATCAAGAAAGAAAGCAAGAAAGAAGGAAAGAAAGAAACAAGGTAAGAAAGAAATATAAGAAAGAAAGAAAGAAAGCAGGAAAGAATTAAGAAAGAAAGAGAAAAAGAGAAAAAGAGAGACAGAAAGAAAGAAAGAAAGAAAGAAAGAGAGAATAAAAGAAAGAAAGAAGGAAGGAAAGAAAGAATGAAAGAGACAAAAGAAGAATGGAGAGAAGGTAAGGAAGAATGTGAGAAAGAAGGAAAAAAAGACAGATAGAAAGAAGGACAGAAAGAAAGCGAGAAAGAATCAAAGAAAGAAAGAAATAAAGAAGGAAAGAAAGAAACAAAGAAAGAAACAAAGAGAGAAAAAGAAAGAAGGAAAGAAACAAAGAACGAATGAAAGGATGAAAGAAAGAAAGAAACAAAGAAAGAAAGAAAGCAAGAAAGAGAGCATGAAAGACAGAACAAAGAAACAAAGAAACAAAGAAAGAAAGAAAGAAAGAAAGAAGGAAAGAAAGCAAGAAGGAAGGAAGGAAGGAAGGAAGGAAAGAAAGAAGGATAGAGGGCTAGAAACAAGGAAACAAGTTATGAAGGAAAGAAGGAAAGAAGGAAACAAAGAAAGAAAGACAAAAAGAGAGAAAGAAACAAATAATGAAAGAAGTAAAAGAAAGAAAGAAAGAAAGAAAAAGGAAAGAAAGAAAGAAACATAGGAAGAAAGAAACAACCAAACAAAGAAAGGAAAACAGAAAGAAACAAAGAGAGATAGAAAGAAAGAAAGAAAGAAAGAAAGAAAGAAAGAAAGAAAGTAAGAATTAAAGAAAGAAAGAAACAAAAAAAGAAAGAAAGATAGATAGAAAGAAAGAAAGAAAGAAAAAGAAAGGAAAGAAAGAAAGAACGTAAGAAAGAAAGAAAGAAAAAAGAAAGAACGAAAGAAGGAAAAAAGAAAGAAGGAAACAAGGAAAGAAAGAAGAAAGAAAGCAAGAATTAAAGAAACAAAGAAAGAACGAAAGAAAGAAAGAAAGAAAGAAAGAAGGAAAGAACGAAAGAAAGAAAGAAAGAAAGAAGGAAAGAAGGAAAGAAAGAAAGAAGGAAGGAAAGAAGTAAAGATAGAAAGAAAGACATAAAGAAAGAAAGCAAGAAAGAAAGAAAGTAAGAACGAAAGAATGAAAGGAAGAAAGAAAGATTTAAGGAAAGAAAGAAAGAAAAATGAAAGAAAGAAAGAAAAATAGAAGGAAAGAAAGAAAGAGACAAAGAAGAATGGAGAGAAGGAAAGAAAGAAAAAGAAACGAAACGAAACGATGAAAGAAAGAAAGATAGAAGGAAAGAAGTAAAGAAAGAGAAAAAGAGAGAAAGAAAGAATGAAAGAAAGAAAGATAGAAATTAAGAAAAAAATCGAGAAAGAAAGAAAGAAATAAAGTAACAAAGACAGAAAGAAAGACAGAAAGAAAGAAAGCAAGAAATAAAGGAAGAAATAAAGAAAGAAAGCAGGAAGGAAGGTAGGAAAGATAGAAGGAAGGAAAGAAAGAAGGAAACAAGGAAACGGAGAAAATAGGAAAGAAGGAAAGAACGAAAGAAAGAAAGAAAAAAGAGAGAAAGAAAGAAAGAAAGAAAGAAAGAAAGAAGGAAAGAAGGAAGGAAAGAAGTAAAGAAAGAAACAGAAAAAGAGAGAAAGAAAGAAAGAAAGAAACAAAGAATGAAAGAAATAAAAGAAAGAAATATAGAAAGAAAGAAAGAAAGAAAGAAAGAAAAAAAGATAGAAAGAAAGAAACATATTAAGAAAGAAACAATCAAACAAAGAAAGGAAAACAGAAAGAAACAAAGAAAGATAGAAAGAAAGATTTAAAGAAAGAAAAAAACAAAAAAAGAAAGATAGAAAGAAAGAAAAAAGAAGGAAAGAAACAAAGAAAAAAAGGAGGAAAGAAAGAAAGAAAGAAAGAAAGAAAAAAGAAAGAAGGAAAGAAGTAAAGAAAGAAACAGAAAAAGAGAGAAAGAAAGAAAGAAAGAAACAAAGAATGAAAGAAATAAAAGAAAGAATTAAGAAACGAAAGAATGAAAGAAAGAAAGAAAAAAAGATAGAAAGAAAGAAACATATTAAGAAAGAAACAATCAAACAAAGAAAGGAAAACAGAAAGAAACAAAGAAAGATAGAAAGAAAGATTTAAAGAAAGAAAAAAACAAAAAAAGAAAGATAGAAAGAAAGAAAAAAGAAGGAAAGAAACAAAGAAAAAAAGGAGGAAAGAAAGAAAGAAAGAAAGAAACAAAAAAAAATTAAAGAAAGAACGACAGAAAGAAACTAAGAAAGAAAGAAGGAATGAAAGAAAGAAAGAAAGAAAGAAAGAAAGAAAGAAAGAAGGATGGAAAGAAAGAAAGAAAGAAGGAAGTAAAGATGGAAAGAAAGAAAGAAAGAAGGAAGGAAAGAAGTAAAGTGAGAAAGAAAGACATAAAGAAAGCAAGAAAGAAGGTAAGAAGGAAAGAATGAAAGGAAGAAAGAAAGATTTAAGGAAAGAAAGAAAGAAAAATGAAAGAAAGAAAGAAAAATAGAAGGAAAGAAAGAAAGAGACAAAGAAGAATGGAGAGAAGGAAAGAAAGAAAAAGAAACGAAACGATGAAAGAAAGAAAGAAAGAAAGAAAGAAGGAAAGAATTAAAGAAAGAGAAAAAGAGAGAAAGAAAGAATGAGAGAAAGATAGAAATAAAGAAAGAAATCGAGAAAGAAAGATAGAAATACAGTAACAAAGACAGAAAGAAAGACAGAAAGAAAGAAAGAAAGAAAGCAAGAAAGATAGGAAGAAATAAAGAAAGAAAGCAGGAAGGAAGGTAGGAAAGATAGAAGGAAGGAAAGAAAGAAGGAAACAAGGAAACGGAGAAAATAAGAAAGAAGGAGATAAAGAAGGAGAAAAAAAGAGAGAAAGAAAGAAGGAAAGAAAGAAAGTAGGAAAGAAGTAAAGAAAGAGAAAAAGAAACAATTAAAGAAAGAAATAAATAAATAAAGTAGGAGAGAAACAAGGAAACAAGTTAAGAAGGAAAGAAGGAAAGGAAGAAAGAAAGAAAGAAGGAAAGAAGGACGGAAAGAAGTAAAGAAAGAAAAAGAAAAAGGGGGAAAGATAAAAAGAAACAACGAAAGAAAAAAGAAAGAACGAAAGAAAGAAAGAAAGAAAGAAAGAAAGAAAGAATGAATGAAAAAAGAAAGAAAGAAGGAAAGAAAGAAAGAAACAAGGAAAGAAAGAAACAAAGAAACAAAGAAAGAAGAAAAGAAAGAAAGAAAGAAAGAAAGAAAGAAGGAAGGGAAGAAGGAAGGAAAGAAAGAAAGAAAGAAAGAAAGAAAGAAGGAAGGAAAGAAGTAAAGAAAGTAATAAATAAAGAAGAAAACACAGAAAGAAATAAAGAAAGAAATATAGAAAGAAAGAAACAATTAAAGGTGGAAAGAAAGAGAGAAAGAAAGAAACAAAAAAGAATGAGAGAAAGAATAACAGAAACACAGAAAGTGAGAAAGAAAGAAAGAATGAATGAAAGAAAGAAAGAAAGAAAGAAAGAAATAAAGGAGGAAAGAAGGAAGGAAGAAAGGAAAGTAAGAAGGAAACAAGGAAACAAAGAAAGAAGGAAAGAAAGAAATAAAGAAAGAAAGAAGGAAAGAAGTGAGGAAAGAAGTAAAGAAAGAAAGAGAAAGAAAGAAAAAAGAAAGAAAGAATTAAGGAAAGAAAGAAGGAAAGAGAGAGAGAAAGAAAGAAAGAAAGAAAGATAGAAATAAAGAATCAATCAAACAAAGAGACAAACACAGAAAGAAGGAAAGAAAGAAAAAAGAAAGAAAGAAAGAATGAAGGAAAGAAGGAAGGAAAGAAAGAAAGGAAGAAGAAAAAAAAGAAAGAAAGAGAGATAGATAGACGGAAGGATAGAAGGAGGGAAGGAAAGAAGTAAGGAAATAAAGAAGGAAACAAGGAAACAAAGAAAGAAGTAAAGAAGCAAGGAAAGAATGAAGCAAAGGAAGAACGAAAGAAAGAAGGAAAGTAAGAAAGAAGGTAAGTAAGTAAGAGACATAAGAAAGAAAGAAAGTAGGAAAGAAGGTAAGAAGGAGATAAAGAAGAATGGAAAGAAGAAAAGAAGGATGGTAGGAAAGGAAGAAGGGAAAAAAGAAAGAGAGGTAGATAAAATGAGGGGAGGAAGTAAAGAAAGAAGGAAGGAAAGAAAGAAGGAACAACGAAACAATGAAAGTAGGAAAGAAGGAAAGAAAGAAATAAACAAAGGAAGATCGAAATAAAGAAAGAAAGATAGAGAGAGAAAAAACAAAGAAAGAAAGAGTCAGAGAAAGAAAGAAAGAAACAAAAAAGGATTGAAGGAAGGAAGGAAAGAAAGAGATAAAGAAGAATGGAAAAAAGGAAGGAAACTAGGTAGGATAGGAAGAAGGGGAAAAAGAAAGAAACAAAGATAGAAAGCAAGAAAGAATGAAAGAAAGAAAAAGAAAGAAAGCAGGAAAGAATTAAGAAAGAAAGAGAAAAAGAGAAAAAGGGAGACAGAAAGAAAGAAAGAAAGAATAAAAGAAAGAAAGAAAGAAAGAAGGAAAGAAAGAAAGAGACAAGGAAGAATGGAGAGAAGGAAGGAAAGGAAGAATGAGAGAAAGAAGGAAAGAAAGAAAGATAGAAAGAAGGACAGAAAGAAAGAAAGAAAGAAAGAAAGAAAGAAAAAAGAAGGAAAGAAAGAAAGAAGGAAAGAAAGAAACAAAGAAAGAAAGGAAGAAAGAAAGGAAGAAAAAGAAAGAAGGAAAGAAAGAAAGAAGGATTGAAACAATGAAAGAAAGAAAGAAACAAAGAAAGAAAGAAATAAAGAAAGAAAGTAAGAAAGACAGATGAACGACAGAAATAAAGAAAGAAAGAAAGAAAGGAAGAAGGAAGGAAAGCAAGAAAGAAGGATGGAAGAAAGCAAGGAAGAAAAAGAAAGAAGGAAAGAAAGAAAGAAGGATTGAAACAATGAGATAAAGAAAGAAACAAAGAAAGAAAGTAAGAAAGAAGGAAGGAAAACAAGAAAGGAGGAAGGAAGTAAGGAAAGAAAGAAAGAGAGTAAGAAAGAAGGAAACATTGAAACAAAGAAAGAAGGAAAGAAGGAAAGAAAGAAAGAAGGAAAGAAAGAAAGATAGAAAGAAGGAAAGAAAGAAAGAAAGAAGGAAAGAAAGAAAGAAGGATTGAAACAATGAAAGAAAGAAAGAAACAAAGAAAGAAAGAAAGAAAGAAAGATAGTAAGAAAGACATAATGAAAGACAGACAGAAAGAAAGAAAGAAGGGAAGAAAGCAAGGAGGAAGGAAGTAAGGAAAGAAAGAAGGAGGGTAAGAAAGAAGGAAACAGGGAAACAAAGAAAGAAGGAAAGAAGGAAAGAAACAAAGAAATAAAGAAAAAAAAGAAAGAAAGAAGGAAAGAAAGAAAGAAAGAATGAAAGAAGTATGGAAAGAAGGAAGAAAGAAGGAATGCTAGAAAGAAAGAAAGCAAGAAATATATAATGAAAGAAACAATTAGAAGAGAAAGAAAAAAGGAAAGAAGCAAAGAAAGAAAGAAAGAAGGAAAGAAGGAAAGAAAGAAAGAAGGAAACAAGGAAACAAAGAAAGGAAGAAAAAGAAAGAAGGAAAGAAAGAAAGAAGGATTGAAACAATGAAAGAAAGAAAGAAACAAAGAAAGAAAGAAAGAAAGAAATATAGTAAGAAAGACATAATGAAAGACAGACAGAAAGAAAGAAAGAAGGGAAGAAAGCAAGGAGGAAGGAAGTAAGGAAAGAAAGAAGGAGGGTAAGAAAGAAGGAAACAGGGAAACAAAGAAAGAAGGAAAGAAGGAAAGAAACAAAGAAATAAAGAAAAAAAAGAAAGAAAGAAGGAAAGAAAGAAAGAAAGAATGAAAGAAGTATGGAAAGAAGGAAGAAAGAAGGAATGCTAGAAAGAAAGAAAGCAAGAAATATATAAAGAAAGAAACAATTAGAAAAGAAAGAAAAAAGGAAAGAAGCAAAGAAAGAAAGAAAGAAGGAAAGAAGGAAAGAAAGAAAGAAGGAAACAAGGAAACAAAGAAAGGAAGAAAAAGAAAGAAGGAAAGAAAGAAAGAAGGATTGAAACAATGAAAGAAAGAAAGAAACAAAGAAAGAAAGAAAGAAAGAAAGATAGTAAGAAAGACATAATGAAAGACAGACAGAAAGAAAGAAAGAAGGGAAGAAAGCAAGGAGGAAGGAAGTAAGGAAAGAAAGAAGGAGGGTAAGAAAGAAGGAAACAGGGAAACAAAGAAAGAAGGAAAGAAGGAAAGAAACAAAGAAATAAAGAAAAAAAAGAAAGAAAGAAGGAAAGAAAGAAAGAAAGAATGAAAGAAGTATGGAAAGAAGGAAGAAAGAAGGAATGCTAGAAAGAAAGAAAGCAAGAAATATATAAAGAAAGAAACAATTAGAAGAGAAAGAAAAAAGGAAAGAAGCAAAGAAAGAAAGAAAGAAGGAAAGAAGGAAAGAAAGAAAGAAGGAAACAAGGAAACAAAGAAAGGAAGAAAAAGAAAGAAGGAAAGAAAGAAAGAAGGATTGAAACAATGAAAGAAAGAAAGAAACAAAGAAAGAAAGAAAGAAAGAAATATAGTAAGAAAGACATAATGAAAGACAGACAGAAAGAAAGAAAGAAGGGAAGAAAGCAAGGAGGAAGGAAGTAAGGAAAGAAAGAAGGAGGGTAAGAAAGAAGGAAACAGGGAAACAAAGAAAGAAGGAAAGAAGGAAAGAAACAAAGAAATAAAGAAAAAAAAGAAAGAAAGAAGGAAAGAAAGAAAGAAAGAATGAAAGAAGTATGGAAAGAAGGAAGAAAGAAGGAATGCTAGAAAGAAAGAAAGCAAGAAATATATAAAGAAAGAAACAATTAGAAAAGAAAGAAAAAAGGAAAGAAGCAAAGAAAGAAAGAAAGAAGGAAAGAAGGAAAGAAAGAAAGAAGGAAACAAGGAAACAAAGAAAGGAAGAAAAAGAAAGAAGGAAAGAAAGAAAGAAGGATTGAAACAATGAAAGAAAGAAAGAAACAAAGAAAGAAAGAAAGAAAGAAAGATAGTAAGAAAGACATAATGAAAGACAGACAGAAAGAAAGAAAGAAGGGAAGAAAGCAAGGAGGAAGGAAGTAAGGAAAGAAAGAAGGACGGTAAGAAAGAAGGAAACAGGGAAACAAAGAAAGAAGGAAAGAAGGAAAGAAACAAAGAAATAAAGAATAAAAGAAAGAAAGAAAGAAGGAAAGAAAGAAAGAAAGAAAGAATGAAAGAAGTATGGAAAGAAGGAAGAAAGAAGGAATGCTAGAAAGAAAGAAAGAAAGCAAGAAATATATAAAGAAAGAAACAATTAGAAAAGAAAGAAAAAAGGAAAGAAGCAAAGAAAGAAAGAAAGAAGGAAAGAAGGAAAGAAAGAAAGAAAGATAAAAAGAAAGAAAGAAAGATAGAAAGCAAGGAAGAAAGAAAGAAAGAGACAAATAAGAATTGAGAGAAGGAAGGAAGGAAAGGAAGAATGAGAGAAAGAAGGAAATAAAGAGAGAAAGAAAGAGAGAAAGAAAGAAAGAAACAAAGAAAGAAAGAAAGAGAGAAAGAGAGAAAGAAAGAAAGAAGGAATGAAAGAATTAAAGAAGGATGGAAAGAAGGAACAAAAAAATTCAACAAAGAAGCAAAGAAGTATGGAAAAAAGGAAGAAAGAAGGAATGAAAGAAAGAAAGAAAGAAAGAAAGATAGAAAAAAACAAAGATAGAAAGAAAGATAGAAACAAAGAAAGAAAGAAAAAACAAACAAAAATGAAAGAAATAGCGAAAAAAAGAAAGAAAGCAAGTAAGAAAGAAATATAAGAAGGAAAGAAATCAGGAAAGAATTAAAGAAAGAAAGAGAAAAAGAGAAAAAGAGAGAAAGAAAGAAAGAAAAAAAGAAGGAAAGAAAGAAAGATACAAAGAAGAATAGAGAGACGGAAGGAAATAAAGAATGAGAGAAAGATGGAAAGAAAGATAGAAAGAAAGACACAAAGAAACAAACAAAGAGAGATAAATAGAGGGAAGGGAAGAAGGAAGGATGGAAAGAAGGAAGGAAAGAAAGAAAGAAAGGAAGAAAGAAGGAAAGAAAGAAAGAAAGGAAGAAAGAAAGAAAGAAGAAAGAGAGAAAGAAAGAAAGAAAGAAACACAGAAAGAAAGAAAGAAAGATAGAAAGAAAGACACAATTAAAGAAAGAAATAAATAAATAAAGAAGGAGAGAAACAAGGAAACACGTTAAGAAGGAAAGAAGGAAAGAAAGAAACAAAGAAAGAAGGAAAGAAGGAAGGAAAGAAGTAAAGAAAGAAAAAGAAAAAGAGAGAAAGAAAGATAAAAAGAAACAACGAAAGAAAAAAGAAAGAAAGAACGAAAGAAAGAAAGAAGGAAAGAATGAAAAAAGAAAGAAAGAAGGAAAGAAAGAAAGAAACAAGGAAAGAAAGAAACAAAGAAACAAAGAAACAAGAAAAGAAAGAAAGAAAGAAGGAAGGGAAGAAGGAAGGAAAGAAAGAAAGAAAGAAAGATAGAAAGAAAGAAAATAAGAAGAACGAAAGAAGGAAGGAAAGAAGTAAAGAAAGAAAGAAAGAAAGACATCAAGAAAGAAAGCAAGAAAGAAGGAAAGAAAGAAACAAGGTAAGAAAGAAATATAAGAAAGAAAGAAAGAAAGATGGACAGAATTAAGAAAGAAAGAGAAAAAGAGAAAAAGAGAGACAGAAAGAAAGAGAGAAAGAGAGAATAAAAGAAAGAAAGAAGGAAGGAAAGAACGAATGAAAGAGACAAAAGAAGAATGCAGAGAAGGAAGGTAAGGAGGAATGTGAGAAAGAAGGAAAAAAAGAAAGATAGAAAGAAGGACAGAAAGAAAGCGAGAAAGAATCAAAGAAAGAAAGAAAGAAAGAAGGAAAGGAAGAAACAAAGAAAGAAACAAAGAGAGAAAAAGAAAGAAGGAAAGAAAGAACGAATGAAAGGATGAAAGAAAGAAAGAAACAAAGAAAGAAAGAAAGCAAGAAAGAGAGCATGAAAGACAGAAAGAAAGAAAGAAAGAAGGAAAGAAAGCAAGAAGGAAGGAAGGAAGGAAAGAAAGAAGGAGAGTAAGAAAGAAGGAAACATTGAAACAAAGAAAGAAGGAAAGAAGGAAAGAAAGAAATAAAGGAAGAAAGAAAGAAAGAAAGAAAGAAAGAATAAAAGAAGTAAAGAGGGAAAGAGAAAAACAGAGAAAGAATGAAAGAAATAAAAGAAAGAAGGAGAGAAAGAAAGAAAGATAGAAAGAAAGAAACAATCAAACAAAAAAAGAAACACAGAAAGAAAGATAGAAAGAAAGAAAGAAAGAAAGAAATAAAGAAGGATAGAAGGCTAGAAACAAGGAAACAAGTTATGAAGGAAAGAAGGAAAGAAGGAAAGAAACAAAGAAAGACAAAAAGAAAGAAAGAAAGAAATAATGAAAGAAGTAAAAGAAAGAAATATAGTAAGAAAGAAAGAAAGAAAGAAAGAAAGAAAGAAAGAAAGAAAGAAAGAAAAAGGAAAGAAAGAAAGAAATATAGGAAGAAAGAAACAACCAAACAAAGAAAGGAAAACAGAAAGAAACAAAGAGAGATAGAAAGAAAGAAAGTAAGAATTAAAGAAAGAAAGAAACAAAAAAAGAAAGAAAGATAGAAAGAAAGAAAGAAAGAGAGAAAGCAAGAAAGAAAGAAAAAGAAAGGAAAGAAAGAAAGAACGTAAGAAAGAAAGAAAGAAAAAAGAAAGAACGAAAGAAGGAAAAAAGAAAGAAGGAAACAAGGAAAGAAAGAAGAAAGAAAGTAAGAATTAAAGAAAGAAAGAAAGAAAGAAAGAAAAAGCAAATAAAGAAAGAAAGGAAGAAAAAAGAAAGAAAGAACGAAAGAAAGAAAGAAAGAATGAAAGAAAGAAAGAAAGAAGGAAAGAACGAAAGAAAGAAAGAAAGAAAGAAAGAAGGAAAGAAAGAAAGAAGGAAGGAAAGAAGTAAAGATAGAAAGAAAGATATAAAGAAAGAAAGCAAGAAAGAAAAAACGTAAAAAGGAAAGAAAGAAACAAAGAAAGAAAATAAGAAAGAAAGAAAAAGAAAGAATAAAAAATAGAAGGAAAGAAAGATAGAATGAATGAGACAAAGAAGAATGGAGAGAAGATAGGAAAGCAAGAATGATAGAAAGAAGGAAAGAAAGAAAGACATAAAGAAACACAGAAAGAAACAAAGAAAGAAAGAAAGAAGGAAGGAAAGAAAGATGGAATGAAACGATGAAAGAAAGAAATAAAGAAAGAAGGAAAGAAGTAAGGAAAGAGAAAAAGAGAGGTACAAAGAACGAAAGAAAGAATGAAAGATAGAAATAAAGAAAGAAATCGAGAAAGAAAGAAAGAAAGAAAGAAAGAAAGTAAGAAAGACAGAAAGAAAGACAGAAAGAAAGAAAGAAAGAAAAGAAGGAAGGAAGGAATAAAGAAAGAAAGAAGGAAGGAAGGAAAGAAAGAAGAAAGGAAAGAAAGAAGGAAACAAGGAAACGCAGAAAATAGGAAAGAAGGAAAGAAAGAAATAAAGAAAAAAGAAAGAAAGAAGGAAGGAAGGTAAGAAGTAAAGAAAGAAAGAGAAAAAGAGAGAAAGAAAGAAATAATGAAAGAAGTAAAAGAAAGAAGTATAGTAAGAAAGAAAGAAAGAAAGAAAAAGGAAAGAAAGAAAGAAACATAGGAAGAAAGAAACAACCAAACAAAGAAAGGAAAACAGAAAGAAACAAAGAGAGATAGAAAGAAAGAAAGAAAGTAAGTAAGAATTAAAGAAAGAAAGAAACAAAAAAAGAAAGAAAGATAGAAAGAAAGAAAGAAAGAAAAAGAAAGGAAAGAAAGAAAGAACGTAAGAAAGAAAGAATGAAAAAAGAAAGAACGAAAGTAGGAAAAAAGAAAGAAAGAAACAAGGAAAGAAAGAAAAATGAAAGAAAGAAGGAAGGAAGGGAAGTAGGAAGGAATGAAAGAAAGAACGAAAGAAGGAAGGAAAGAAGTAAAGAAAGAAAGACATAAAGAAACAAAGCAAGAAAGAAAGAAAGAAAGTAAGAAGGAAGGAAAGAAAGGAAGAAAGAAAGACGGAAGGAAAGAAAGAAAGAAAGAAAAAAGGAAGAAAGAAAAATAGAAGGAAAGAAACAAAGAGACAAAGAAGAATGGAGAGAAGAGAGGAAAGGAAGAAGGAGAGAAAGAAGGAAAGAAAGAAAGTCAGAAAGAAACACAAAAAACAAAGTAAGAAAGAGAGAAAAAAGGAATGAAACGATGAAAGAGAGAAAGCAAGAAAGAAGGAAAGAAGGAAGGAAAGAAGTAAAGAAAGAAACAGAAAAAGAGAGAAAGAAAGAAAGAATGACAGAAATAAAAGAAAGAAATATAGAAAGAAAGAAAGAAAGAGAGAGAGAAAGAAAAAGGAAAGAAAGAAAGAATTAAGAAACGAAAGAATGAAAGAAAGAAAGAAAAAAGGAAAGAAAGAAAGAAACATATTAAGAAAGAAACAATCAAACAAAGAAAGGAAAAGAGAAAGAAACAAAGAAAGATAGAAAGAAAGAATTAAAGAAAGAAAGAAACAAAAAAAGAAAGAAAGATAGAAAGAAAGAAAAAAGAAGGAAAGAAACAAAGAAAAAAAGGAGGAAAGAAAGAAAGAAAGAAAGAAAAAAAGAAAAATGAAAGAAAGAACGAAAGAAAGAAACTAATAAAGAAAGAAAGAAGGAATGAAATAAAGAAAGAAAGATAGAAATAAAGAAAGAAAACGAGTAAGAAAGAAAGAAATAAAGTAACAAAGACAGAAAGAAAGACAGAAAGAAAGAAAGAAAGCAAGAAAGAAAGGAAGAAATAAAGAAAGAAAGCAGGAAGGAAGGTAGGAAAAAAGAAGGAAGGAAAGAAAGAAGGAAACAAGCAAACGGAGAAAATAGGAAAGAAGGAAAGAAAGAAAGAAAGAAAGAAAGAAAAAAGAGAGAAAGAAAGAAAGAAGGAAAGAAGGAAGGTAAGAAGTAAAGAAAGAAAGAGAAAAAGAGAGAAAGAAGGAAATAATGAAAGAAGTAAAAGAAAGAAATATAGTAAGAAAGAAAGAAAAACGAAAGAAAGAAAGAAACATAGGAAGAAAGAAACAACCAAATAAAGAAAGGAAAACAGAAAGAAACAAAGAGAGATAGAAAGAAAGAAAGAAAGAAAGAAAGTAAGAATTTAAGAAAGAAAGAAACAAAAAAAGAAATAAAGATAGAAAGAAAGAAAGAAAGAAAAAGAAAGGAAAGAAAGAACGTAAGAAAGAAAGAAAAAGAAAGAACGAAAGAAGGAAAAAAGAAAGAAAGAAACCAGGAAAGAAAGAATGAAAGAAAGAAAGAAGGAAGGAAGGGAAGAAGGAAGGAATGAAAGAAAGAACGAAAGAAAGGAAGAAAAAAATGGAAGGAAAGAAAGAGAGAAAGAAAGAAAGAAAGAAAAAAGGGAAGAAAGAAAAATAGAAGCAAAGAAAGAAAGAAAGAGACAAAGAAGAATGGAGAGAAGGAAGGAAAGGAAGAAGGAGAGAAAGAAGGAAAGAAAGAAAGTCAGAAAGAAACACAAAAAACAAAGTAAGAAAGAAAGAAAGAAGGAATGAAACGATGAAAGAGAGAAAGCAAGAAAGAAGGAAAGAAGTAAAGAAAGAGAAAAAGAGAGAAAGAAACAATGGAAGAAAAAAGAAGGATAGTAATAAAGAAAGAAATCGACAAAGAAAGAAAGAAAAAAGAAACAGAGAAAAACAGACAGAAACACAGAAAGACAGAAAGAAACAAAGAAAGAAAGAAAGAAAGAAAGAAGGAAAGAAAGAAAGGAAGGAAGGAAGAAGGAAGGAAGGAAAGAAAGAAGGAAAGTAAGAAAGAAGTGAACAAGGAAACAAAGAAAGAAGGAAAGAAAGAAAGAACGAAAAAGGAAACAAAGTAAGTAAGAAAGAAATATAAGAAAGAAAGAAACAAAGCAGGAAAGAACTGAGAAAGAAAGAGAAAAAGAGAAAAAGAGAGACAGAAAGAGTGAATAAAAGAAAGAAAGAAAGAGGGAAAGAAAGGAAGAGACAAGAAGAATGGAGAGAAGGAAGGAGAGGAAGAATAAGAGAAAGAAGGAAAGAAAGAAAGATAGAAAGAAGGACAGAAAAAAAGAAAGAAAGAAAGAAAGAAACAAACAAACAAACAAAGAAGGAAACAAAGTATGAAAGGAAGAAAAAAGAAAGAGGGATAGAAATAAAGAAGGAATGAAACGATGAAAGAAAGAAAGAAACAAAGAATGAAAGAGAGAAAGAAATAAATTAATAAAGAAAAAAGTAAGAAAGACAGAAAGAAAGAATTGAAAGAAAGAAAGAAATAAAGGAGGAAGGAAAGAAGGAAGGAAGTAAGGAAGAAAGGAAAGTAAGAAAAAAGGAAACAAGGAAACTAAGAAAGAAGGATAGTAAGAAATAAATAAAGAAAGAAACAAAGAAGGAAAGAAGGAAAGAAGTAAGGAAAGAAGTAAAGAAAGAAAGAAGAAAAAAAGAAAGAAAGAGAGATAGATAGAAGGAAGGAAAGAAGGAAGGAAAATAAGTAAGGAAATAAAGAAGGAAACAAGGAAACAAAGAAAGAAGGAAAGAAGGAAAGAAAGAAAGAAACATAGAAAGAAGGACAGAAGTAAAGAAAGAAAGAGAGAGAGAAAGAAAGAAAGATTGAAAGAAATAAAAGAAAGATAGAAAGAAAGAAGGAAAGAAAGAAAGATAGAAAGAACCAATCAAACAAAGAAAGACAGAAAGATAGAAAGAAAAAACAAAGAAGGAAATAAATAAATAAAGAAGGTTAGAAGGAAATAAACAAGGAAACAAGTTAAGAAGGAAAGAAGGAAAGAAGGAAGGATAGAAGTAAAGAAAGAAAGAGAAGTAGAGAGAACGAAAGAAAGATAAAATGAAAGAAAGATAGAAAGAAAGAAAAAAAGAAAGAAAGAAAGGAAGAAAAAAGAAAGAAATAAAGGACGAAAGAAAGAAAGAAACAAAGAAAGAAACAAAGAAAGAAACAAAGAAAGAAAGAAGGAAAGAAAGAAAGAAAGAAAGAAAGAAAGAAGGAAAGAAAGAAAGAAAGAAAGAAGGAAAGAAAGAAGGAAGGAAGGGAAGAAGAAAGGAAGGAATGAAAGAAAGAAAGAACGAAGGAAGGAAAGAAGTAAAGTGAGAAAGAAAGACATAAAGAAAGAAAGCAAGAAAGAAAGAAAGAAAGTAAGAAGGAAAGAAAGAAAGGAAGAAAGAAAGATGGAAGGAAAGAAAGAAAGAAAGAAAAATGAAAGAAAGAAAGAAAAATAGAAGGAAAGAAAGAAAGAGACAAAGAAGAATGGAGAGAAGGAAGGAAAGAAAAAGGAATGAAACGATGAAAGAAAGAAAGAAAGAAAGAAGGAAAGAAGTAAAGAAAGAGAAAAAGAGAGAAAGAAAGAATGAAAGAAAGAAAGATAGAAATAAAGAAAGAAATCGAGAAAGAAAGAAATAAAGTAACAAAGACAGAAAGAAAGACAGAAAGAAAGAAAGAAAGCAAGAAAGAAAGGAAGAAATAAAGAAAGAAAGCAGGAAGGAAGGTAGGAAAAAAGAAGGAAGGAAAGAAAGAAGGAAACAAGGAAACGGAGAAAGTAGGAAAGAAAGAAAGAAAGAAAGAAAGAAAAAAAGAAAAAAGAGAGAAAGAAAGAAAGAAGGAAAGAAGGAAGGAAAGAAGTAAAGAAAGAAACAGAAAAAGAGAGAAAGAAAGAAAGAAAGAATGACAGAAATAAAAGAAAGAAATATAGAAAGAAAAAAAAAGAAAGAAAAAGGAAAGAAAGAAAGAAATAAGAAACGAAAGAATGAAAGATAGAAAGAAAAAAGGAAAGAAAGAAAGAAACATATTAAGAAAGAAACAATCAAACAAAGAAAGGAAAAGAGAAAGAAACAAAGAAAGATAGAAAGAAAGAATTAAAGAAAGAAAGAAACAAAAAAGAAAGAAAGATAGAAAGAAAGAAAAAAGAAGGCAAGAAACAAAGAAAAAAAGGAGGAAAGAAAGAAAGAAAAAAAGAAAAATGAAAGTAAGAACGAAAGAAAGAAACTAAGAAAGAAAGAAAGAAGGAATGAAAGAAAGAAAGCAGGAAGGAAAGAAAGAAAGAAGGAAGTAAAGATGGAAAAAAGAAAGAAAGAAGGAAGGAAAGAAGTAAAGTGAGAAAGAAAGACATAAAGAAAGAAAGCAAGAAAGAAAGAAAGTAAGAAGGAAAGAATGAAAGGAAGATAGAAAGATTTAAGGAAAGAAAGAAAGAAAGAAAACTGAAAGAAAGAAAGAAAAATAGAAGGAAAGAAAGAGACAAAGAAGAATGGAGAGAAGGAAAGAAAGAAAAAGAAACGAAACGATGAAAGAAAGAAAGAAAGAAAGAAAGAAAGAAAGAAGGAATGAAGTAAAGATGGAAAGAAAGAAAGAAGGAAGGAAAGAAGTAAAGAAAGTAATAAATAAAGATGGAAACACAGAAAGAAATAAAGAAAGAAATATAGAAAGAAAGAAACAATTAAAGGTGGAAAGAAAGAAAGAAAGAAATAAAGGAGGAAAGAAAGAAGGAAGAAAGGAAGTAAAGAAAGAAGGAAAGTAAGAAGGAAACAAGGAAACAAAGAAAGAAGGAAAGAAAGAAATAAAGAAAGAAAGAAGGAAAGAAGTTAGGAAAGAAGTAAAGAAAGAAAGAGAAAGAAAGAAAAAAGAAAGAAAGAATTAAAGAAACAAAGAAGGAAAGAGAGAAAGAAAGAAAGAAAGATAGAAATAAAGAATCAATCAAACAAAGAAACAAACACAGAAAGAAGGAAAGAAAGAAAAAAGAAAGAAAGAAAGAATGAAGGAAAGAAGGAAGGAAAGAAAGAAAGAAAGAAAGAAGAAAAAAAGAAAGAGAGATAGAAAGACGGAAGGATAGAAGGAAGGAAGGAAAGAAGTAAGGAAATAAAGAAGGAAACAAGGAAACAAAGAAAGAAGTAAAGAAGCAAGGAAAAAATGAAGCAAAGGAAGAACGAAAGAAAGAAGGAAAGTAAGAAAGAAAGTAAGTAAGAAAGAAACATAAGAAAGAAAGAAAGTAGGAAAGAAGGAAAGAAGGAGATAAAGAACAATGGAAAGAAGAAAAGAAGGATGGTAGGAAAGGAAGAAGGGAAAAAAGAAAGAGAGGTAGATAAAATGAGGGGAGGAAGTAAAGAAAGAAGGAAGGAAAGAAAGAAGGAACAACGAAAGAATGAAAGTAGGAAAGAAGGAAAGAAAGAAACAAACAAAGGAAGATCGAAAGAAAGAAAGAAAGATAGAGAGAGAAAAAACAAAGAAAGAAAGAGTCAGAGAAAGAAAGAAAGAAAAAAGGATTGAAGGAAGGAAAGAAAGAGATAAAGAATAATGGAAAGAAGGAAAGAAACTAGGTAGGATTGGAAGAAGGGGAAAAAGAAAGAAACAAAGATAGAAAGCAAGAAAGAATGAAGGAAAGAAAAAGAAAGAAAGCAGGAAAGAATTAAGAAAGAAAGAGAAAAAGAGAAAAAGGGAGACAGAAAGAAAGAAAGAATAAAAGAAAGAAAGAAAGAAAGAAGGAAAGAAAGAAAGAAAGAGACAAGGAAGAATGGAGAGAAGGAAGGAAAGGAAGAATGAGAGACACAAGGAGAGAAAGAAAGATAGAAAGAAGGACAGAAAGAAAGAAAGAAAGAAAGAAAGAAAGAAAGAAAGAAAGAAAAAAGAAGGAAAGAAAGAAAGAAAGAAGGAAAGAAAGAAACAAAGAAAGAAAGGAAGAAAGAAAGGAAGAAAAAGAAAGAAGGAAAGAAAGAAAGAAGGATTGAAACAATGAAAGAAAGAAAGAAACAAAGAAAGAAGGAAATAAAGAAAGAAAGTAAGAAAGACAGATGAACGACAGAAATAAAGAAAGAAAGAAAGAAGGAAGGAAGGCAAGAAAGAAGGATGGAAGATAGAAAGAAAGAAAAAGAAAGAAGGAAAGAAAGAAAGAAGGATTGAAACAATGAGATAAAGAAAGAAACAAAGAAAGAAATTAAGAAAGAAAGTAAGAAAGAAGGAAGGAAAACAAGAAAGAAGGAAGGAAGTAAGGAAAGAAAGAAGGAGACTAAGAAAGAAGGAAACATTGAAACAAAGAAAGAAGGAAAGAAGGAAAGAAAGAAGGAAAGGAAGAATGAGAGAAAGAAGGAAGGAAAGAAAGATAGAAAGAAGGAAAGAAAGAAAGAAAGAAGGAAAGAAAGAAACAAAGAAAGAAAGGAAGAAAGAAAGTAAGAAAGACAGATGAACGACATAAATAAATAAATAAAGAAAGAAAGAAAGAAAGAAAGAAGGAAGGAAAGCAAGAAAGAAGGAAGGAAGTAAGGAAAGAAAGAAGGAGAGTAAGAAAGAAGGAAACATTGAAACAAAGAAAGAAGGAAAGAAAGAAAGAAAGAAGGAAAGAAAGAAGGAAAGAAGTAAAGAAAGAAAGAGAAAGAGAGGAAAAAAGGAAAATGGAAAGAATGAATGACAGAACAAAAGAACGATAGAAACAAAGAAAGAAAGAAAGAAGGAAAGAAGGAAAGATAGAAACATACAAACAAATAAAGAAAGAAGGAAAGAAACAAAAACGGAATGAAAGAAAGACAGAAAGAAAGAAAGAAAAAAAGAAGGAAAGAAACAAAGAAGGAATGAAAGAAAGACAGAAAGAAAGAAAGAAAGAAAGAAAGAAAGAAAGAAAGAAAGAAGGAAAGAAAGAGACAACGAAAGAAGCAAGGAAGGAATGAAGAAAGAAAAAAAGAAAGAAAGGAAGAAATAAAGGAAGCATGAAGGAATGAAAGAAATAAACAATGAAACAAAGAAAGAAAGAAATAAAGAAAGAAGGAAATAGGAATAAAGGAAAAAAGGAAAGAAAGAAAGAACGAAGGAAGGAAAGTAATAAAGAAAGAAAGAAGGAAAAGAAAGAAAGCAAGAGAGAAAGAAAGAAGGAAAGAAGGAAGAAAGAAAGAAACAATGAAACAACGAAAGAAAGAAAGAAAGAACGGAAGAAAGAAGGAAAGAAAATAGAAAGAACAAAAAAAGAAATATCGAAATAGAGAAAGAAAGAAAGAGAGAAAGAAAGAAAGAAGGAAGGAATGAAAAAGAAGGAGAGAAGGAAAGAAAGAATAAAAGAAAGAACGAAAGAAAGAGAGAACGAAAGAAAGAAAGAAGGAAAGAGAGAAGGAATGAAAGTAAGAAATTTAGATAGAGAGAGAAAGAAAGAATGAAAGAAATAAAGAAATAAGGAATGAAAGAAGGAAACAAATAAACAAGGAAGGAATAAAGAAAGAAAGAACGAGAGAAAGAAAGAAGGAAAGAAAGAGAAAGAAAGAAGGTGGGAAGGAATGAAGAAAGACAGAAAGAGAGGAAGAGAGAAGGTAAGAAAGAAACAATGAAACAAAGAAAAAAAGGAAGAAAGAGAGAGGCAGAAAGAAAGAAACAAAGAAAGGAAAAAGGAAAGAAGGAAAGAAAAAAAGAAATTTAGATAGAGAGAGAAAGAAAGAATGAAAGAAATAAAGAAATAAGGAATGAAAGAAGGAAACAAAGAAAGAAGGAAAGAAAGAAAGAATGAAAGAAAGAAAGAAAAAAGGAAAGAAAGAAAGAAATAAAGAAAGAAGGATAGAAAGAAAGAAGGCAAGACAGAAAGAAAGAAGGTAAGAAAGAAACAATGAAACAAAGAAAAAAAGGAAGAAAGAGAGAGGCAGAAAGAAAGAAACAAAGAAAGGAAAAAGCAAAGAAGGAAAGAAAAAAAATAAATAAATAAATATATTTAGAATCAAAGAAAGAAAGAAGGTCAGAAAGAAAGAAGATACAAACAAAGAATCAAAGAAGTAAAGAAAGAGAGCGACAGAAAGAAAGAAGGAAACAAAGAAAGGAAGAAGGAAAGAAAGAAAGGAAGAAAGAAAGAAAGAAAGGATGAAAGAATGGATGAAAGAAAGCAAAAGAAAGAAAGAAGGATAAAATGAAAGAAAGAAACAAATAAATAAAGAAAGAAGTAAAGAAAGAAATTCAGAAAGAGAGAAGAAAAGAAAGAAGGAAAGAAAGAAAGAAAGAACGAAAGATAGAAAATGAGAGGAAGAAAGAAAGAAAGATGGAAAGAAGCAAAAAAGGAAAAATGGAAAGAAGGAAAGAAAGAGATAAAAAATGAACGAAAGAAAGAAATGAAGGAAAGAAAGAGAGAAAGAAAGAAATAAAGAAAGAAAGAGAGAAAGTAAGAAAGACAGAAACAAAGAATTGAAAGAAAGAAAGAAAAAAATAAAGGAGGAAAGAAAGAAGGAAGGAAGTAAAGCAAGAACGAAAGTAAGAAAGAAGGAAGCAAGAAAACTAAGAAAGAAGGAAAGAAAGAAAGAAATAAAGAAAGAACCAAAGAAAGAAAGAAGGAAAGAAGAAAGGAAAGAAGTAAAGAAAGAATGTGAAAGAAAGAAAAAAGAAAGAATGAAAAAATTAAAGATGGAAAGAAGGAAAGAGAGAAAGAAAGAAAGATAGAAAGAAAGAAACAATCAAACAAAGAAAGAAACACATAAAGAAAGAAAGAAAGAAAGAAATAAAGAAGGAAAGAAGGAAGGAAAGAAGTAAAGAAAGAAACAGAAAAAGAGAGAAAGAAACAAAGAAAGAATGAAAGAAATAAAAGAAAGAAATATAGAAAGAAAGAAAGAAAGAAAGAAAGAAAGAAAGAAAGAAAAAGGAAAGAAAGAAAGAATTAAGAAACGAAAGAATGAAAGAAAGAAAGAAAAAAGGAAAGAAAGAAAGAAACATATTAAGAAAGAAACAATCAAACAAAGAAACGAAAACAGAAAGAAACAAAGAAAGATAGAAAGAAAGAATTAAAGAAAGAAAGAAGCATAAAAAAAGAAAGAAAGAAAGAAAGAAAGAAAGAAAGAAAGATAGATAGAAATAAAGAATCAATCAAACAAAGAAACAAACACAGAAAGAAGGAAAGAAAGAAAAAAAAAGAAAGAAAGAATGAAGGAAAGAGGGAAGCAAAGAAAGAAAGAAGCAAAAAAGAAAGAAAGAGAGATAGATAGACGGAAGGATAGAAGGAAGGAAAGAAGTAAGGAAATAAAGAAGGAAACAAGGAAACAAAGAAAGAAGTAAAGAAAAAGGAAAGAATGAAGCAAAGGAAGAACGAAAGAAAGGAAAGTAAGAAAGAAAGTAAGTAAGAAAGAAACATCAGAAAGAAAGAAAGTAGGAAAGAAGGAAAGAAGGAGATAAAGAAGAATGGAAAGAAGAAAAGAGGGATGGTAGGAAAGGAAGAAGGGAAAAAAGAAAGAGAGGTAGATAAAATGAGGGGAGGAAGTAAAGAAAGAATCAACAAGGAAACAATGAAAGTAGGAAAGAAGGAAAGAAAGAAACAAACAAAGGAAGATCGAAATAAAGAAAGAAAGATAGAGAGAGAAAAAACAAAGAAAGAAAGAGTCAGAGAAAGAAAGAAAGAAAAAAGGATTGAAGGAAAGAAGGAAAGAAAGAGATAAAGAGGAATGGAAAGAAGGAAAGAAACTAGGTAGGATAGGAAGAAGGGAAAAAGGAAAGAAACAAAGATAGAAAGCAAGAAAGAATGAAAGAAAGAAAAAGAAAGAAAGCAGGAAAGAATTAAGAAAGAAAGAGAATAAGAGTAAAAGGGAGACAGAAAGAAAGAAAGAGAGAATAAAAGAAAGAAAACAAGAAGGAAAGAAAGAAAGAAAGAGATAAGGAAGAATGGAGAGAAAGAAGGAAAGGAAGAATGAGAGAAAGAAGGAAAGAAAGAAAGATAGAAAGAAGGACAGAAAGAAAGAAAGAAAGAAAGAAAGAAGGAAATAAGAAACAAATAAAGAAAGGAAGAAAGAAAGGAAGAAAAAGAAAGAAGGAAAGGAAGAAAGAAGGATTGAAACAATGAAAGAAAGAAAGAAACAAAGAAAGAAAGAGTTAAAGAAAGAAAGAAAGTAAGAAACACAGAATGAACGACAGAAATAAATAAATAAAGAAAGAAAGAAAGAAAGAAGGAAGGAAAGCAAGAAAGAAGGAAGGAAGTAAGGAAGGAAAGAAGGAGAGTAAGAAAGAAGGAAACATTGAAAGAAAGAAAGAAGCAAAAAAGGAAAGAAAGAAAGAAAGAAGGAAAGAAGTAAAGAAAGAAAGAGAAAGAGAGAGAGAAAGAAAGAAAGATAAAAGAAACAGACAAAGAACGAAAAATAGAAAGAAACAAACAAAGTAAGTAAGAAAGAAGAATAGGAAAGAAAGAAAGAAAGCAGGAAAGAATTAAGAAAGAAAGAGAAAAAGAGAAAAAGAGATACAGAAAGAAAGAAAGAGAAAATAAAAGAAAGAAGAGAAGAAAGAAAGAAGGAAAGAAAGAAAGAAAGAAGGAAAGAAAGAAAGAAAGAAGGAAGGAAAGAAAGAAACAAAGAAAGAAAGGAAGAAAGAAAGGAAGAAAAAGAAAGAAGGAAAGAAAGAAAGAAGGATTGAAACAATGAAAGAAAGAAAGAAACAAAGAAAGAAAGAAAGAAAGAAAGAAAGAAAGAAAGTAAGAAAGACAGATGAACGACAGATATAAATAAAAAAAGAAAGAAAGAAAGAAAGAAGGAAGGTAGGAAAGCAAGAAAGAAGGAAGGAGGTAAGGAAAGAAAGAAGGAGAGTAAGAAAGAAGGAAACATTGTAACAAAGAAAGAAGGAAAGAAGGAAAGATAGAAACATACAAACAAATAAAGAAAGAAGGAAAGAAGGAAAGAAACAAAAAAGGAATGAAAGAAAGACAGAAAGAAAGAAAGAAGGAAAGAAACAAAGAAGGAATGAAAGAAAGACAGAAAGAAAGAAAGAAAGAAGGAAAGAAAGAGACAACGAAAGAAGCAAGGAAGGAATGAAGAAAGAAAAAAAGAAAGAAAGGAAGAAATAAAGGAAGCATGAAATAAATAAATAAATAAACAATGAAACAAAGAAAGAAATAAAGAAAGAAGGAAATAGGAATAAAGGAAAAAAGGAAAGAAAGAAAGAACGAAAGAAGGAAAGTAAGAAAGAAAGAAGGAAGGTAGGAAAAGAAAGAAAGCAAGAGAGAAAGAAAGAAGGAAGAAAGAAAGAAACAATGAAACAACGAAAGAAAGAAAGAAAGAACGGAAGAAAGAAGGAAAGAAAATAGAAAGAACAAAAAAGAAACATCAAAATAGAGAAAGAAAGAAAGTAAGAGAGAAAGAAAGAAGGAATGAAAAAAGAAAGAGACAAGGAAAGAAAGAATAAAAGAAAGAAAGAACGAAAGAAAGAGAGAACGAAAGAAAGAAAGAAGGAAAGAAAGAAGGAATGAAAGAAAGAAATTTAGATAGTGAGAAAGAAAGAAAGAATGAAAGAAATAAAGAAATAAGGAATGAAAGAAGGAAACAAAGAAACAAGGAAAGAATAAAGAAAGAAAGAACGAGACAAAGAAAGTAGGAAAGAAAGAGAAAGAAAGAAGGTGGGAAGGAATGAAGAAAGACAGAAAGAGAGGAAGAGAGAACGAAAGAAAGAAAAAAGAAAGAAAGAATTAACGAAATGGAGAAAGAAAGTAGGAAAGAGAGAAAGAAAGAAAGAAAGAAAGAAAGAAAGAAACAATCAAACAAAGAAAGAAACACAGAAAGAAAGAAAGAAAGAAAGAAAGAAAGAAAGAAGGAAGGAAAGAAAGAAAGAAAGAAAGAAAGGAAGAAAGAAAGAAAGAAGGAAGGAAGGTAAGAAAGAAGGAAAGAAAGAATGAAAGAAAGAAATAAAGAAGGATGGAAAGAAGGAAAGAAAGAGAAAAAGAGAGAAAGAAACAAAAATAAAAAGAAAGGAAGAAAGAAAAAAGGAAGGAAGAAAAGGAAAGAAAGAAACAAGGAAGGAAGCAAAGAAAAAGAAAGAAGGAAAGAAAGAAAGAAGGAATGAAACGATGAAAGAAGGAAAGAAACAGAGAAAGAAAGAACCAAAGTAAGAAAGACAGAATGAAAGACAGAAATAAATAAATAAAGAAAGAAAGAAAGCAAGAAGGAAGGAAGGAAGTAAGGAAAGAAAGAAGGAGGGTAAGAAAGAAGGAAACAGGGAAACAAAGAAAGAAGGAAAGAAGGAAAGAAAGAAAGATGTAAAGAAAGAAAGAGAAAAAGAGAGAATGAAAGAAATAAAAGAAAGAAAGACAGAAAGAAAGACAGATAGAAAGAAAGAAACAATCAAAGAAAGAAAAAAATAAATAAAGAAGGATAGAAGGAAAGAAACAAGGAAACAAGTTAAGAAGGAAAGAAAGAAAGAAAGAAGGAAAGAAGGACGGAAAGAAGTAAAGAAAGAAAGAGAAAAAGAGAGAAAGAAAGATAAAAAGAAAGAAAGAAAGAAAGGAAGAAAGAAAGAAAGAAACAAACAAAAAAAATGAAAGAAAGGGCCAAAAAAAGAAGGAAAGCAAGTAAGAAAGAAATATAAGAAAGAAAGAAATCAGGAAAGAATTAAAGAAAGAAATAGAAAAAGAGAAAAAGAGAGACAGAAAGAAAGAAAGAAAGAAAGAAAGAAAGAAAAAAGAAAGAAAGAAAGAGGGAATGAAAGAAAGAAAGAAAGAAGGAAAGAAAGAAAGAGATTAAGAAGAAAAGAGAGAAGGAAGGAAAGGAAGAATGAGAGAAAGAAGGAAATAAAGAGAGAAAGAAAGAGAGAAAGAAAGAAAGAAACAAAGAAAGAAAGAAAGAAAGAAAGAAAGAAAGAAAGAATGAAAGAATTAAAGAAGGATGGAAAGAAGGAACGAAAAAATGCAACAAAGAAGCAAAGAAGTATGGAAAAAAGGAAGAAAGAAGGAATGAAAGAAAGAAAGAAAGAAAGAAATAAAGAAAGATAGAAAGAAACAAAGATAGAAAGAAAGATAGAAAGAAAGAAAGAAAGAAAAAACAAACAAAAATGAAAGAAATAGCGAAAAAAAGAAAGAAAGCAAGTAAGAAAGAAATATAAGAAGGAAAGAAATCAGGAAAGAATTAAAGAAAGAAAGAGAAAAAGAGAAAAAGAGAGAAAGAAAGAAACAAACAAGGAAAGAAAGAGACAAAGAAGAATAGAGAGACGGAAGGAAATAAAGAATGAGAGAAAGATGGAAAGAAAGATAGAAAGAAAGACAGAAAGAAACAAAGAGAGATAAATAGAGGGAAGGGAAGAAGGAAGGATGGAAAGAAGGAAGGAAAGAAAGACAGAAAGGAAGAAAGAAGGAAAGAAAGAAAGAAAGGAAGAAAGAAAGAAAGAAGAAAGAGAGAAAAAAAGAAAGAAAGAAACACAGAAAGAAAGAAAGAAAGAAAGAAAGAAAGAAAGAAAGAAAGAAAGAAAGAAAGATAGAAAGAAAGAAACAATTAAAGAAAGAAATAAATAAATAAAGAAGGAGAGAAACAAGGAAACAAGTTAAGAAGGAAAGAAGGAAAGAAAGAAACAAAGAAAGAACGAAAGAAGGAAGGAAAGAAGTAATGAAAGAAAAAGAAAAACAGAGAAAGAAAGATAAAAAGAAACAACGAAAGAAAAAAGAAAGAAAGAACGAACGAAAGAAAGAAAGAAAGAAAGAAAGGATGAAAAAAGAAAGAAAGAAGGAAAGAAAAAAGAAACAAGGAAAGAAAGAAACAAAGAAACAAAGAAACAAGAAAAGAAAGAAAGAAAGAAAGAAAGAAGGAAGGGAAGAAGGAAGGAAAGAAAGAAGGAAGGAAAGAAAGATGGAATGAAACGATGAAAGAAAGAAATAAAGAAAGAAGGAAAGAAGTAAGGAAAGAGAAAAAGAGAGGTACAAAGAGCGAAAGAAAGAATGAAAGATAGAAATAAAGAAAGAAATCGAGAAAGAAAGAAAGAAAGTAAGAAAGACAGAAAGAAAGACAGAAAGAAAGAAAGAAAGAAAGAAAAGAAGGAAGGAAGAAATAAAGAAAGAAAGAAGGAAGGAAGGTAGGAAAGAAAGAAGAAAGGAAAGAAAGAAGGAAACAAGGAAACGGAGAAAATAGGAAACAAGGAAAGAAAGAAATAAAGAAAAAAGAAAGAAAGAAGGAAGGAAGGTAAGAAGTAAAGAAAGAAAGAGAAAAAGAGAGAAAGAAAGAAATAATGAAAGAAGTAAAAGAAAGAAATATAGTAAGAAAGAAAGAAAGAAAAAGGAAAGAAAGAAAGAAACATAGGAAGAAAGAAACAACCAAACAAAGAAAGGAAAACAGAAAGAAACTAAGAGAGATAGAAAGAAAGAAAGAAAGTAAGAATTAAAGAAAGAAAGAAACAAAAAAAGAAAGAAAGATAGAAAGAAAGAAAGAAAGAAAAAGAAAGGAGAGAAAGAAAGAACGTAAGAAAGAAAGAAAAAAGAAAGAACGAAAGAAGGAGAAAAGAAAGAAAGAAACAAGGAAAGAATGAAAGAATGAAAGAAAGAAGGAAGGAAGGGAAGAAGGAAGGAATGAAAGAAAGAACGAAAGAAGGAAGGAAAGAAGTAAAGAAAGACATAAAGAAACAAAGCAAGAAAGAAAGAAAGAAAGAAAGTAAGAATGAAGGAAAGAAAGGAAGAAAGCAAGATGGAAGGAAAGAAAGAAAAAAAGAAAGAAAGAAAGAAAAAAGGAAGAAAGAAAAATAGAAGGAAAGAAAGAAAGAAAGAGACAAAGAAGAATGGAGAGAAGGAAGGAAAGGAAGAAGGAGAGAAAGAGGGAAAGAAAGAAAGTCAGGAAGAAACACAAAAAACAAAGTAAGAAAGAAAGAAAGAAAGAAAGAAAGAAAGAAGGAATGAAACGATGAAAGAGAGAAAGCAAGAAAGAAGGAAAGAAGTAAAGAAAGAGAAAAAGAGAGAAAGAAACAATGGAAGAAAAAAAGAAGCATAGAAATAAAGAAAGAAATCGAGAAAGAAAGAAAGAAAAAAGAAACAGAGAAAAACAGAAAGAAACACAGAAAGAAAGAAAGAAAGAAAGAAAGAAAGAAAGAAAGAAAGGAAGGAAGAAAGAAGGAAGGAAGGAAAGAAAGAGGGAAAGTAAGAAAGAAGTAAACAAGGAAACAAAGAAAGAAGGAAAGAAAGAAAGAACGAAAAGGGAAACAAAGTAAGCAAGAAAGAAATATAAGAAAGAAAGAAACAAAGCAGGAAAGAACTAAGAAAGAAGGAGAAAAAGAGAAAAAAACAGACAGAAGGAAAGAGGGAATAAAAGAAAGAAAGAAAGAAAGAAGGAAAGAAAGAAAGGAAGAGACAAGAAGAATGGAGAGAAGGAAGGAAAGGAAGAATGAGAGAAAGAAGGAAAGAAAGATAGAAAGAAGGACAGAAAGAAACAAAGAAGGAAACAAAGTATGAAAGGAAGAAAAAAGAAAGAGGGATAGAAATAAAGAAGGAATGAAACGATGAAAGAAAGAAACAAAGAATGAAAGAGAGAAAGAAATAAATTAATAAAGAAAGAAAGTAAGAAAGACAGAAAGAAAGAATTGAAAGAAAGAAAGAAAGAAATAAAGGAGGAAGGAAAGAAGGAAGGAAGTAAGGCAAGAAGGAAAGTAAGAAAGAAGGAAACAAGGAAACAAAGAAAGAAGGATAGAAATAAATAAATAAAGAAAGAAACAAAGAAAGAAAGAAGGAAAGAAGTAAGGAAAGAAGTAAAGAAAGAAAGAAGAAAAAAAGAAAGAAAGAGAGATAGATAGAAGGAAGGAAAGAAGGAAGGAAAATAAGTAAGGAAATAAAGAAGGAAACAAGCAAACAAAGAAAGAAGGAAAGAAGGAAAGAAAGAAAGAAACATAGAAAGAAGGACAGAAGTAAAGAAAGAAAGAGAGAGAGAGAAAGAAAGAAAGATTGAAAGAAATAAAAGAAAGATAGAAAGAAAGAAGGAAAGAAAGAAAGATAGAAACAACCAATCAAACAAAGAAAGACAGAAAGATAGAAAGAAAAAAACAAAGAAGGAAATAAATAAATAAAGAAGGTTAGAAGGAAATAAACAAGGAAACAAGTTAAGAAGGAAAGAAGGAAAGAAGGAAGGATAGACGTAAAGAAAGAAAGAGAAGAAGAGAGAACGAAAGAAAGATAAAATGAAAGAAAGATAGAAAGAAAGAAAAAAAGAAAGAAAGAAAGAAAGGAAGAAAAAAGAAAGAAAGAAAGAAAGGACGAAAGAAAGAAAGAAACAAAGAAAGAAACAAAGAAAGAAAGAAGGAAAGAAAGAAAGAGAAAAAGAGAGAAAGAAAGAATGAAAGAAAGAAAGATAGAAATAAAGAAAGAAATCGAGAAAGAAAGAAAGAAATAAAGTAACAAAGACAGAAAGAAAGACAGAAAGAAAGAAAGAAAGCAAGAAAGAAAGGAAGAAATAAAGAAAGCAGGAAGGAAGGTAGGATAAAAGAAGGAAGGAAAGAAAGAAGGAAACAAGGAAACGGAGAAAATAGGAAAGAAGGAAAGAAAGAAAGAAAGAAAAAAAGAAAAAAGAGAGAAAGAAAGAAGGAAAGAAGGAAGGAAAGAAGTAAAGAAAGAAACAGAAAAAGAGAAAGAAAGAAAGAAAGAATGACAGAAATAAAAGAAAGAAATATAGAAAGAAAGAAAGAAAGAAAGAAAAAGGAAAGAAAGAAAGAAATAAGAAACGAAAGAATGAAAGAAAGAAAGAAAAAAGGAAAGATAGAAAGAAACATATTAAGAAAGAAACAATCAAACAAAGAAAGGAAAAGAGAAAGAAACAAAGAAAGATAGAAAGAAAGAATTAAAGAAAGAAAGAAACAAAAAAAGAAAGAAAGATAGAAAGAAAGTAAAAAGAAGGAAAGGAACAAAGAAAAAAGAGGAAAGAAAGAAAGAAAGAAAGAAAAAAAGAAAAATGAAAGAAAGAAGGAAAGAAAGAAACTAAGAAATAAAGAAAGAAGGAATGAAAGAAAGAAAGAAAGAAAGAAAGAAGGAAGGAAAGAAAGAAAGAAAGAAAGAAGGAAGTAAAGATGGAAAGAAAGCAAGAAGGAAGGAAAGAAGTAGAGTGAGAAAGAAGGAAGGAAAGAAGTAAAGTGAGAAAGAAAGACATAAAGAAAGAAAGCAAGAAAGAAAGAAAGTAAGAACGAAAGAATGAAAGGAAGAAAGAAAGATTTAAGGAAAGAAAGAAAAATGAAAGAAAGAAAGAAAAATAGAAGGAAAGAAAGAAAGAGACAAAGAAGAATGGAGAGAAGGAAAGAAAGAAAAAGAAACGAAACGATGAAAGAAAGAAAGAAAGAAGGAAAGAAGTAAAGAAAGAGAAAAAGAGAGAAAGAAAGAATGAAAGAAAGAAAGATAGAAATAAAGAAAGAAATCGAGAAAGAAAGAAAGAAATAAAGTAACAAGGACAGAAAGAAAGACAGAAAGAAAGAATGAAAGAAAGCAAGAAATAAAGGAAGAAATAAAGAAAGAAAGCAGGAAGGTAGGAAAGATAGAAGGAAGGAAAGAAAGAAGGAAACAAGGAAACGGAGAAATTAGGAAAGAAGGAAAGAACGAAAGAAAGAAAGAAAAAAAGAGAGAAAGAAAGAAAGAAAGAAGGAAAGAAGGAAGGAAAGAAGTAAAGAAAGGAACAGAAAAAGAGAGAAAGAAAGAAAGAAAGAAAGAATGAAAGAAATAAAAGAAAGAAATATAGAAAGAAAGAAAGAAAGAAATAGGAAAGAAAGAAAGAATTAAGAAACGAAAGAATGAAAGAAAGAAAGAAAAAAAGATAGAAAGAAAGAAACATATTAAGAAAGAAACAATCAAACAAAGAAAGGAAAACATAAAGAAACAAAGAAAGATAGAAAGAAAGATTTAAAGAAAGAAAAAAACAAAAAAAGAAAGAAAGATAGAAAGAAAGAAAAAAGAAGGAAAGAAACAAAGAAAAAAAGGAGGAAAGAAAGAAAGAAAGAAAAAAATGAAAGAAAGAACGACAGAAAGAAACTAAGAAAGAAAGAAAGAAGGAATGAAAGAAAGAAAGAAAGAAAGAAAGAAGGATGGAAAGAAAGAAAGAAAGAAGGAAGTAAAAATGGAAAGAAAGAAAGAAAGAAGGAAGGAAAGAAGTAAAGTGAGAAACAAAGACATAAAGAAAGAAAGCAAGAAAGAAAGAAGGTAAGAAGGAAAGAATGAAAGGAAGAAAGAAAGATTTAAGGAAAGAAAGAAAGAAAGAGGAATGAAAGAAAGAAAGAAAAATAGAAGGAAAGAAAGAAAGAGACAAAGAAGAATGGAGAGAAGGAAAGAAAGAAAAAGAAACGAAACGATGAAAGAAAGAAAGAAAGAAAGAAGGAAAGAAGTAAAGAAAGAGAAAAAGAGAGAAAGAAAGAATGAAAGAAAGATAGAAATAAAGAAAGAAATCGAGAAAGAAAGAAAGAAATACAGTAACAAAGACAGAAAGAAAGACAGAAAGAAAGAAAGAAAGCAAGAAAGAAAGGAAGAAATAAAGAAAGAAAGCAGGAAGGAAGGTAGGAAAGATAGAAGGAAGGAAAGAAAGAAGGAAACAAGGAAACGGAGAAAATAGGAAAGAAGGAAAGAACGAAAGAAAGAAAGAAAAAAGAGAGAAAGAAAGAAGTAAAGAAAGAAAGTAGGAAAGAAGTAAAGAAAGAGAAAAAGAGAGAAAGAAAGAAAGAATGAAAGAAATAAAAGATAGAAAGAAAGAAGGAAACAAAGATAGTAAGAAAGAAACAATCAAACAAAGAAAGAAACACAGAAAGAAAGAAAGAAAGACAGAAAGAAAGAAACAATTAAAGAAAGAAAGAAATAATGAAGGATAGAAGGAAAGAAACAAGGAAACAAGTTAAGAAGGAAAGAAAGAAAGAAGGAAGGAAAGAAGTAAAGAAAGAAAGAGAAAAAGAGAGAAAGAAACAAAAATAAAAAGAAAGATAGAAAGAAAAAAGAAAGGATGGAAGAAAAAGAAAGAAGGAAAGAAAGAAACAAAGAAAGAAACAAAGTAAAAGAAAGTAGGAAAGAAAGAAAGAAGGAATGAAACGATGAAAGAAGGAAAGAAACAGAGAAAGGAAGAGAAAACGAAAGTGAGAAAGACAGAATGAAAGACCGAAATAAATAAATAAAGAAAGAAAGATAGAAAGAAGGAAAGAAAGAAAGAAGGAAAGAAAGCAAGAAGGAAGGAAGTAAGTAAGGAAAGAAAGAAGGAGGGTAAGAAAGAAGGAAACAGGGAAACTAAGAAAGAAGGAAAGAAGGAAAGAAAGAAGTAAAGAAAGAAAGAGAAAAAGAGAGAATGAAAGAAATAAAACAAAGAAAGATAGAAAGAAAGACAGATAGAAAAAAAGAAACAATTAAAGAAAGAAAAAATAAATAAAAAAGGATAGAAGGAAAGAAACAAGGAAACACGTTAAGAAGGAAAGAAAGGAAGGAAGAAAGAAGGAAAGAAGGAAGGAAAGAAGTAAAGAAAGAACGAGAAAAAGAAAGAAAGATAAAAAGAAAGAAAGAAAGAAACAAGAAAGAAAGAAAGAAAGAAAGGAAGGAAGGAAGAAAGAAGGAAACAAACAAACAAACAAAAATGAAAGAAAGGGCGAAAAAAAGGAGAAAGCAAGTAAGAAAGAAATATAAGAAAGAAAGAAATCAGGAAAGAATTAAAGAAAGAAATGGAAAAAGAGAAAAAGAGAGACAGAAAGAAAGAAAGAAAGAAAGAGAGAATGAAAGAAAGAAAGAAAGAAAGAAAGAAAGAAGGAAAGAAAGAAAGAGATAAAGAAGAATAGAGAGAAGGAAGGAAAGGAAGAATGAGAGAAAGATGGAAAGAAAGATAGAAAGAAAGACAGAAAGAAAGAAAGAGAGATAAATAGAAGTAAGGAAAGAAGGAAGGATGGAAAGAAGGAAGGAAAGAAAGAAGGAAACAACGAAACAAAGAAAGAAGCAAAGAAGAAAGGAAAGAATGAAGCAAAAGAAGAACGAAAGAAAGAAAGAAGGAAGGAATGAAAGAAAGAAAGAAAGAAATGAAGGAAGTAAGTAAGTAAGTAAGAAGGTAATTAAGAAACAAATATAAGAAAAAGAAAGAGAGAAAGCAGGAAAGAAGGAAAGAAAGAAGGAGAAAAAGGGAAAAAGAGAGACAGAAAGAAAGAAAGAAAGAAGGAAAGAAAGAAAGAGACAAAGAAGAATTTAGAGAGGGAGGGAAAGGAATAATAAGAGAAAGAAGGATAGAAAGTAACACAGAAAGAAAGAAAGAAAGAAAGAAAGAAACAAAGAAAGAAAGAAAGAAACAAAGAAAGAAAGAAAGAAGGAAGGAAAGAAAGACAGAAAGAATGAAACGATGAAAGAATGAAAGAAACAAAGAAAGACAGAAAGACATAAACACAGAAAGAAAGAATGACAGAAAGAAAGAAAGAAAGAAGGAAAGAAATAAAGAAAGAAAGAAAGGAAGAAAGAAAGAAAGAAGGAAGGAAGTAAAGAAAGAAGGAAGGTAAGAAAGAAGGAAAGAAAGAATGAAAGAAAGAAGTAAAGAAGCATAGAAAGAAGGAAAGAAAGAGTGAAAGAAAGAAGCAAAGAAGTATGGAAAAAAGGAAGAAAGAAGGAATGCAAGAAAGAAAGAAAGAAAATAGATAGAAAGAAAGAAAGATAGAAAAAAAGATAGATAGAAAGAAAGAAACAAACAAACAAACAAAAATGAAAGAAAGAAAGAAAGAAAGAATGAAAGAAGTATGGAAAGAAGGAAGAAAGAAGGAATGCTAGAAAGAAAGAAAGCAAGAAATATATAAAGAAAGAAACAATTAGAAAAGACAGCAAAAAGGAAAGGAGCAAAGAAAGTAAGAATTAAAGAAAGAAAGAAACAAAAAAGAAAGAAAGATAGATAGAAAGAAAGAAAGAAAGAAAAAGAAAGGAAAGAAAGAAAGAACGTAAGAAAGAAAGAAAGAAAAAAGAAAGAACGAAAGAAGGAAAAAAGAAAGAAGGAAACAAGGAAAGAAAGAAGAAAGAAAGCAAGAATTAAAGAAACAAAGAAAGAACGAAAGAAAGAAAGAAAGAAAGAAGGAAAGAACGAAAGAAAGAAAGAAAGAAAGAAGGAAAGAAGGAAAGAAAGAAAGAAGGAAGGAAAGAAGTAAAGATAGAAAGAAAGACATAAAGAAAGAAAGCAAGAAAGAAAGAAAGTAAGAACGAAAGAATGAAAGGAAGAAAGAAAGATTTAAGGAAAGAAAGAAAGAAAAATGAAAGAAAGAAAGAAAAATAGAAGGAAAGAAAGAAAGAGACAAAGAAGAATGGAGAGAAGGAAAGAAAGAAAAAGAAACGAAACGAAACGATGAAAGAAAGAAAGATAGAAGGAAAGAAGTAAAGAAAGAGAAAAAGAGAGAAAGAAAGAATGAAAGAAAGAAAGATAGAAATTAAGAAAAAAATCGAGAAAGAAAGAAAGAAATAAAGTAACAAAGACAGAAAGAAAGACAGAAAGAAAGAAAGCAAGAAATAAAGGAAGAAATAAAGAAAGAAAGCAGGAAGGAAGGTAGGAAAGATAGAAGGAAGGAAAGAAAGAAGGAAACAAGGAAACGGAGAAAATAGGAAAGAAGGAAAGAACGAAAGAAAGAAAGAAAAAAGAGAGAAAGAAAGAAAGAAAGAAAGAAAGAAAGAAGGAAAGAAGGAAGGAAAGAAGTAAAGAAAGAAACAGAAAAAGAGAGAAAGAAAGAAAGAAAGAAAGAAAGAATGAAAGAAATAAAAGAAAGAAATATAGAAAGAAAGAAAGAAAGAAAGAAAGAAAAAAAGATAGAAAGAAAGAAACATATTAAGAAAGAAACAATCAAACAAAGAAAGGAAAACAGAAAGAAACAAAGAAAGATAGAAAGAAAGATTTAAAGAAAGAAAAAAACAAAAAAAGAAAGATAGAAAGAAAGAAAAAAGAAGGAAAGAAACAAAGAAAAAAAGGAGGAAAGAAAGAAAGAAAGAAAGAAAGAAAAAAGAAAGAAAGAAGGAAAGAAGTAAAGAAAGAAACAGAAAAAGAGAGAAAGAAAGAAAGAAAGAAACAAAGAATGAAAGAAATAAAAGAAAGAATTAAGAAACGAAAGAATGAAAGAAAGAAAGAAAAAAAGATAGAAAGAAAGAAACATATTAAGAAAGAAACAATCAAACAAAGAAAGGAAAACAGAAAGAAACAAAGAAAGATAGAAAGAAAGATTTAAAGAAAGAAAAAAACAAAAAAAGAAAGATAGAAAGAAAGAAAAAAGAAGGAAAGAAACAAAGAAAAAAAGGAGGAAAGAAAGAAAGAAAGAAAGAAACAAAAAAAATTAAAGAAAGAACGACAGAAAGAAACTAAGAAAGAAAGAAGGAATGAAAGAAAGAAAGAAAGAAAGAAAGAAAGAAAGAAGGATGGAAAGAAAGAAAGAAAGAAGGAAGTAAAGATGGAAAGAAAGAAAGAAAGAAGGAAGGAAAGAAGTAAAGTGAGAAAGAAAGACATAAAGAAAGCAAGAAAGAAGGTAAGAAGGAAAGAATGAAAGGAAGAAAGAAAGATTTAAGGAAAGAAAGAAAGAAAAATGAAAGAAAGAAAGAAAAATAGAAGGAAAGAAAGAAAGAGACAAAGAAGAATGGAGAGAAGGAAAGAAAGAAAAAGAAACGAAACGATGAAAGAAAGAAAGAAAGAAAGAAAGAAGGAAAGAATTAAAGAAAGAGAAAAAGAGAGAAAGAAAGAATGAGAGAAAGATAGAAATAAAGAAAGAAATCGAGAAAGAAAGATAGAAATACAGTAACAAAGACAGAAAGAAAGACAGAAAGAAAGAAAGAAAGAAAGCAAGAAAGATAGGAAGAAATAAAGAAAGAAAGCAGGAAGGAAGGTAGGAAAGATAGAAGGAAGGAAAGAAAGAAGGAAACAAGGAAACGGAGAAAATAAGAAAGAAGGAGATAAAGAAGGAGAAAAAAAGAGAGAAAGAAAGAAGGAAAGAAAGAAAGTAGGAAAGAAGTAAAGAAAGAGAAAAAGAAACAATTAAAGAAAGAAATAAATAAATAAAGTAGGAGAGAAACAAGGAAACAAGTTAAGAAGGAAAGAAGGAAAGGAAGAAAGAAAGAAAGAAGGAAAGAAGGACGGAAAGAAGTAAAGAAAGAAAAAGAAAAAGGGGGAAAGATAAAAAGAAACAACGAAAGAAAAAAGAAAGAAAGAACGAAAGAAAGAAAGAAAGAAAGAAAGAAAGAAAGAATGAATGAAAAAAGAAAGAAAGAAGGAAAGAAAGAAAGAAACAAGGAAAGAAAGAAACAAAGAAACAAAGAAAGAAGAAAAGAAAGAAAGAAAGAAAGAAAGAAGGAAGGGAAGAAGGAAGGAAAGAAAGAAAGAAAGAAAGAAAGAAAGAAAGAAGGAAGGAAAGAAGTAAAGAAAGTAATAAATAAAGAAGAAAACACAGAAAGAAATAAAGAAAGAAATATAGAAAGAAAGAAACAATTAAAGGTGGAAAGAAAGAGAGAAAGAAAGAAACAAAAAAGAATGAGAGAAAGAATAACAGAAACACAGAAAGTGAGAAAGAAAGAAAGAATGAATGAAAGAAAGAAAGAAAGAAAGAAAGAAAGAAATAAAGGAGGAAAGAAGGAAGGAAGAAAGGAAAGTAAGAAGGAAACAAGGAAACAAAGAAAGAAGGAAAGAAAGAAATAAAGAAAGAAAGAAGGAAAGAAGTGAGGAAAGAAGTAAAGAAAGAAAGAGAAAGAAAGAAAAAAGAAAGAAAGAATTAAGGAAAGAAAGAAGGAAAGAGAGAGAGAAAGAAAGAAAGAAAGAAAGATAGAAATAAAGAATCAATCAAACAAAGAGACAAACACAGAAAGAAGGAAAGAAAGAAAAAAGAAAGAAAGAAAGAATGAAGGAAAGAAGGAAGGAAAGAAAGAAAGGAAGAAGAAAAAAAAGAAAGAAAGAGAGATAGATAGACGGAAGGATAGAAGGAGGGAAGGAAAGAAGTAAGGAAATAAAGAAGGAAACAAGGAAACAAAGAAAGAAGTAAAGAAGCAAGGAAAGAATGAAGCAAAGGAAGAACGAAAGAAAGAAGGAAAGTAAGAAAGAAGGTAAGTAAGTAAGAGACATAAGAAAGAAAGAAAGTAGGAAAGAAGGTAAGAAGGAGATAAAGAAGAATGGAAAGAAGAAAAGAAGGATGGTAGGAAAGGAAGAAGGGAAAAAAGAAAGAGAGGTAGATAAAATGAGGGGAGGAAGTAAAGAAAGAAGGAAGGAAAGAAAGAAGGAACAACGAAACAATGAAAGTAGGAAAGAAGGAAAGAAAGAAATAAACAAAGGAAGATCGAAATAAAGAAAGAAAGATAGAGAGAGAAAAAACAAAGAAAGAAAGAGTCAGAGAAAGAAAGAAAGAAACAAAAAAGGATTGAAGGAAGGAAGGAAAGAAAGAGATAAAGAAGAATGGAAAAAAGGAAGGAAACTAGGTAGGATAGGAAGAAGGGGAAAAAGAAAGAAACAAAGATAGAAAGCAAGAAAGAATGAAAGAAAGAAAAAGAAAGAAAGCAGGAAAGAATTAAGAAAGAAAGAGAAAAAGAGAAAAAGGGAGACAGAAAGAAAGAAAGAAAGAATAAAAGAAAGAAAGAAAGAAAGAAGGAAAGAAAGAAAGAGACAAGGAAGAATGGAGAGAAGGAAGGAAAGGAAGAATGAGAGAAAGAAGGAAAGAAAGAAAGATAGAAAGAAGGACAGAAAGAAAGAAAGAAAGAAAGAAAGAAAGAAAAAAGAAGGAAAGAAAGAAAGAAGGAAAGAAAGAAACAAAGAAAGAAAGGAAGAAAGAAAGGAAGAAAAAGAAAGAAGGAAAGAAAGAAAGAAGGATTGAAACAATGAAAGAAAGAAAGAAACAAAGAAAGAAAGAAATAAAGAAAGAAAGTAAGAAAGACAGATGAACGACAGAAATAAAGAAAGAAAGAAAGAAAGAAAGGAAGAAGGAAGGAAAGCAAGAAAGAAGGATGGAAGAAAGCAAGGAAGAAAAAGAAAGAAGGAAAGAAAGAAAGAAGGATTGAAACAATGAGATAAAGAAAGAAACAAAGAAAGAAAGTAAGAAAGAAGGAAGGAAAACAAGAAAGGAGGAAGGAAGTAAGGAAAGAAAGAAAGAGAGTAAGAAAGAAGGAAACATTGAAACAAAGAAAGAAGGAAAGAAGGAAAGAAAGAAAGAAGGAAAGAAAGAAAGATAGAAAGAAGGAAAGAAAGAAAGAAAGAAGGAAAGAAAGAAAGAAGGATTGAAACAATGAAAGAAAGAAAGAAACAAAGAAAGAAAGAAAGAAAGAAAGATAGTAAGAAAGACATAATGAAAGACAGACAGAAAGAAAGAAAGAAGGGAAGAAAGCAAGGAGGAAGGAAGTAAGGAAAGAAAGAAGGAGGGTAAGAAAGAAGGAAACAGGGAAACAAAGAAAGAAGGAAAGAAGGAAAGAAACAAAGAAATAAAGAAAAAAAAGAAAGAAAGAAGGAAAGAAAGAAAGAAAGAATGAAAGAAGTATGGAAAGAAGGAAGAAAGAAGGAATGCTAGAAAGAAAGAAAGCAAGAAATATATAATGAAAGAAACAATTAGAAGAGAAAGAAAAAAGGAAAGAAGCAAAGAAAGAAAGAAAGAAGGAAAGAAGGAAAGAAAGAAAGAAGGAAACAAGGAAACAAAGAAAGGAAGAAAAAGAAAGAAGGAAAGAAAGAAAGAAGGATTGAAACAATGAAAGAAAGAAAGAAACAAAGAAAGAAAGAAAGAAAGAAATATAGTAAGAAAGACATAATGAAAGACAGACAGAAAGAAAGAAAGAAGGGAAGAAAGCAAGGAGGAAGGAAGTAAGGAAAGAAAGAAGGAGGGTAAGAAAGAAGGAAACAGGGAAACAAAGAAAGAAGGAAAGAAGGAAAGAAACAAAGAAATAAAGAAAAAAAAGAAAGAAAGAAGGAAAGAAAGAAAGAAAGAATGAAAGAAGTATGGAAAGAAGGAAGAAAGAAGGAATGCTAGAAAGAAAGAAAGCAAGAAATATATAAAGAAAGAAACAATTAGAAAAGAAAGAAAAAAGGAAAGAAGCAAAGAAAGAAAGAAAGAAGGAAAGAAGGAAAGAAAGAAAGAAGGAAACAAGGAAACAAAGAAAGGAAGAAAAAGAAAGAAGGAAAGAAAGAAAGAAGGATTGAAACAATGAAAGAAAGAAAGAAACAAAGAAAGAAAGAAAGAAAGAAAGATAGTAAGAAAGACATAATGAAAGACAGACAGAAAGAAAGAAAGAAGGGAAGAAAGCAAGGAGGAAGGAAGTAAGGAAAGAAAGAAGGAGGGTAAGAAAGAAGGAAACAGGGAAACAAAGAAAGAAGGAAAGAAGGAAAGAAACAAAGAAATAAAGAAAAAAAAGAAAGAAAGAAGGAAAGAAAGAAAGAAAGAATGAAAGAAGTATGGAAAGAAGGAAGAAAGAAGGAATGCTAGAAAGAAAGAAAGCAAGAAATATATAAAGAAAGAAACAATTAGAAGAGAAAGAAAAAAGGAAAGAAGCAAAGAAAGAAAGAAAGAAGGAAAGAAGGAAAGAAAGAAAGAAGGAAACAAGGAAACAAAGAAAGGAAGAAAAAGAAAGAAGGAAAGAAAGAAAGAAGGATTGAAACAATGAAAGAAAGAAAGAAACAAAGAAAGAAAGAAAGAAAGAAATATAGTAAGAAAGACATAATGAAAGACAGACAGAAAGAAAGAAAGAAGGGAAGAAAGCAAGGAGGAAGGAAGTAAGGAAAGAAAGAAGGAGGGTAAGAAAGAAGGAAACAGGGAAACAAAGAAAGAAGGAAAGAAGGAAAGAAACAAAGAAATAAAGAAAAAAAAGAAAGAAAGAAGGAAAGAAAGAAAGAAAGAATGAAAGAAGTATGGAAAGAAGGAAGAAAGAAGGAATGCTAGAAAGAAAGAAAGCAAGAAATATATAAAGAAAGAAACAATTAGAAAAGAAAGAAAAAAGGAAAGAAGCAAAGAAAGAAAGAAAGAAGGAAAGAAGGAAAGAAAGAAAGAAGGAAACAAGGAAACAAAGAAAGGAAGAAAAAGAAAGAAGGAAAGAAAGAAAGAAGGATTGAAACAATGAAAGAAAGAAAGAAACAAAGAAAGAAAGAAAGAAAGAAAGATAGTAAGAAAGACATAATGAAAGACAGACAGAAAGAAAGAAAGAAGGGAAGAAAGCAAGGAGGAAGGAAGTAAGGAAAGAAAGAAGGACGGTAAGAAAGAAGGAAACAGGGAAACAAAGAAAGAAGGAAAGAAGGAAAGAAACAAAGAAATAAAGAATAAAAGAAAGAAAGAAAGAAGGAAAGAAAGAAAGAAAGAAAGAATGAAAGAAGTATGGAAAGAAGGAAGAAAGAAGGAATGCTAGAAAGAAAGAAAGAAAGCAAGAAATATATAAAGAAAGAAACAATTAGAAAAGAAAGAAAAAAGGAAAGAAGCAAAGAAAGAAAGAAAGAAGGAAAGAAGGAAAGAAAGAAAGAAAGATAAAAAGAAAGAAAGAAAGATAGAAAGCAAGGAAGAAAGAAAGAAAGAGACAAATAAGAATTGAGAGAAGGAAGGAAGGAAAGGAAGAATGAGAGAAAGAAGGAAATAAAGAGAGAAAGAAAGAGAGAAAGAAAGAAAGAAACAAAGAAAGAAAGAAAGAGAGAAAGAGAGAAAGAAAGAAAGAAGGAATGAAAGAATTAAAGAAGGATGGAAAGAAGGAACAAAAAAATTCAACAAAGAAGCAAAGAAGTATGGAAAAAAGGAAGAAAGAAGGAATGAAAGAAAGAAAGAAAGAAAGAAAGATAGAAAAAAACAAAGATAGAAAGAAAGATAGAAACAAAGAAAGAAAGAAAAAACAAACAAAAATGAAAGAAATAGCGAAAAAAAGAAAGAAAGCAAGTAAGAAAGAAATATAAGAAGGAAAGAAATCAGGAAAGAATTAAAGAAAGAAAGAGAAAAAGAGAAAAAGAGAGAAAGAAAGAAAGAAAAAAAGAAGGAAAGAAAGAAAGATACAAAGAAGAATAGAGAGACGGAAGGAAATAAAGAATGAGAGAAAGATGGAAAGAAAGATAGAAAGAAAGACACAAAGAAACAAACAAAGAGAGATAAATAGAGGGAAGGGAAGAAGGAAGGATGGAAAGAAGGAAGGAAAGAAAGAAAGAAAGGAAGAAAGAAGGAAAGAAAGAAAGAAAGGAAGAAAGAAAGAAAGAAGAAAGAGAGAAAGAAAGAAAGAAAGAAACACAGAAAGAAAGAAAGAAAGATAGAAAGAAAGACACAATTAAAGAAAGAAATAAATAAATAAAGAAGGAGAGAAACAAGGAAACACGTTAAGAAGGAAAGAAGGAAAGAAAGAAACAAAGAAAGAAGGAAAGAAGGAAGGAAAGAAGTAAAGAAAGAAAAAGAAAAAGAGAGAAAGAAAGATAAAAAGAAACAACGAAAGAAAAAAGAAAGAAAGAACGAAAGAAAGAAAGAAGGAAAGAATGAAAAAAGAAAGAAAGAAGGAAAGAAAGAAAGAAACAAGGAAAGAAAGAAACAAAGAAACAAAGAAACAAGAAAAGAAAGAAAGAAAGAAGGAAGGGAAGAAGGAAGGAAAGAAAGAAAGAAAGAAAGATAGAAAGAAAGAAAATAAGAAGAACGAAAGAAGGAAGGAAAGAAGTAAAGAAAGAAAGAAAGAAAGACATCAAGAAAGAAAGCAAGAAAGAAGGAAAGAAAGAAACAAGGTAAGAAAGAAATATAAGAAAGAAAGAAAGAAAGATGGACAGAATTAAGAAAGAAAGAGAAAAAGAGAAAAAGAGAGACAGAAAGAAAGAGAGAAAGAGAGAATAAAAGAAAGAAAGAAGGAAGGAAAGAACGAATGAAAGAGACAAAAGAAGAATGCAGAGAAGGAAGGTAAGGAGGAATGTGAGAAAGAAGGAAAAAAAGAAAGATAGAAAGAAGGACAGAAAGAAAGCGAGAAAGAATCAAAGAAAGAAAGAAAGAAAGAAGGAAAGGAAGAAACAAAGAAAGAAACAAAGAGAGAAAAAGAAAGAAGGAAAGAAAGAACGAATGAAAGGATGAAAGAAAGAAAGAAACAAAGAAAGAAAGAAAGCAAGAAAGAGAGCATGAAAGACAGAAAGAAAGAAAGAAAGAAGGAAAGAAAGCAAGAAGGAAGGAAGGAAGGAAAGAAAGAAGGAGAGTAAGAAAGAAGGAAACATTGAAACAAAGAAAGAAGGAAAGAAGGAAAGAAAGAAATAAAGGAAGAAAGAAAGAAAGAAAGAAAGAAAGAAAGAATAAAAGAAGTAAAGAGGGAAAGAGAAAAACAGAGAAAGAATGAAAGAAATAAAAGAAAGAAGGAGAGAAAGAAAGAAAGATAGAAAGAAAGAAACAATCAAACAAAAAAAGAAACACAGAAAGAAAGATAGAAAGAAAGAAAGAAAGAAAGAAAGAAATAAAGAAGGATAGAAGGCTAGAAACAAGGAAACAAGTTATGAAGGAAAGAAGGAAAGAAGGAAAGAAACAAAGAAAGACAAAAAGAAAGAAAGAAAGAAATAATGAAAGAAGTAAAAGAAAGAAATATAGTAAGAAAGAAAGAAAGAAAGAAAGAAAGAAAGAAAGAAAGAAAGAAAGAAAGAAAGAAAAAGGAAAGAAAGAAAGAAATATAGGAAGAAAGAAACAACCAAACAAAGAAAGGAAAACAGAAAGAAACAAAGAGAGATAGAAAGAAAGAAAGTAAGAATTAAAGAAAGAAAGAAACAAAAAAAGAAAGAAAGATAGAAAGAAAGAAAGAAAGAGAGAAAGCAAGAAAGAAAGAAAAAGAAAGGAAAGAAAGAAAGAACGTAAGAAAGAAAGAAAGAAAAAAGAAAGAACGAAAGAAGGAAAAAAGAAAGAAGGAAACAAGGAAAGAAAGAAGAAAGAAAGTAAGAATTAAAGAAAGAAAGAAAGAAAGAAAGAAAAAGCAAATAAAGAAAGAAAGGAAGAAAAAAGAAAGAAAGAACGAAAGAAAGAAAGAAAGAATGAAAGAAAGAAAGAAAGAAGGAAAGAACGAAAGAAAGAAAGAAAGAAAGAAAGAAGGAAAGAAAGAAAGAAGGAAGGAAAGAAGTAAAGATAGAAAGAAAGATATAAAGAAAGAAAGCAAGAAAGAAAAAACGTAAAAAGGAAAGAAAGAAACAAAGAAAGAAAATAAGAAAGAAAGAAAAAGAAAGAATAAAAAATAGAAGGAAAGAAAGATAGAATGAATGAGACAAAGAAGAATGGAGAGAAGATAGGAAAGCAAGAATGATAGAAAGAAGGAAAGAAAGAAAGACATAAAGAAACACAGAAAGAAACAAAGAAAGAAAGAAAGAAGGAAGGAAAGAAAGATGGAATGAAACGATGAAAGAAAGAAATAAAGAAAGAAGGAAAGAAGTAAGGAAAGAGAAAAAGAGAGGTACAAAGAACGAAAGAAAGAATGAAAGATAGAAATAAAGAAAGAAATCGAGAAAGAAAGAAAGAAAGAAAGAAAGAAAGTAAGAAAGACAGAAAGAAAGACAGAAAGAAAGAAAGAAAGAAAAGAAGGAAGGAAGGAATAAAGAAAGAAAGAAGGAAGGAAGGAAAGAAAGAAGAAAGGAAAGAAAGAAGGAAACAAGGAAACGCAGAAAATAGGAAAGAAGGAAAGAAAGAAATAAAGAAAAAAGAAAGAAAGAAGGAAGGAAGGTAAGAAGTAAAGAAAGAAAGAGAAAAAGAGAGAAAGAAAGAAATAATGAAAGAAGTAAAAGAAAGAAGTATAGTAAGAAAGAAAGAAAGAAAGAAAAAGGAAAGAAAGAAAGAAACATAGGAAGAAAGAAACAACCAAACAAAGAAAGGAAAACAGAAAGAAACAAAGAGAGATAGAAAGAAAGAAAGAAAGTAAGTAAGAATTAAAGAAAGAAAGAAACAAAAAAAGAAAGAAAGATAGAAAGAAAGAAAGAAAGAAAAAGAAAGGAAAGAAAGAAAGAACGTAAGAAAGAAAGAATGAAAAAAGAAAGAACGAAAGTAGGAAAAAAGAAAGAAAGAAACAAGGAAAGAAAGAAAAATGAAAGAAAGAAGGAAGGAAGGGAAGTAGGAAGGAATGAAAGAAAGAACGAAAGAAGGAAGGAAAGAAGTAAAGAAAGAAAGACATAAAGAAACAAAGCAAGAAAGAAAGAAAGAAAGTAAGAAGGAAGGAAAGAAAGGAAGAAAGAAAGACGGAAGGAAAGAAAGAAAGAAAGAAAAAAGGAAGAAAGAAAAATAGAAGGAAAGAAACAAAGAGACAAAGAAGAATGGAGAGAAGAGAGGAAAGGAAGAAGGAGAGAAAGAAGGAAAGAAAGAAAGTCAGAAAGAAACACAAAAAACAAAGTAAGAAAGAGAGAAAAAAGGAATGAAACGATGAAAGAGAGAAAGCAAGAAAGAAGGAAAGAAGGAAGGAAAGAAGTAAAGAAAGAAACAGAAAAAGAGAGAAAGAAAGAAAGAATGACAGAAATAAAAGAAAGAAATATAGAAAGAAAGAAAGAAAGAGAGAGAGAAAGAAAAAGGAAAGAAAGAAAGAATTAAGAAACGAAAGAATGAAAGAAAGAAAGAAAAAAGGAAAGAAAGAAAGAAACATATTAAGAAAGAAACAATCAAACAAAGAAAGGAAAAGAGAAAGAAACAAAGAAAGATAGAAAGAAAGAATTAAAGAAAGAAAGAAACAAAAACAGAAAGAAAGATAGAAAGAAAGAAAAAAGAAGGAAAGAAACAAAGAAAAAAAGGAGGAAAGAAAGAAAGAAAGAAAGAAAAAAAGAAAAATGAAAGAAAGAACGAAAGAAAGAAACTAATAAAGAAAGAAAGAAGGAATGAAATAAAGAAAGAAAGATAGAAATAAAGAAAGAAAACGAGTAAGAAAGAAAGAAATAAAGTAACAAAGACAGAAAGAAAGACAGAAAGAAAGAAAGAAAGCAAGAAAGAAAGGAAGAAATAAAGAAAGAAAGCAGGAAGGAAGGTAGGAAAAAAGAAGGAAGGAAAGAAAGAAGGAAACAAGCAAACGGAGAAAATAGGAAAGAAGGAAAGAAAGAAAGAAAGAAAAAAAGAAAAAAGAGAGAAAGAAAGAAAGAAGGAAAGAAGGAAGGTAAGAAGTAAAGAAAGAAAGAGAAAAAGAGAGAAAGAAGGAAATAATGAAAGAAGTAAAAGAAAGAAATATAGTAAGAAAGAAAGAAAAACGAAAGAAAGAAAGAAACATAGGAAGAAAGAAACAACCAAATAAAGAAAGGAAAACAGAAAGAAACAAAGAGAGATAGAAAGAAAGAAAGAAAGAAAGAAAGTAAGAATTTAAGAAAGAAAGAAACAAAAAAAGAAATAAAGATAGAAAGAAAGAAAGAAAGAAAAAGAAAGGAAAGAAAGAACGTAAGAAAGAAAGAAAAAGAAAGAACGAAAGAAGGAAAAAAGAAAGAAAGAAACCAGGAAAGAAAGAATGAAAGAAAGAAAGAAGGAAGGAAGGGAAGAAGGAAGGAATGAAAGAAAGAACGAAAGAAAGGAAGAAAAAAATGGAAGGAAAGAAAGAGAGAAAGAAAGAAAGAAAGAAAAAAGGGAAGAAAGAAAAATAGAAGCAAAGAAAGAAAGAAAGAGACAAAGAAGAATGGAGAGAAGGAAGGAAAGGAAGAAGGAGAGAAAGAAGGAAAGAAAGAAAGTCAGAAAGAAACACAAAAAACAAAGTAAGAAAGAAAGAAAGAAGGAATGAAACGATGAAAGAGAGAAAGCAAGAAAGAAGGAAAGAAGTAAAGAAAGAGAAAAAGAGAGAAAGAAACAATGGAAGAAAAAAGAAGGATAGTAATAAAGAAAGAAATCGACAAAGAAAGAAAGAAAAAAGAAACAGAGAAAAACAGACAGAAACACAGAAAGACAGAAAGAAACAAAGAAAGAGAGAAAGAAAGAAAGAAGGAAAGAAAGAAAGGAAGGAAGGAAGAAGGAAGGAAGGAAAGAAAGAAGGAAAGTAAGAAAGAAGTGAACAAGGAAACAAAGAAAGAAGGAAAGAAAGAAAGAACGAAAAAGGAAACAAAGTAAGTAAGAAAGAAATATAAGAAAGAAAGAAACAAAGCAGGAAAGAACTGAGAAAGAAAGAGAAAAAGAGAAAAAGAGAGACAGAAAGAGTGAATAAAAGAAAGAAAGAAAGAGGGAAAGAAAGGAAGAGACAAGAAGAATGGAGAGAAGGAAGGAGAGGAAGAATAAGAGAAAGAAGGAAAGAAAGAAAGATAGAAAGAAGGACAGAAAAAAAGAAAGAAAGAAAGAAAGAAACAAACAAACAAACAAAGAAGGAAACAAAGTTTGAAAGGAAGAAAAAAGAAAGAGGGATAGAAATAAAGAAGGAATGAAACGATGAAAGAAAGAAAGAAACAAAGAATGAAAGAGAGAAAGAAATAAATTAATAAAGAAAAAAGTAAGAAAGACAGAAAGAAAGAATTGAAAGAAAGAAAGAAATAAAGGAGGAAGGAAAGAAGGAAGGAAGTAAGGAAGAAAGGAAAGTAAGAAAAAAGGAAACAAGGAAACTAAGAAAGAAGGATAGTAAGAAATAAATAAAGAAAGAAACAAAGAAGGAAAGAAGGAAAGAAGTAAGGAAAGAAGTAAAGAAAGAAAGAAGAAAAAAAGAAAGAAAGAGAGATAGATAGAAGGAAGGAAAGAAGGAAGGAAAATAAGTAAGGAAATAAAGAAGGAAACAAGGAAACAAAGAAAGAAGGAAAGAAGGAAAGAAAGAAAGAAACATAGAAAGAAGGACAGAAGTAAAGAAAGAAAGAGAGAGAGAAAGAAAGAAAGATTGAAAGAAATAAAAGAAAGATAGAAAGAAAGAAGGAAAGAAAGAAAGATAGAAAGAACCAATCAAACAAAGAAAGACAGAAAGATAGAAAGAAAAAACAAAGAAGGAAATAAATAAATAAAGAAGGTTAGAAGGAAATAAACAAGGAAACAAGTTAAGAAGGAAAGAAGGAAAGAAGGAAGGATAGAAGTAAAGAAAGAAAGAGAAGTAGAGAGAACGAAAGAAAGATAAAATGAAAGAAAGATAGAAAGAAAGAAAAAAAGAAAGAAAGAAAGGAAGAAAAAAGAAAGAAATAAAGGACGAAAGAAAGAAAGAAACAAAGAAAGAAACAAAGAAAGAAACAAAGAAAGAAAGAAGGAAAGAAAGAAAGAAAGAAAGAAAGAAAGAAGGAAAGAAAGAAAGAAAGAAAGAAGGAAAGAAAGAAGGAAGGAAGGGAAGAAGAAAGGAAGGAATGAAAGAAAGAAAGAACGAAGGAAGGAAAGAAGTAAAGTGAGAAAGAAAGACATAAAGAAAGAAAGCAAGAAAGAAAGAAAGAAAGTAAGAAGGAAAGAAAGAAAGGAAGAAAGAAAGATGGAAGGAAAGAAAGAAAGAAAGAAAAATGAAAGAAAGAAAGAAAAATAGAAGGAAAGAAAGAAAGAGACAAAGAAGAATGGAGAGAAGGAAGGAAAGAAAAAGGAATGAAACGATGAAAGAAAGAAAGAAAGAAAGAAGGAAAGAAGTAAAGAAAGAGAAAAAGAGAGAAAGAAAGAATGAAAGAAAGAAAGATAGAAATAAAGAAAGAAATCGAGAAAGAAAGAAATAAAGTAACAAAGACAGAAAGAAAGACAGAAAGAAAGAAAGAAAGCAAGAAAGAAAGGAAGAAATAAAGAAAGAAAGCAGGAAGGAAGGTAGGAAAAAAGAAGGAAGGAAAGAAAGAAGGAAACAAGGAAACGGAGAAAGTATGAAAGAAAGAAAGAAAGAAAGAAAGAAAAAAAGAAAAAAGAGAGAAAGAAAGAAAGAAGGAAAGAAGGAAGGAAAGAAGTAAAGAAAGAAACAGAAAAAGAGAGAAAGAAAGAAAGAAAGAATGACAGAAATAAAAGAAAGAAATATAGAAAGAAAAAAAAAGAAAGAAAAAGGAAAGAAAGAAAGAAATAAGAAACGAAAGAATGAAAGATAGAAAGAAAAAAGGAAAGAAAGAAAGAAACATATTAAGAAAGAAACAATCAAACAAAGAAAGGAAAAGAGAAAGAAACAAAGAAAGATAGAAAGAAAGAATTAAAGAAAGAAAGAAACAAAAAAGAAAGAAAGATAGAAAGAAAGAAAAAAGAAGGCAAGAAACAAAGAAAAAAAGGAGGAAAGAAAGAAAGAAAAAAAGAAAAATGAAAGTAAGAACGAAAGAAAGAAACTAAGAAAGAAAGAAAGAAGGAATGAAAGAAAGAAAGCAGGAAGGAAAGAAAGAAAGAAGGAAGTAAAGATGGAAAAAAGAAAGAAAGAAGGAAGGAAAGAAGTAAAGTGAGAAAGAAAGACATAAAGAAAGAAAGCAAGAAAGAAAGAAAGTAAGAAGGAAAGAATGAAAGGAAGATAGAAAGATTTAAGGAAAGAAAGAAAGAAAGAAAACTGAAAGAAAGAAAGAAAAATAGAAGGAAAGAAAGAGACAAAGAAGAATGGAGAGAAGGAAAGAAAGAAAAAGAAACGAAACGATGAAAGAAAGAAAGAAAGAAAGAAAGAAAGAAGGAATGAAGTAAAGATGGAAAGAAAGAAAGAAGGAAGGAAAGAAGTAAAGAAAGTAATAAATAAAGATGGAAACACAGAAAGAAATAAAGAAAGAAATATAGAAAGAAAGAAACAATTAAAGGTGGAAAGAAAGAAAGAAAGAAATAAAGGAGGAAAGAAAGAAGGAAGAAAGGAAGTAAAGAAAGAAGGAAAGTAAGAAGGAAACAAGGAAACAAAGAAAGAAGGAAAGAAAGAAATAAAGAAAGAAAGAAGGAAAGAAGTTAGGAAAGAAGTAAAGAAAGAAAGAGAAAGAAAGAAAAAAGAAAGAAAGAATTAAAGAAACAAAGAAGGAAAGAGAGAAAGAAAGAAAGAAAGATAGAAATAAAGAATCAATCAAACAAAGAAACAAACACAGAAAGAAGGAAAGAAAGAAAAAAGAAAGAAAGAAAGAATGAAGGAAAGAAGGAAGGAAAGAAAGAAAGAAAGAAAGAAGAAAAAAAGAAAGAGAGATAGAAAGACGGAAGGATAGAAGGAAGGAAGGAAAGAAGTAAGGAAATAAAGAAGGAAACAAGGAAACAAAGAAAGAAGTAAAGAAGCAAGGAAAAAATGAAGCAAAGGAAGAACGAAAGAAAGAAGGAAAGTAAGAAAGAAAGTAAGTAAGAAAGAAACATAAGAAAGAAAGAAAGTAGGAAAGAAGGAAAGAAGGAGATAAAGAACAATGGAAAGAAGAAAAGAAGGATGGTAGGAAAGGAAGAAGGGAAAAAAGAAAGAGAGGTAGATAAAATGAGGGGAGGAAGTAAAGAAAGAAGGAAGGAAAGAAAGAAGGAACAACGAAAGAATGAAAGTAGGAAAGAAGGAAAGAAAAAAACAAACAAAGGAAGATCGAAAGAAAGAAAGAAAGATAGAGAGAGAAAAAACAAAGAAAGAAAGAGTCAGAGAAAGAAAGAAAGAAAAAAGGATTGAAGGAAGGAAAGAAAGAGATAAAGAATAATGGAAAGAAGGAAAGAAACTAGGTAGGATTGGAAGAAGGGGAAAAAGAAAGAAACAAAGATAGAAAGCAAGAAAGAATGAAGGAAAGAAAAAGAAAGAAAGCAGGAAAGAATTAAGAAAGAAAGAGAAAAAGAGAAAAAGGGAGACAGAAAGAAAGAAAGAATAAAAGAAAGAAAGAAAGAAAGAAGGAAAGAAAGAAAGAAAGAGACAAGGAAGAATGGAGAGAAGGAAGGAAAGGAAGAATGAGAGACACAAGGAGAGAAAGAAAGATAGAAAGAAGGACAGAAAGAAAGAAAGAAAGAAAGAAAGAAAGAAAGAAAGAAAGAAAAAAGAAGGAAAGAAAGAAAGAAAGAAGGAAAGAAAGAAACAAAGAAAGAAAGGAAGAAAGAAAGGAAGAAAAAGAAAGAAGGAAAGAAAGAAAGAAGGATTGAAACAATGAAAGAAAGAAAGAAACAAAGAAAGAAGGAAATAAAGAAAGAAAGTAAGAAAGACAGATGAACGACAGAAATAAAGAAAGAAAGAAAGAAGGAAGGAAGGCAAGAAAGAAGGATGGAAGATAGAAAGAAAGAAAAAGAAAGAAGGAAAGAAAGAAAGAAGGATTGAAACAATGAGATAAAGAAAGAAACAAAGAAAGAAATTAAGAAAGAAAGTAAGAAAGAAGGAAGGAAAACAAGAAAGAAGTAAGGAAGTAAGGAAAGAAAGAAGGAGAGTAAGAAAGAAGGAAACATTGAAACAAAGAAAGAAGGAAAGAAGGAAAGAAAGAAGGAAAGGAAGAATGAGAGAAAGAAGGAAGGAAAGAAAGATAGAAAGAAGGAAAGAAAGAAAGAAAGAAGGAAAGAAAGAAACAAAGAAAGAAAGGAAGAAAGAAAGTAAGAAAGACAGATGAACGACATAAATAAATAAAGAAAGAAAGAAAGAAAGAAAGAAAGAAGGAAGGAAAGCAAGAAAGAAGGAAGGAAGTAAGGAAAGAAAGAAGGAGAGTAAGAAAGAAGGAAACATTGAAACAAAGAAAGAAGGAAAGAAAGAAAGAAAGAAGGAAAGAAAGAAGGAAAGAAGTAAAGAAAGAAAGAGAAAGAGAGGAAAAAAGGAAAATGGAAAGAATGAATGATAGAACAAAAGAACGATAGAAACAAAGAAAGAAAGAAAGAAGGAAAGATAGAAACATACAAACAAATAAAGAAAGAAGGAAAGAAACAAAAACGGAATGAAAGAAAGACAGAAAGAAAGAAAGAAAAAAAGAAGGAAAGAAACAAAGAAGGAATGAAAGAAAGACAGAAAGAAAGAAAGAAAGAAAGAAAGAAAGAAAGAAGGAAAGAAAGAGACAACGAAAGAAGCAAGGAAGGAATGAAGAAAGAAAAAAAGAAAGAAAGGAAGAAATAAAGGAAGCATGAAGGAATGAAAGAAATAAACAATGAAACAAAGAAAGAAAGAAATAAAGAAAGAAGGAAATAGGAATAAAGGAAAAAAGGAAAGAAAGAAAGAACGAAGGAAGGAAAGTAATAAAGAAAGAAAGAAGGAAAAGAAAGAAAGCAAGAGAGAAAGAAAGAAGGAAAGAAGGAAGAAAGAAAGAAACAATGAAACAACGAAAGAAAGAAAGAAAGAACGGAAGAAAGAAGGAAAGAAAATAGAAAGAACAAAAAAAGAAATATCGAAATAGAGAAAGAAAGAAAGAGAGAAAGAAAGAAAGAAGGAAGGAATGAAAAAGAAGGAGAGAAGGAAAGAAAGAATAAAAGAAAGAACGAAAGAAAGAGAGAACGAAAGAAAGAAAGAAGGAAAGAGAGAAGGAATGAAAGTAAGAAATTTAGATAGAGAGAGAAAGAAAGAATGAAAGAAATAAAGAAATAAGGAATGAAAGAAGGAAACAAATAAACAAGGAAGGAATAAAGAAAGAAAGAACGAGAGAAAGAAAGAAGGAAAGAAAGAGAAAGAAAGAAGGTGGGAAGGAATGAAGAAAGACAGAAAGAGAGGAAGAGAGAAGGTAAGAAAGAAACAATGAAACAAAGAAAAAAAGGAAGAAAGAGAGAGGCAGAAAGAAAGAAACAAAGAAAGGAAAAAGGAAAGAAGGAAAGAAAAAAAGAAATTTAGATAGAGAGAGAAAGAAAGAATGAAAGAAATAAAGAAATAAGGAATGAAAGAAGGAAACAAAGAAAGAAGGAAAGAAAGAAAGAATGAAAGAAAGAAAGAAAAAAGGAAAGAAAGAAAGAAATAAAGAAAGAAGGATAGAAAGAAAGAAGGCAAGACAGAAAGAAAGAAGGTAAGAAAGAAACAATGAAACAAAGAAAAAAAGGAAGAAAGAGAGAGGCAGAAAGAAAGAAACAAAGAAAGGAAAAAGCAAAGAAGGAAAGAAAAAAATAAATAAATAAATATATTTAGAATCAAAGAAAGAAAGAAGGTCAGAAAGAAAGAAGATACAAACAAAGAATCAAAGAAGTAAAGAAAGAGAGCGACAGAAAGAAAGAAGGAAACAAAGAAAGGAAGAAGGAAAGAAAGAAAGGAAGAAAGAAAGAAAGAAAGGATGAAAGAATGGATGAAAGAAAGCAAAAGAAAGAAAGAAGGATAAAATGAAAGAAAGAAACAAATAAATAAAGAAAGAAGTAAAGAAAGAAATTCAGAAAGAGAGAAGAAAAGAAAGAAGGAAAGAAAGAAAGAAAGAACGAAAGATAGAAAATGAGAGGAAGAAAGAAAGAAAGATGGAAAGAAGCAAAAAAGGAAAAATGGAAAGAAGGAAAGAAAGAGATAAAAAATGAACGAAAGAAAGAAATGAAGGAAAGAAAGAGAGAAAGAAAGAAATAAAGAAAGAAAGAGAGAAAGTAAGAAAGACAGAAACAAAGAATTGAAAGAAAGAAAGAAAAAAATAAAGGAGGAAAGAAAGAAGGAAGGAAGTAAAGCAAGAACGAAAGTAAGAAAGAAGGAAGCAAGAAAACTAAGAAAGAAGGAATGAAAGAAAGAAATAAAGAAAGAACCAAAGAAAGAAAGAAGGAAAGAAGAAAGGAAAGAAGTAAAGAAAGAATGTGAAAGAAAGAAAAAAGAAAGAATGAAAAAATTAAAGATGGAAAGAAGGAAAGAGAGAAAGAAAGAAAGATAGAAAGAAAGAAACAATCAAACAAAGAAAGAAACACATAAAGAAAGAAAGAAAGAAAGAAATAAAGAAGGAAAGAAGGAAGGAAAGAAGTAAAGAAAGAAACAGAAAAAGAGAGAAAGAAACAAAGAAAGAATGAAAGAAATAAAAGAAAGAAATATAGAAAGAAAGAAAGAAAGAAAGAAAGAAAGAAAGAAAGAAAGAAAGAAAGAAAGAAAAAGGAAAGAAAGAAAGAATTAAGAAACGAAAGAATGAAAGAAAGAAAGAAAAAAGGAAAGAAAGAAAGAAACATATTAAGAAAGAAACAATCAAACAAAGAAACGAAAACAGAAAGAAACAAAGAAAGATAGAAAGAAAGAATTAAAGAAAGAAAGAAGCATAAAAAAAGAAAGAAAGAAAGAAAGAAAGAAAGAAAGAAAGATAGATAGAAATAAAGAATCAATCAAACAAAGAAACAAACACAGAAAGAAGGAAAGAAAGAAAAAAAAAGAAAGAAAGAATGAAGGAAAGAGGGAAGCAAAGAAAGAAAGAAGCAAAAAAGAAAGAAAGAGAGATAGATAGACGGAAGGATAGAAGGAAGGAAAGAAGTAAGGAAATAAAGAAGGAAACAAGGAAACAAAGAAAGAAGTAAAGAAAAAGGAAAGAATGAAGCAAAGGAAGAACGAAAGAAAGGAAAGTAAGAAAGAAAGTAAGTAAGAAAGAAACATCAGAAAGAAAGAAAGTAGGAAAGAAGGAAAGAAGGAGATAAAGAAGAATGGAAAGAAGAAAAGAGGGATGGTAGGAAAGGAAGAAGGGAAAAAAGAAAGAGAGGTAGATAAAATGAGGGGAGGAAGTAAAGAAAGAATCAACAAGGAAACAATGAAAGTAGGAAAGAAGGAAAGAAAGAAACAAACAAAGGAAGATCGAAATAAAGAAAGAAAGATAGAGAGAGAAAAAACAAAGAAAGAAAGAGTCAGAGAAAGAAAGAAAGAAAAAAGGATTGAAGGAAAGAAGGAAAGAAAGAGATAAAGAGGAATGGAAAGAAGGAAAGAAACTAGGTAGGATAGGAAGAAGGGAAAAAGGAAAGAAACAAAGATAGAAAGCAAGAAAGAATGAAAGAAAGAAAAAGAAAGAAAGCAGGAAAGAATTAAGAAAGAAAGAGAATAAGAGTAAAAGGGAGACAGAAAGAAAGAAAGAGAGAATAAAAGAAAGAAAACAAGAAGGAAAGAAAGAAAGAAAGAGATAAGGAAGAATGGAGAGAAAGAAGGAAAGGAAGAATGAGAGAAAGAAGGAAAGAAAGAAAGATAGAAAGAAGGACAGAAAGAAAGAAAGAAAGAAAGAAAGAAGGAAATAAGAAACAAATAAAGAAAGGAAGAAAGAAAGGAAGAAAAAGAAAGAAGGAAAGGAAGAAAGAAGGATTGAAACAATGAAAGAAAGAAAGAAACAAAGAAAGAAAGAGTTAAAGAAAGAAAGAAAGTAAGAAACACAGAATGAACGACAGAAATAAATAAATAAAGAAAGAAAGAAAGAAAGAAGGAAGGAAAGCAAGAAAGAAGGAAGGAAGTAAGGAAGGAAAGAAGGAGAGTAAGAAAGAAGGAAACATTGAAAGAAAGAAAGAAGCAAAAAAGGAAAGAAAGAAAGAAAGAAGGAAAGAAGTAAAGAAAGAAAGAGAAAGAGAGAGAGAAAGAAAGAAAGATAAAAGAAACAGACAAAGAACGAAAAATAGAAAGAAACAAACAAAGTAAGTAAGAAAGAAGAATAGGAAAGAAAGAAAGAAAGCAGGAAAGAATTAAGAAAGAAAGAGAAAAAGAGAAAAAGAGATACAGAAAGAAAGAAAGAGAAAATAAAAGAAAGAAGAGAAGAAAGAAAGAAGGAAAGAAAGAAAGAAAGAAGGAAAGAAAGAAAGAAAGAAGGAAGGAAAGAAAGAAACAAAGAAAGAAAGGAAGAAAGAAAGGAAGAAAAAGAAAGAAGGAAAGAAAGAAAGAAGGATTGAAACAATGAAAGAAAGAAAGAAACAAAGAAAGAAAGAAAGAAAGAAAGTAAGAAAGACAGATGAACGACAGATATAAATAAAAAAAGAAAGAAAGAAAGAAAGAAGGAAGGTAGGAAAGCAAGAAAGAAGGAAGGAGGTAAGGAAAGAAAGAAGGAGAGTAAGAAAGAAGGAAACATTGTAACAAAGAAAGAAGGAAAGAAGGAAAGATAGAAACATACAAACAAATAAAGAAAGAAGGAAAGAAGGAAAGAAACAAAAAAGGAATGAAAGAAAGACAGAAAGAAAGAAAGAAGGAAAGAAACAAAGAAGGAATGAAAGAAAGACAGAAAGAAAGAAAGAAAGAAGGAAAGAAAGAGACAACGAAAGAAGCAAGGAAGGAATGAAGAAAGAAAAAAAGAAAGAAAGGAAGAAATAAAGGAAGCATGAAATAAATAAATAAATAAACAATGAAACAAAGAAAGAAATAAAGAAAGAAGGAAATAGGAATAAAGGAAAAAAGGAAAGAAAGAAAGAACGAAAGAAGGAAAGTAAGAAAGAAAGAAGGAAGGTAGGAAAAGAAAGAAAGCAAGAGAGAAAGAAAGAAGGAAGAAAGAAAGAAACAATGAAACAACGAAAGAAAGAAAGAAAGAACGGAAGAAAGAAGGAAAGAAAATAGAAAGAACAAAAAAGAAACATCAAAATAGAGAAAGAAAGAAAGTAAGAGAGAAAGAAAGAAGGAATGAAAAAAGAAAGAGACAAGGAAAGAAAGAATAAAAGAAAGAAAGAACGAAAGAAAGAGAGAACGAAAGAAAGAAAGAAGGAAAGAAAGAAGGAATGAAAGAAAGAAATTTAGATAGTGAGAAAGAAAGAAAGAATGAAAGAAATAAAGAAATAAGGAATGAAAGAAGGAAACAAAGAAACAAGGAAAGAATAAAGAAAGAAAGAACGAGACAAAGAAAGTAGGAAAGAAAGAGAAAGAAAGAAGGTGGGAAGGAATGAAGAAAGACAGAAAGAGAGGAAGAGAGAACGAAAGAAAGAAGGAAAGAAAGAAAGAATGAAAGAAAGAAAGAAAAAAGGAAAGAAAGAAAGAAACAAACAAACAAACAAAGAAAAAAAGGAAGAAAGAGAGAGGCAGAAACAAAGAAACAAAGAAAGGAAAAAGGAAAGAAGGAAAGAAAAAAAAGAAATTTAGATAGAGAGAGAAAGAAAGAATGAAAGAAATAAAGAAATAAGGAATGAAAGAAGGAAACAAAGAAAGAAGGAAAGAAAGAAAGAATGAAAGAAAGAAAGAAAAAAGGAAAGAAAGAAAGAAATAAAGAAAGAAGGATAGAAAGAAAGAAGGCAAGACAGAAAGAAAGAAGGTAAGAAAGAAACAATGAAACAAAGAAAAAAAGGAAGAAAGAGAGAGGCAGAAAGAAAGAAACAAAGAAAGGAAAAAGGAAAGAAGGAAAGAAAAAAAAAATAAATAAATATATTTAGAATCAAAGAAAGAAAGAAGGTCAGAAAGAAAGAAGATACAAACAAAGAATCAAAGAAGTAAAGAAAGATAGAGACAGAAAGAAAGAAGGAAAATAAGAAAGGAAGCAGGAAAGAAAGAAAGGAAGAAAGAAAGAAAGAAAGGAAGAAAGAATGGATGAAAGAAAGCAAAAGAAAGAAAGAAGGATAGAATGAAAGAAAGAAACAAATAAATAAAGAAAGAAGTAAAGAAAGAAATTCAGAAAGAGAGAAGAAAAGAAAGAAGGAAAGAAAGAAAGAACGAAAGATAGAAAATGAGAGGAAGAAAGAAAGAAAGAAGGAAAGAAGCAAAAAAGGAAAAATGGAAAGAAGGAAAGAAAGAGATAAAAAATGAACGAAAGAAAGAAATGAAGGAAAGAAAGAGAGAAAGAAATAAAGAAAGAAAGAGAGAAAGTAAGAAAGACAGAAACAAAGAATTGAAAGAAAGAAAGAAAAAAATAAAGGAGGAAAGAAAGAAGGAAGGAAGTAAAGCAAGAACGAAAGTAAGAAAGAAGGAAGCAAGAAAACTAAGAAAGAAGGAAAGAAAGAAAGAAATAAAGAAAGAACCAAAGAAAGAAAGAAGGAAAGAAGAAAGGAAAGAAGTAAAGAAAGAATGTGAAAGAAAGAAAAAAGAAAGAATGAAAAAATTAAAGATGGAAAGAAGGAAAGAGAGAAAGAAAGAAAGATAGAAAGAAAGAAACAATCAAACAAAGAAAGAAACACATAAAGAAAGAAAGAAAGAAATAAAGAAGGAAAGAAGGAAGGAAAGAAGTAAAGAAAGAAACAGAAAAAGAGACAAAGAAACAAAGAAAGAATGAAAGAAATAAAAGAAAGAAATATGGAAAGAAAGAAAGAAAGAAAGAAAGAAAGAAAGAAAGAAAAAGGAAAGAAAGAAAGAATTAAGAAACGAAAGAATGAAAGAAAGAAAGAAAAAAGGAAAGAAAGAAAGAAACATATTAAGAAAGAAACAATCAAACAAAGAAACGAAAACAGAAAGAAACAAAGAAAGATAGAAAGAAAGAAAGAAAGAAAGATAGAGAGAGAAAAAACAAAGAAAGAAAGAGTCAGAGAAAGAAAGAAAGAAAAAAGGATTGAAGGAAAGAAGGAAAGAAAGAGATAAAGAGGAATGGAAAGAAGGAAAGAAACTAGGTAGGATAGGAAGAAGGGAAAAAAGAAAGAAACAAAGATAGAAAGCAAGAAAGAATGAAAGAAAGAAAAAGAAAGAAAGCAGGAAAGAATTAAGAAAGAAAGAGAAAAAGAGTAAAAGGGAGACAGAAAGAAAGAAAGAGAGAATAAAAGAAAGAAAACAAGAAGGAAAGAAAGAAAGAAAGAGATAAGGAAGAATGGAGAGAAAGAAGGAAAGGAAGAATGAGAGAAAGAAGGAAAGAAAGAAAGATAGAAAGAAGGACAGAAAGAAAGAAAGAAAGAAAGAAGGAAATAAGAAACAAATAAAGAAAGGAAGAAAGAAAGGAAGAAAAAGAAAGAAGGAAAGGAAGAAAAAGAAAGAAGGAAAGAAAGAAAGAAGGATTGAAACAATGAAAGAAAGAAAGAAAGAAACAAAGAAAGAAAGAAATAAAGAAAGAAAGAAAGTAAGAAACACAGAATGAACGACAGAAATAAATAAAGAAAGAAAGAAAGAAAGAAAGAAGGAAGGAAAGCAAGAAAGAAGGAAGGAAGTAAGGAAGGAAAGAAGGAGAGTAAGAAAGAAGGAAACATTGAAAGAAAGAAAGAAGCAAAAAAGGAAAGAAAGAAAGAAAGAAGGAAAGGAGTAAAGAAAGAAAGAGAAAGAGAGAGAGAAAGAAAGAAAGATAAAAGAAACAGACAAAGAACGAAAAATAGAAAGAAACAAACAAAGTAAGTAAGAAAGAAGTATAGGAAAGAAAGAAAGAAAGCAGGAAAGAATTAAGAAAGAAAGAGAAAAAGAGAAAAAGAGAGACAGAAAGAAAGAAAGAGAAAATAAAAGAAAGAAGAGAAGAAAGAAAGAAGGAAAGAAAGAAAGAAAGAAGGAAAGAAAGAAACAAAGAAAGAAAGGAAGAAAGAAAGGAAGAAAAAGAAAGAAGGAAAGAAAGAAAGAAGGATTGAAACAATGAAAGAAAGAAAGAAACAAAGAAAGAAAGAAAGAAAGAAACTAAGAAAGACAGATGAACGACAGATATAAATAAAAAAAGAAAGAAAGAAAGAAAGAAGGAAGGTAGGAAAGCAAGAAAGAAGGAAGGAGGTAAGGAAAGCAAGAAGGAGAGTAAGAAAGAAGGAAACATTGTAACAAAGAAAGAAGGAAAGAAGGAAAGATAGAAACATACAAACAAATAAAGAAAGAAGGAAAGAAGGAAAGAAACAAAAAAGGAATGAAAGAAAGACAGAAAGAAAGAAAGAAGGAAAGAAACAAAGAAGGAATGAAAGAAAGACAGAAAGAAAGAAAGAAAGAAAGAAGGAAAGAAAGAGACAACGAAAGAAGCAAGGAAGGAATGAAGAAAGAAAAAAAGAAAGAAAGGAAGAAATAAAGGAAGCCTGAAATAAATAAATAAATAAACAATGAAACAAAGAAAGAAAGATATAAAGAAAGAAGGAAATAGGAATAAAGGAAAAAAGGAAAGAAATAAATAACGAAAGAAGGAAAGTAAGAAAGAAAGAAGGAAGGTAGGAAAAGAAAGAAAGCAAGAGAGAAAGAAAGAAGGAGGAAAGAAAGAAACAATGAAACAACGAAAGAAAGAAAGAAAGAAAGAACGGAAGAAAGAAGGAAAGAAAATAGAAAGAACAAAAAAGAAACATCAAAATAGAGAAAGAAAGAAAGTAAGAGAGAAAGAAAGAAGGAAGGAATGAAAAAAGAAAGAGACAAGGAAAGAAAGAATAAAAGAAAGAAAGAACGAAAGAAAGAGAGAACGAAAGAAAGAAAGAAGGAAAGAAAGAAGGAATGAAAGAAAGAAATTTAGATAGAGAGAAAGAAAGAAAGAATGAAAGAAATAAAGAAATAAGGAATGAAAGAAGGAAACAAAGAAACAAGGAAAGAATAAAGAAAGAAAGAACGAGACAAAGAAAGTAGGAAAGAAAGAGAAAGAAAGAAGGTGGGAAGGAATGAAGAAAGACAGAAAGAGAGGAAGAGAGAACGAAAGAAAGAAGGAAAGAAAGAAAGAATGAAAGAAAGAAAGAAAAAAGGAAAGAAAGAAAGAAAGAAACAAACAAACAAAGAAAAAAAGGAAGAAAGAGAGAGGCAGAAAGAAAGAAACAAAGAAAGGAAAAAGGAAAGAAGGAAAGAAGGAAAGAAAAAAATAAATAAATAAATATATTTAGAAACAAAGAAAGAAAGAAGGTAAGAAAGAAAGAAGATACAAACAAAGAATCAAAGAAACAAAGAAAGAGAGAGACAGAAAGAAAGAAGGAAACAAAGAAAGGAAGAAAGAAAGAAACAAAGGAAGAAAGAAAGAAAGAAAGAATGGATGAAAGAAAGCAAAAGAAAGAAAGAAGGATAGAATGAAAGAAAGAAACAAATAAATAAAGAAAGAAGTAAAGAAAGAAATACAGAAAGAGAGAAGAAAAGAAAGAAGGAAAGAAAGAAAGAAAGAACGACAGATAGAAAATGAGAGGAAGAAAGAAAGAAAGAAGGAAAGAAGCAAAAAAGGAAAAATGGAAAGAAGGAAAGAAAGAGAGAAAAAATGAACGAAAGAAAGAAATGAAAGAAAGAACGAAAGCAAGATAGGAAAAAAGAAACAAACAAGCAAAGAACGAAAGAAAGAAGGAACGAAAGAAAGAAGGAAAGAAGGAAAGAAAGAAACAAAGAAAGAACGAAAGAAAGACCGAAAGAAAGAGAGAAAGAAAGAAAGAAAGTGAAAGAAAGATAGAAAGAAGGAAAGAAAGAAAGAATGAAGGAAAAAGAAAAGAGGTAAGACAGAAAGAACGAAAGAAAGAACGAAAGAAATAAAGAGGGTAAGAAAGAATGAACGAAAGAAACAAAGAAATAAAGAAAGAGAGAGAGAAGGGAAGAAGGAAACAATGAAAGAAAGAAAGAAGGAAACAAACAAACAAAGAATCAAGTATACAAAGAAAGAAAGAGAGACAGAAAGAAAGAAACAAAGAAAGAAAAAAGGAATGAAGTAAAGAAAGAAAGGAAGATAGAAGGAAAGAAACAAAGAAAGAAGCAAAGAAGGAAAGGAAGAAACAAAGGATGGACGAAGGAAAGAAAGAACGAAAAAGAAAGAAAGAAGGAAAGAAAGAAATAAAGAAAGAGAGAAAGAAGGAAGAAATGAAGAAAGAAACAAAGAAGGAATGAAAGAAAGACAGAAAGAAAGAAAGAAAGAAAAAAAGACAGAAAGAAAGATGGAAAGAAAGAGACAAAGAAAGAAGCAAGGAAGGAATGAAGTAAGAAAGAAAGAAATAAAGAAAGGAAGAAATAAAGAAGCATGAAAGAAATAAACAATGAAACAAAGAAAGAAAGAAAGAAATAAAGATAGAAGGAAGAAGGAATAAAGGAAAAAAGGAAAGAAAGAAAGAACGAAAGAAGGAAAGTAAGCAAGAAAGAAAGAAGGAAGGAAAGCAAAGAAAGAAAGAAAGAGAAACAGAAAGAAGCAAAGAATGAAGAAAGAAAGAAAGAAAGAATGAAACAAAGAAAGAACGAAAGAAAGAAGGACAGAAAATCGAAAGAACAAAAAAAGAAGCATCGAAAGAACGAGAGAAAGAGAGTGCGAAAGAAAGAAGGAAAGAGATAAAGAAAGAAAGATAAAAGAAAGAAGGAAAGACTGAAAGAAAGAAAGAAAGAAAGAAAGAAGGAAGGAAACAAAGAAGCAAAGGTACAAAGAAACAGATAAAGAAAGAGAGACAGAAAGAAAGAAATAAAGGAAGAAAGAAAAAAGAAAGAAAGAAGGCAAGAAAGAAATCAACAAAGAAAGAAAGGGAGGAAGAAAGAAAGATAAAGAAAGAAAGAAAGTAAGAAAGAAAGAAGGAAAGAAAGAAAGAGAGAAGAAACAAGGAATGAAGAAAGAAAGAAAGGAAGGAAGGAAGAAAGACAGAAACAATTGAACAAAGAAAGAAAGAAGCAAATCAAAAAAGAATGCACGAAAGAAAGAAAGAACAAAAGAAAGAACGAAAAAATAAAATAAAGATATAAATAAATAAATAAAGAAAGAAATACAGAAAGAACCAAAGAAAGAAGGAAAAAAGTTAGAATTAAAGAAAGAAAGAAACAAGGTAAGGCAGAAAGAAAAAAAAAGAAAGAAACAAAGAAAGAAAGAGACAGAAAGAGAGAAAGAAAGAAACAAAGAAACAAAAAAGAAAAAACGTAAGAAAGAAAGAAGTATAGAATGAAAGAAAGAAAAAAATAAAGAAAGAAGTAAAGAAAGAAAGAAAGAATGAAAGAAAGAAGAAAAGAAAGCAGGTAGGAAGGAATGAAGAGAGATAGAAAGAGAGAAGGAAGAAAGAAAGAAATAAAGAAAGAGAGAAAAAGAAAGAAAGAAAGAACGAAAGAAAGAAGGAAAGAAAGAAATAATTTAAGGCAGCAAGAAAAAAACAAAGAAAGAAAGAGACAGAAAGAAAGAAACAAAGAAAGAAAGAAAGAAGGAAAGAAATAAATAAAGAAAGAGAGAAGGAAACAAATAAATAAATAAAGAAAGTAGTATGGAAGGAAGATGGGGAGGCAGAGAGGAAGAGAGAAAGGAAGAAAGAAAGAAGGAAGGTAAGAAAGAAACAAGGAAAGAAAGAAAGAAGGAAAGAGAGAAAGAAAAAAGAAGGAAGGAAAGAAAGAAAGAAGGAATCAAAGAAAGACAGAAAGAAAGAACGAAAAAAGAAGGAAAGAAAGAAAGAATGAAAGACTGAAGGAAGGAAAGAAAAATAAATAAAGAAAGAGAGAAAGAAAGAAGGAAGGAAGGAATGAAGAAAGCAACAAATAGAGAAAGAAAGAAGGAAAGAAAGAAGGAAAGAAAGAAAGAAAGAAAGAATCAAAGAAAGAAAGAACGAAAGAAAGAAGTTAAGACTGAACGAAAGAAAGAAAGAAACAAGGAAAGAAATAAGGTAAGAAAGAACGAAACAAAGAAAGAAAGAAAGTAAGAAAGAACGAAACAATGAAACAAAGTCAGAAAGAAAGAAAGAGACAGAAAGAAAAAACAAACAAACAAAGAAGGAAAGAAGGAAAGAAAGAAACAAAGGTAGGAAGAACGAAAGAAAGAAAGAAAGAGAGAAGGAAAGAAACGAATAAAGAAAGAAGGAAGGAAAAAAGAAGGAAAGAAAGAAAGTACGAAAGAAATAAAGAAAGAAAAAAGAAGGAATGAAACAGAAAGAAGGAAAGAGAGGACAGAAAGAAAGAAAGAAAAAAGAAGGAAAGAAACATAGAATGAAAGAGTGAAAGAAGGAAAATAATAACTAAAGAAAGAGAGAAAGAAAGAAAGAAGGTAGGAATGAAGAAAGCAAGAAAGAGAGAAAGAAAGAACGTAAGAAATAAGGAAAGAAAGAAAGAAAGAACGAAAGAAAGAACGAAAGAAAGAAAGAACGAAACAAAGAACGAAAGAAAGAACTAAAGAAAGAACGAAAGAAGGAAAGAGAGGAAGAAAGAAACATAAAAGAAAGAAGGTAAGATTGAAAAAAAGAATGAAAGAAGGTAAGACTGAAAAAAAGAATGAAAGAACGAAAGAAAGAAGGAAAGAAAGAAAGAAACAAAGAAGTAGAGAAAGAAAGAGAGACAGAAAGAAAGAAACAAAGGAAAAAAGGAAAAAAGAAATATGGCAACAAAGGAATGAACAAAGAAAGAAAGAAATGAAGAAAGAAAGATAAAGAAAGAAAGAAAAAGAAGGAAAGAAGGAAAGAAAGAGAGAATGAACGAAAGAAAGAAAGAACAAAAGAAAGAAGGAATAAATGAAAGAAAGATAGAAATAAATAAAGAAAGAAAGAAAGAAAGAAAGAAAGATAGAAAGAAAGAAAGAAAGAGTGAAAGAAAGAAGGTAAGGGAGAAAGAAAGAAAGACACAAAGAAAGAAAGAAAAAAGAAGGAAATAAAGAATGAAAGAGTGAAAGAAGGAAAGAAATAGAAATAAACAAAGAGAGAAAGAAAGAAAAAAGGAAGGAAAGAATGAAAAAAAGATACAAAGAGAGAAGGAAGAAAGAAATAAACAAAGAAAGAAAGAATGAGAGGGACAGAAAGAGAGAACGAAAGAAAGAAACAAGGAGAGATAGAAGCTAAGAAAGAAGGAAGGAAAGAAGTGAACAAAGTAAGAAAGAAAGAAACGAAGAAATAAGGAAAGAAGGAAAATGGAAAGAGAGAAAGAAAGAACGAAAGAATGAAAGAAAGAAAGAAAGAAGGAAAGAAGGAAAGAAAGAAAGAAAGAAAGAGAGAAATAAAATAGGAAGGAATGAAGAAAGAAAGAAAGAAAGAAAGAAAGGAAGAATGAAACAAAGAAAGAAAGAAAGAAAGAAACCTTGAAATTAAGAAGGAAAGAAAGAAAGACAGAAAAGAAGGAAAAAAGAAAGAAACAATGAAGCAAAGATAGAAAGAAAGAACGAACGAAAGAAAGAAGGGTAAAAAACGAAAGAACGAATCAACAAACAACGAAAGAAAGAACGTAAGAAAGAAAGAAGGAATGAAAGAAACAATGAAAGAAAGAAAGAAAGAAAGAAAAAGTAAGAAATAAAGAAAGAAAGAAAGAAAGAAAGAAAGAAGGAAGGAATGAAGAAAGAGAGAAGGATAGAAAGAATAAAAGAAAGAAAGAACGAAAGAAAGTGAGAACGAAAGAAAGAAAGAAGGAAAGAAAGAAGGAATGAAAGAAAGAAATTTAGATAGAGAGAGAGAGAGAGAAAGAAAGAAAGAAAGAATGAAAAAAATAAAGAAATAAGGAATGAAAGAAGGAAACAAAGAAACAAGGAGAGAATAAAGAAAGAAAGAACGAGAGAAAGAAAGAAGGAAAGAAAGAGAAAGAAAGAAGGTAGGAAGGAATGAAGAAACACAGAAAGAGAGGAAGAGAGAACGAAAGAAGGAAAGAAAGAAAGAATGAAAGAAAGAAAGAAGGAAAGAAAGAAAGAAGGCTAGAAAGAAAGAAATAAGGCAAGACAGAAACAAAGAAAGAAAGAAGGAAAGAAAGAAACAAAGAAACAAAGAAAGAAGGAAAGAATGAGAGGGGCAGAAAGAAAGAAACAAAGAAAGGAAAATGGAAAGAAGGTAAGATGAAAAAAGAAATAAATCAATAAATAAATTTGGAAACAAAGAAAGAAAGAAGGTCAGAAAGTAAGAAGATACAAACAAGGAATCAAAGAAACAAAGAAAGAGAGAGACAGAAAGAAAGAAGGAAACAAAGAAAGGAAGAAGGAAAGAAAGAAAGGAAGAAAGAAAGAAAGAAAGAAAGAAAGGAAGAATGGAAGAAAGAAAGATAAAGAAAGGAAGAAGGTTAGAATGAAAGAAAGAAATAAAGAAAGAAAGAAGTAAAGAAAGAAAGACAGAAAGAACGAAAGATAGAAAGTGAGAGGAAGAAAGAAAGAAAGAAGGAGAGAAGCTAAAAAGGAAAAATGGAAAGAAGGAAAGAAAGAGAGAAAGAATAAACGAAATAAAGAAATGAAAAAAGAAAGAAACCAAGATAGGAAGAAAGAAACAAACTAGCAAAAACGAAAGAAAGAAGGAAGGAAAGAAAGAAAGAACGAAAGAAAGAAGGAAAGAAGGAAAGAAGGAAAGAAGGAAAGAAAGAAACAAAGAAAGAACGAAAGAAAGAAAGACCGAAAGAAAGAGAGAAAGAAAGAAAGAAAGAAAGTGAAAGAAAGATAGAAAGAAGGAAAGAAAGGAAGAATGAAGGAAAAAAGGAACGAGGTAAGATAGAAAGAACGAAGGAAACTAGGAAAGAAAGAACGAAAGAAAGAACGAAAGAAATAAAGAGCGTAAGAAAGAATGAACGAAAGAAAGAAAGAAATAAAGAAAGAGAGAGAGAAGGAAAGAAGGAAACAATGAAAGAAAGAAAGAAGGAAACAAACAAACAATGAATTAAAGAAACAAAGAAAGAAAGTGAGACAGAAAGAAAGGAAGAAACAAAGAAAGAAAGAAGGAATAAAGGAAAGAAAGAAAGAAACATAGAAAGAAAGAAACAAAAAAGAAATAAGGAAAGAAAGAAAGAGAAAACAAAGAAAAAACGATGCAGAGAAGGAAAAAAGGAATAAAGGAGAGATGGAAACAAAGAAGAATAAGAGAGGACGAAGCAAAGAAAGAAGGAAAGAAGGAAAGAAAGAAACAAAAGATGGACGAAGGAAAGAAAGAAGGAAAAAGAAAGAAAGAAGGAAAGAAAGAAAAAAAAGAAAGAGAGAAAGAAGGAAGAAATGAAGAAAGAAACAAAGAAGGAATGAAAGAAAGACAGAAAGAAACAAAGAAAGAAAGAAAGATAGAAAGAAAGAGACAAAGATAGAAGCAAGGAAGAAATGAAGAAAGGAAGAAAGAAAGAAAGGAAGAAATAAAGGAAGCATGAAAGAAAGAAATAAACAGTGAAACAAAGAAAGAAATAAAGAAAGAAGGTAAAAAGGAATAAAGGAAAAAAGGAAAGAAAGAATGAACGAAAGAAGGAAATTAAGAAAGAAAGAAGGAAGGAAAGCAAAGAAAGAAAGAGAGACAGAAAGAAGCAAAGAAGGAAGAAAGAAAGAAAGAATGAAACAAAGAAAGAACGGAAGAAAGAAGGAAAGAAAATCGAAAAAACAGAAAAGAAGCATCGAAAGAACGAAAGAAAGAACGAACGAAAGAAAGAAGGGTAAAAAACGAAAGAACGAATCAACAAACAACGAAAGAAAGAACGTAAGAAAGAAAGAAGGAATGAAAGAAACAATGAAAGAAAGAAAGAAAGAAAGAAAAAGTAAGAAATAAAGAAAGAAAGAAAGAAAGAAAGAAAGAAGGAAGGAATGAAGAAAGAGAGAAGGATAGAAAGAATAAAAGAAAGAAAGAACGAAAGAAAGTGAGAACGAAAGAAAGAAAGAAGGAAAGAAAGAAGGAATGAAAGAAAGAAATTTAGATAGAGAGAGAGAGAGAGAAAGAAAGAAAGAAAGAATGAAAAAAATAAAGAAATAAGGAATGAAAGAAGGAAACAAAGAAACAAGGAGAGAATAAAGAAAGAAAGAACGAGAGAAAGAAAGAAGGAAAGAAAGAGAAAGAAAGAAGGTAGGAAGGAATGAAGAAACACAGAAAGAGAGGAAGAGAGAACGAAAGAAGGAAAGAAAGAAAGAATGAAAGAAAGAAAGAAGGAAAGAAAGAAAGAAGGCTAGAAAGAAAGAAATAAGGCAAGACAGAAACAAAGAAAGAAAGAAGGAAAGAAAGAAACAAAGAAACAAAGAAAGAAGGAAAGAATGAGAGGGGCAGAAAGAAAGAAACAAAGAAAGGAAAATGGAAAGAAGGTAAGATGAAAAAAGAAATAAATCAATAAATAAATTTGGAAACAAAGAAAGAAAGAAGGTCAGAAAGTAAGAAGATACAAACAAGGAATCAAAGAAACAAAGAAAGAGAGAGACAGAAAGAAAGAAGGAAACAAAGAAAGGAAGAAGGAAAGAAAGAAAGGAAGAAAGAAAGAAAGAAAGAAAGAAAGGAAGAATGGAAGAAAGAAAGATAAAGAAAGGAAGAAGGTTAGAATGAAAGAAAGAAATAAAGAAAGAAAGAAGTAAAGAAAGAAAGACAGAAAGAACGAAAGATAGAAAGTGAGAGGAAGAAAGAAAGAAAGAAGGAGAGAAGCTAAAAAGGAAAAATGGAAAGAAGGAAAGAAAGAGAGAAAGAATAAACGAAATAAAGAAATGAAAAAAGAAAGAAACCAAGATAGGAAGAAAGAAACAAACTAGCAAAAACGAAAGAAAGAAGGAAGGAAAGAAAGAAAGAACGAAAGAAAGAAGGAAAGAAGGAAAGAAGGAAAGAAGGAAAGAAAGAAACAAAGAAAGAACGAAAGAAAGAAAGACCGAAAGAAAGAGAGAAAGAAAGAAAGAAAGAAAGTGAAAGAAAGATAGAAAGAAGGAAAGAAAGGAAGAATGAAGGAAAAAAGGAACGAGGTAAGATAGAAAGAACGAAGGAAACTAGGAAAGAAAGAACGAAAGAAAGAACGAAAGAAATAAAGAGCGTAAGAAAGAATGAACGAAAGAAAGAAAGAAATAAAGAAAGAGAGAGAGAAGGAAAGAAGGAAACAATGAAAGAAAGAAAGAAGGAAACAAACAAACAATGAATTAAAGAAACAAAGAAAGAAAGTGAGACAGAAAGAAAGGAAGAAACAAAGAAAGAAAGAAGGAATAAAGGAAAGAAAGAAAGAAACATAGAAAGAAAGAAACAAAAAAGAAATAAGGAAAGAAAGAAAGAGAAAACAAAGAAAAAACGATGCAGAGAAGGAAAAAAGGAATAAAGGAGAGATGGAAACAAAGAAGAATAAGAGAGGACGAAGCAAAGAAAGAAGGAAAGAAGGAAAGAAAGAAACAAAAGATGGACGAAGGAAAGAAAGAAGGAAAAAGAAAGAAAGAAGGAAAGAAAGAAAAAAAAGAAAGAGAGAAAGAAGGAAGAAATGAAGAAAGAAACAAAGAAGGAATGAAAGAAAGACAGAAAGAAACAAAGAAAGAAAGAAAGATAGAAAGAAAGAGACAAAGATAGAAGCAAGGAAGAAATGAAGAAAGGAAGAAAGAAAGAAAGGAAGAAATAAAGGAAGCATGAAAGAAAGAAATAAACAGTGAAACAAAGAAAGAAATAAAGAAAGAAGGTAAAAAGGAATAAAGGAAAAAAGGAAAGAAAGAATGAACGAAAGAAGGAAATTAAGAAAGAAAGAAGGAAGGAAAGCAAAGAAAGAAAGAGAGACAGAAAGAAGCAAAGAAGGAAGAAAGAAAGAAAGAATGAAACAAAGAAAGAACGGAAGAAAGAAGGAAAGAAAATCGAAAAAACAGAAAAGAAGCATCGAAAGAACGAAAGAAAGAGAGAACGAAAGAAAGAAAGAAAGAAGGAAAGAAAGATCGAAAGAAAGAGCGTAAGAAAGAAAGAACTTAAGAAAGAAAGAAGGAATGAGAGAAAGAAGGAAAGAAAGAGAGCGAGACAAAGAAAGTAAGAACAAAGGAAGGAAAGAAGGAAACAAGGAAAGAATATAGAAAGAAAGAACGAGATAGAGAAACAAGGAAGGAAAGGGCGAAACAAAGAAGGTAGGAAGGAATTTAGAAAGAGAGAAAGAAAGGAAGAGAGAACGAAAGAAAGAAGGAAGGAAAGAAAGAATGAAAGAAAGAAAGAAGGAAATAGGAATAAAGGAAAAAAGGAAAGAAAGAAAGAACGAAGGAAGGAAAGTAATAAAGAAAGAAAGAAGGAAGGAAAAGAAAGAAAGCAAGAGAGAAAGAAAGAATGAAAGAAGGAAGAAAGAAAGAAACAATGAAACAACGAAAGAAAGAAAGAAAGAACGGAAGAAAGAAGGAAAGAAAATAGAAAGAACAAAAAAAGAAATATCGAAATAGAGAAAGAAAGAAAGAAAGTAAGAGAGAAAGAAAGAAGGAAGGAACGAAAAAAGGAGAGAAGGAAAGAAAGAATAAAAGAAAGAAAGAACGAAAGAAAGAGAGAACGAAAGAAAGAAAGAAGGAAAGAAAGAAGGAATGAAAGTAAGAAATTTAGATAGAGAGAGAAAGAAAGAATGAAAGAAATAAAGAAATAAGGAATGAAAGAAGGAAACAAAGAAACAAGGAAAGAATAAAGAAAGAAAGAACGAGAGAAAGAAGGAAAGAATGAAAAGAAAGAAGGTGGGAAGGAATGAAGAAACACAGAAAGAGAGGAAGAGAGAAGGTAAGAAAGAAACAATGAAACAAAGAAAAAAAGGAAGAAAGAGAGAGGCAGAAAGAAAGAAACAAAGAAAGGAAAAAGGAAAGAAGGAAAGAAAAAAAAAGAAATTTAGATAGAGACAGAAAGAAAGAATGAAAGAAATAAAGAAATAAGGAATGAAAACAGGAAACAAAGAAAGAAGGAAAGAAAGAATGAAAGAAAGAAAGAAAAAAGGAAAGAAAGAAAGAAATAAAGAAAGAGGGATAGAAAGAAGGAAGGCAAGACAGAAAGAAAGAAGGTAAGAAAGAAACAATGAAACAAAGAAAAAAAGGAAGAAAGAGAGAGGCAGAAAGAAAGAAACAAAGAAAGGAAAAAGGAAAGAAGGAAAGAAAAAAAGAAATAAATATATTTAGAAACAAAGAAAGAAAGAAGGTCAGAAAGAAAGAAGATACAAACAAAGAATCAAAGAAGTAAAGAAAGAGAGAGACAGAAAGAAAGAAGGAAACAAAGAAAGGAAGAAGGAAAGGAAGAAAGAAAGAAAGAAAGAAAGGAAGAAAGAATGGATGAAAGAAAGGACAAGAAAGAAAGAAGGATAGAATGAAAGAAAGAAACAAATAAATAAAGAAAGAAGTAAAGAAAGAAATTCAGAAACAGAGAAGAAAAGAAAGAAGGAAAGAAAGAAAGAAAGAAAGAAAGAACGAAAGATAGAAAATGAGAGGAAGAAAGAAAGAAGGAAAGAAGCAAAAAAGGAAAAATTGAAAGAAGGAAAGAAAGAGATAAGAAATGAACGAAAGAAAGAAATGAAGGAAAGAAAGAGAGAAAGAAATAAATAAAGAAAGAAAGAGAGAAAGTAAGAAAGACAGAAAGAAAGAATTGAAAGAAAGAAAGAAAAAAATAAAGGAGGAAAGAAAGAAGGAAGGAAGTAAAGCAAGAAGGAAAGTAAGAAAACTAAGAAAGAAGGAAAGAAAGAAATAAAGAAAGAAGGAAAGGAGAAAGAAAAGAAGTAAAGAAAGAATGAGAAAGAAAGAAAAAAGAAAGAATGAAAAAATTAAAGATGGAAAGAAGGAAAGAGAGAAAAAAAGAAAGAAAGATAGAAAGAAAGAAAAATTCAAACAAAGAAAGAAACACATAAAGAAAGAAAGAAAGAAATAAAGAAGGAAAGAAGGAAGGAAAGAAGTAAAGAAAGAAACAGAAAAAGAGAGAAAGAAACAAAGAAAGAAAGAAAAGAAAGAAATATAGAAAGAAAGAAAGAAAGAAAGAAAACGGAAAGAAAGAAAGAATTAAGAAACGAAAGAATGAAAGAAAGAAAGAAAAAAGGAAAGAAAGAAACATATTAAGAAAGAAACAATAAAACAAAGAAACGAAAACAGAAAGAAACAAAGAAAGATAGAAAGAAAGAATTAAAGAAAGAAAGAAACATAAAAAAAGAAAGAAAGAAAGAAAGATAGATATAAAGAATCAATCAAACAAAGAAACAAACACAGAAAGAAGGAAAGAAAGAAAAAAGAAAGAAAGAATGAAGGAAAGAAGGAAGCAAAGAAAGAAAGAAAGAAGCAAAAAAGAAAGAAAGAGTGATAGATAGACGGAAGGATAGAAGGAAGGAAGGAAAGAAGTAAGGAAATAAAGAAGGAAACAAGGAAACAAAGAAAGAAGTAAAGAAAAAGGAAAGAATGAAGCAAAGGGAGAACGAAAGAAAGGAAAGTAAGAAAGAAAGTAAGTAAGAAAGAAACATAAGAAAGAAAGAAAGTAGGAAAGAAGGAAGGAAGGAGATAAAGAAGAATGGAAAGAAGAAAAGAAGGATGGTAGGAAAGGAAGAAGGGAAAAAAGAAAGAGAGGTAGATAAAATGAGGGGAGGAAGTAAAGAAAGAAGGAAGGAAAGAAAGAAGGAACAAGGAAACAATTAAAGTAGGAAAGAAGGAAAGAAAGAAACAAACAAAGGAAGATCGAAATAAAGAAAGAAAGATAGAGAGAGAAAAAACAAAGAAAGAAAGAGTCAGAGAAAGAAAGAAAGAAAAAAGGATTGAAAGAAAGAAGGAAAGAAAGAGATAAAGAGGAATGGAAAGAAGGAAAGAAACTAGGTAGGATAGGAAGAAGGGAAAAAAGAAAGAAACAAAGATAGAAAGCAAGAAAGAATGAAAGAAAGAAAATGAAAGAAAGCAGGAAAGAATTAAGAAAGAAAGAGAAAAAGAGAAAAAGGGAGACTGAAAGAAAGAAAGAGAGAATAAAAGAAAGAAAGAAGGAAAGAAAGAAAGAAAGAAAGAAAGAGATAAGGAAGAATGGAGAGAAAGAAGGAAAGGAAGAATGAGATTAAGAAGGAAAGAAAGAAAGATAGAAAGAAGGACAGAAAGAAAGAAAGAAAAAAAGAAAGAAAGAGGGAAATAAGAAACAAATAAAGAAAGGAAGAAAGAAAGGAAGAAAGAGAAAGAAGGAAAGAAAGAAGGATTGAAACAATGAAAGAAAGAAAGAAACAAAGAAAGAAAGAAATAAAGAAAGACAGAAAGTAAGAAACACAGAATGAACGACAGAAATAAAGAAAGAAAGAAAGAAGGAAGGAAAGCAAGAAAGAAGGAAGGAAGTAAGGAAGGAAAGAAGGAGAGTAAGAAAGAAGGAAACATTGAAACAAAGAAAGAAGCAAAAAAGGAAAGAAAGAAACAAATTAAGAAGGAAAGAAGTAAAGAAAGAAAGAGAAAGAGAGAGAGAAAGAAAGATAAAAGAAAGAAAGAAAGAAGGAAAAAAAGAAGGAAAGAAAGAAAGTAAGAAAGAAGTATAGAAAAGAAAGAAAGAAAGCAGGAAAGAATTAAGAAAGAAAGAGAAAAAGAGAAAAAGAGAGACAGAAAGAAAGAAAGAGAAAATAAAAGAAAGAAAAGAGGAAAGAAAGAAGGAAAGAAAGAAAGAAAGAAGGAAAGAAAGAAAGAAAGAAGGAAAGAAAGAAACAAAGAAAGAAAGGAAGAAAGAAAGGAAGAAAAAGAAAGAAGGAAAGAAAGAAAGAAGGATTGAAACAATGAAAGAAAGAAAGAAACAAAGAAAGAAAGAAATAAAGAAAGAAAGAAAGTAAGAAAGACAGATGAACGACAGAAAGAAATAAAAAAAGAAAGAAAGAAAGAAGGAAGGAAGGTAGGAAAGCAAGAAAGAAGGAAGGTAGTAAGGAAAGAAAGAAGTAGAGTAAGAAAGAAGGAAGCATTGTAACAAAGAAAGAAGGAAAGAAGGAAAGAAAGAAAGAAAGAAAGAAAGAAAGAAGGAAAGAAGTAAAGAAAGAAAGAGAAAGAGAGGAAAAAAGGAAAAATGGAAAGAATGAATGAAAGAACGAAAGAACGAAAGAAAGAAAGAAAGAAGGAAAGAAGGAAAGATAGAAACATACAAACAAATAAAGAAAGAAGGAAAGAAGGAAAGAAACAAAAAAGGAATGAAAGAAAGACAGAAAGAAAGAAAGAAAGAAAGAAACAAAGAAGGAATGAAAGAAAGACAGAAAGAAAGAAAGAAAGAAAGAAGGAAAGAAAGAGACAACGAAAGAAGCAAGGAAGGAATGAAGAAAGAAAAAAAGAAAGAAAGGAAGGAATAAAGGAAGCATGAAATAAATAAATAAACAATGAAACAAAGAAAGAAAGAAATAAAGAAAGAAGGAAATAGGAATAAAGGAAAAAAGGAAAGAAAGAAAGAAAGAACGAAAGAAGGAAAGTAAGAAAGAAAGAAAGAAGGAAGGAAAAGAAAGAAAGCAAGAGAGAAAGAAAGAAGGAAGAAAGAAAGAAACAATGAAACAACGAAAGAAAGAAAGAAAGAAAGAACGGAAGAAAGAAGGAAAGAAAATAGAAAGAACAAAAAAGAAACATCGAAATAGAGAAAGAAAGAAAGTAAGAGAGAAAGAAAGAAGGAAGGAATGAAAAAAGAAAGAGACAAGGAAAGAAAGAGTAAAAGAAAGAAAGAACGAAAGAAAGAGAGAACGAAAGAAAGAAAGAAGGAAAGAGAGAAGGAATGAAAGAAAGAAATTTAGATAGTGAGAAAGAAAGAAAGAAAGAATGAAAGAAATAAAGAAATAAGGAATGAAAGAAGGAAACAAAGAAACAAGGAAAGAATAAAGAAAGAACGAGAGAAAGAAAGAAGGAAAGAAAGAGAAAGAAAGAAGGTGGGAAGGAATGAAGAAAGACAGAAAGAGAGGAAGAGAGTACGAAAGATAGATGGAAAGAAAGAAAGAATGAAAGAAAGAAAGAAAAAAGGAAAGAAAGAAAGAAACAAAGAAACAAAGAAAAAAGGAAGAAAGAGAGAGGCAGAAAGAAAGACACAAAGAAAGGAAAAAGGAAAGAAGGAAAGAAAAAAAATAAATAAATATATATATTTAGAAACAAAGAAAGAAAGAAGGTAAGAAAGAAGATATAAACAAAGAATCAAAGAAAAAAAGAAAGAGAGAGACAGAAAGAAAGAAGGAAACAAAGAAAGGAAGAAAGAAAGAAACAAAGGAAGAAAGAAAGAAAGAAAGAATGGATGAAGGAAAGCAAAAGAAAGAAAGAAGGATAGAATGAAAGAAAGAAACAAATAAATAAAGAAAGAAGTAAAGAAAGAAATACTGAAAGAGAGAAGAAAAGAAAGAAGGAAAGAAAGAAAGAACGAAAGATGGAAAATGAGAGGAAGAAAGAAAGAAAGAAAGAAGGAAAGAAGCAAAAAAGGAAAAAATGGAAAGAAGGAAAGAAAGAGAGAAAAAATGAACGAAAGAAAGAAATGAAAGAAAGAAGGAAAGCAAGATAGGAAAAAAGAAACAAACAAGCAAAGAAGGAAAGAAAGAAGGAACGAAAGAAAGAAGGAAAGAAGGAAAGAAAGAAACAAAGAAAGAACGAAAGAAAGAAAGACCGAAAGAAAGAGAGAAAGAAAGTGAAAGAAAGATAGAAAGAAGGAAAGTAAGAAAGAATGAAGGAAAAAGAAAACGAGGTAAGACAGAAAGAACGAAAGAAAGAACGAAATAAATAAAGAGGGTAAGAAAGAATGAACGAAAGAAACAAAGAAATAAAGAAAGAGAGAGAGAAGTAAAGAAGGAAACAATGAAAGAAAGAAAGAAGGAAACAAACAAACAAAGAATCAAGTATACAAAGAAAGAAAGAGAGACAGAAAGAAAGAAACAAAGAAAGAAAAAAGGAATGAAGTAAAGAAAGAAAGGAAGATAGAAGGAAAGAAACAAAGAAAGAAGGAAAGGAAGAAACAAAGGATGGACGAAGGAAAGAAAGAAGGAAAAAGAAAGAAAGAAGGAAAGAAAGAAAAAAAAGAAAGAGAGAAAGAAGGAAGAAATGAAGAAAGAAACAAAGAAGGAATGAAAGAAAGACAGAAAGAAAGAAAGAAAGAAAGAAAGACAGAAAGAAAGATGGAAAGAAAGAGACAAAGAAAGAAGCAAGGAAGGAATGAAGTAAGAAAGAAAGAAATAAAGAAAGGAAGAAATAAAGGAAGCATGAAAGAATTAAACAATGAAACAAAGAAAGAAAGAAAGAAATAAAGAAAGAAGGAAGAAGGAATAAAGGAAAAAAGGAAAGAAAGAAAGAACGAAAGAAGGAAAGTAAGAAAGAAAGAAGGAAGGAAAGCAAAGAAAGAAAGAAAGAGAAACAGAAAGAAGCAAAGAATGAAGAAAGAAAGAAAGAATGAAACAAAGAAAGAACGAAAGAAAGAAGGACAGAAAATCGAAAGAACAAAAAAAGAAGCATCGAAAGAACGAGAGAAAGAGAGAACGAAAGAAAGAAGGAAAGAGATAAAGAAAGAAAGATAAAAGAAAGAAGGAAAGACTGAAAGAAAGAAAGAAAGAAAGAAAGAAAGAAAGAAAGAAAGAAAGAAAGAAGGAAGCAAACAAAGAAGCAAAGATACAAAGAAACAGATAAAGAAAGAGAGACAGAAAGAAAGAAATAAAGGAAGAAAGAAAAAAAGAAAGAAAGAAGGAAAGAAATCAACAAAGAAAGAAAGAAAGGGAGGAAGAAAGAAAGATAAAGAAAGAAAGAAAGTAAGAAAGAAAGAAGGAAAGAAAGAAAGAGAGAAGAAACAAGGAATGAAGAAAGAAAGAAAGGAAGGAAGGAAGGAAGAAAGACAGAAACAATTGAACAAAGAAAGAAAGAAGGAAATCAAAAAAGAATGCACGAAAGAAAGAAAGAACTAAAGAAAGAAGGAAAAAATAAAAGAAAGATAGAAAGAAATAAAGAAAGAAAGAAATAAAGAAAGAAAGAAATAAAGAAAGAAAGAAATAAAGAAAGAACCAAAGAAAGAAGGACAAAAGTTAGAATTAAAGAAAGAAAGAAACAAGGTAAGGCAAAAAGAAAGAAAAAAGGAGGAAACAAAGAAAGAAAGAGAGAGAAAGAGAGAAAGAAAGAAACAAAGAAAGAAAAAAGAAAAAACGTAAGAAAGAAAGAAGTATAGAATGAAAGAAAGAAAAAAATAAAGAAAGAAAGAAGTAAAGAAAGAAAGAAAGAATGAAAGAAAGAAGGAAAGAAAGCAGGTAGGAAGGAATGAAGAAAGATAAAAAGAGAGAAGGAAGAAAGAAAGAAATAAAGAAAGAGAGAAAAAGAAAGAAAGAAAGAACGAAAGAAAGAACGAAAGAAAGAAAGAATTTAAGGCAGCAAGAAAAAAACAAAGAAAGAAAGAGACAGAAAGAAAGAAACAAAGAAAGGAAGAGGGAAAGAAAGAAAGGAAGAAAGAAAGAAAGAAACAAAGAAAGAACAAAATAAGGAAAAAAGGATTATAGGAAAGAAAGAAAGAACGAAAGAAAGAAAGAGAGAAAGAGAGGACCAAAGAAACAAGGATACAATGAAAGAAAGAAACAAATAAATAAAGAAAGAAGTAAAGAAAGAAAGAGGGAAAGAAAGAAGGAAAAAATGAAAAAAGAACGAAAGATAGAAAGTGAGAGAAGGAAATAAAGAATGAAGGAAAGAAGGAAAAAAGGAAAAATGGAAAGAAGGAAAGAAAGAGAAAAAGAATGAAAGAAAGAAACAAAGAAATGAAAGAAAGAAAGAGAGAAAGAAACAAACAAACAAAGAACGAAAGAAAGAAGGAAGTAAAGAAAGAAAGAACGAAAGAAAGAAGGAAAGAAGGAAAGAAAGAAAGAACGAAATAAAGATAGACCGAAAGAAAGAGCGAAAGAAAGAAAGTGAAAGAAACATAGGAAGAAGGGAAGAAAGAAAGAATGAAAGAAAAAAGAAACGTGGTAAGACAGTAAGAACGAAAGAACCTAGGAAAGAAAGAAAGAACGAAGGAAAGAAAGAAGGAAAGAATGAACGAAAAAAGAAAGAAATAAAGAAAGAGAGAGAGAATGAAGGAAGGAAAAAAGAAAGAAAGAATGAAAGAAAAGAAAGAAAGAAAGAAAGAAGGCAAGATAGGAATAAAGAAACTAACAAACAAAGAACGAAAGAAAGAAGGAAGGAAAGAAAGAACGAAAGAAAGTAAGAGAGAAAGAAAGAAAGAAAGAAAGAAAGAAAGTGAAAGAAAGATAGATAGAAGGAAAGAAAGAAAGAATGAAGGAAAAAAGAAAGAAATAAAGAAGGAGAGAGAAGGAAAGAAGGAAACAAAGGAAGAAGATAGCAAACAAAGAAAGAATCAAAGAAAGAATCAAAGAAACAAAGAAAGAAAGAGAGAGACAGAAAGAAGGATAGAAACAAAGAAAGAAAGAAGAATGAAGGAATGAAGGAAAGAAAGAATGATAGAAAGACAGAAATAAACAAAGAAAGAAATAAGGAAAGAAAGAAAGAGAAAACAAAGAAAGAAAGATGATAGAGAAGTAAAAAAGGAATAAAGGAAGAAGGAAAGAAAGAAGGATAAGAAAAGACGAAACAAAGAAAGAAGGAAAGAAGGAAAGGAAGAATCAAAGGTTGGACGAAGGAAAGAATGAAGGAAAAAGAAAGAAAGAAGGAAAGAAAAAAAGAAAGAGAGAAAGAAGGAAGAAATGAAAACTAAACAAAGAAGGAATGAAAGAAAGAAAGAAAGGAAGAAATAAAGGAAGCATGAAAGAAAGAAATAAACAATGAAACCAAGAAAGAAAGAAATAAAGAAAGAAGGAAAAAGGAAAAAAGGAAAAAAGGAAAGAAAGAAAGAACCAAAGAAGGAAAGTAAGAAAGAAAGAACGAAGAAAAGAAAAGAAAGAAAGAAAGAGAGACAGATAGAAGCAAAGAAGGAAGAAAGAAAGAAACAATGAAGAAAAGAAAGAAAGAACCGAAGAAAGAAGGAAGGAAAATCGAAAGAACAAAAGAAGCATCGAAAGAAAGAAAGAAAGAAAGAGAGAAAGAAAGAAAGAAAGGAAGGAAGGAATGAAGAAGGAAAGAGAGAAAGAAAGAACGAATAAAAGAAAGAACGAAAGAGAGAGAGAACTAAAGAAAGAAAGAAGGAAAGAAAGATCGAAAGAAAGAAAGAGCGTAAGAAAGAAAGAACGTAAGAAAGAAAGAAGGCATGAAAGAAAGAAAGAGAGCGAGAGAGCGGGAAAGAGAGAATAAAGAAAGAAAGAAAGAATGAAAGAAAGAAAAAAGGAAGGAAAGAAGGAAACTAGGACACAAGAAAAGAATATAGACAGAAAGAACGAGATAAAGAAAGAAGGAAGGAAAGAGAAAAAGAAAGAAGGAAGGAAGGAATTTAGAAAGAGAGAAAGAAAGAAAGAAAGAAAGAAGGAAAGAAAGAAAGAAGGAGGGAAAGAAAGAATGAAAGAAGGAAAGAGGGATAGAAAGAAGGATAGAAACAAAGAAAGAAAGAAGAATGAAGGAATGAAGGAAAGAAAGAATGATAGAAAGACAGAAATAAACAAAGAAAGAAATAAGGAAAGAAAGAAAGAGAAAACAAAGAAAGAAAGATGATAGAGAAGTAAAAAAGGAATAAAGGAAGAAGGAAAGAAAGAAGGATAAGAAAAGACGAAACAAAGAAAGAAGGAAAGAAGGAAAGGAAGAATCAAAGGATGGACGAAGGAAAGAAAGAAGGAAAAAGAAAGAAAGAAGGAAAGAAAAAAAAGAAAGAGAGAAAGAAGGAAGAAATGAAACTAAACAAAGAAGGAATGAAAGAAAGAAGGAAAGGAAGAAATAAAGGAAGCATGAAAGAAAGAAATAAACAATGAAACCAAGAAAGAAAGAAATAAAGAAAGAAGGAAAAAGGAAAAAAGGAAAGAAAGAAAGAACCAAAGAAGGAAAGTAAGAAAGAAAGAACGAAGAAAAGAAAAGAAAGAAAGAAAGAAAGAGAGACAGATAGAAGCAAAGAAGGAAGAAAGAAAGAAACAATGAAGAAAAGAAAGAAAGAACCGAAGAAAGAAGGAAGGAAAATCGAAAGAACAAAAGAAGCATCGAAAGAAAGAAAGAAAGAAAGAGAGAAAGAAATAAACAAAGAAAGGAAGGAATGAAGAAGGAAAGAGAGAAAGAAAGAACGAATAAAAGAAAGAACGAAAGAGAGAGAGAACTAAAGAAAGAAAGAAGGAAAGAAAGAAAGATCGAAAGAAAGAGCGTAAGAAAGAAAGAACGTAAGAAAGAAAGAAGGCATGAAAGAAAGAAAGAGAGCGAGAGAGCGGGAAAGAGAGAATAAAGAAAGAAAGAAAGAATGAAAGAAAGAAAAAAGGAAGGAAAGAAGGAAACTAGGATACAAGAAAAGAATATAGAAAGAAAGAACGAGATAAAGAAAGAAGGAAGGAAAGAGAAAAAGAAAGAAGGTAGGAAGGAATTTAGAAAGAGAGACAGAAAGAAAGAAGGAAAGAAAGAAAGAAGGAGGGAAAGAAAGAATGAAAGAAAGAAAGAGGGATAGAAAGAAGGATAGAAACAAAGAAAGAAAGAAGAATGAAGGAATGAAGGAAAGAAAAAATGATAGAAAGACAGAAATAAACAAAGAAAGAAATAAGGAAAGAAAGAAAGAGAAAACAAAGAAAGAAAGATGATAGAGAAGTAAAAGAGGAATAAAGGAAGAAGGAAAGAAAGAAGGATAAGAAAAGACGAAACAAAGAAAGAAGGAAAGAAGGAAAGAAGGAAAGGAATAATCAAAGGATGGACGAAGGAAAGAAAGAAGGAAAAAGAAAGAAAGAAGGAAAGAAAAAAAAGAAAGAGAGAAAGAAGGAAGAAATGAAGAAAGAAACAAAGAAGGAATGAAAGAAAGAAAGAAAGGAAGAAATAAAGGAAGCATGAAAGAAAGAAATAAACAATGAAACCAAGAAAGAAAGAAATAAAGAAAGAAGGAAAAAGGAAAAAAGGAAAAAAGGAAAGAAAGAAAGAACCAAAGAAGGAAAGTAAGAAAGAAAGAACGAAGAAAAGAAAAGAAAGAAAGAGAGACAGATAGAAGCAAAGAAGGAAGAAAGAAAGAAACAATGAAGAAAAGAAAGAAAGAACCGAAGAAAGAAGGAAGGAAAATCGAAAGAACAAAAGAAGCATCGAAAGAAAGAAAGAAAGAAAGAAAGAAAGAGAGAAAGAAAGAAAGAAAGGAAGGAATGAAGAAGGAAAGAGAGAAAGAAAGAACGAATAAAAGAAAGAACGAAAGAGAGAGAGAACGAAAGAAAGAAAGAAGGAAAGAAAGAAAGATCGAAAGAAAGAAAGAGCGTAAGAAAGAAAGAACGTAAGAAAGAAAGAAGGCATGAAAGAAAGAAAGAGAGCGAGAGAGCGGGAAAGAGAGAATAAAGAAAGAAAGAAAGAATGAAAGAATGAAAAAAGGAAGGAAAGAAGGAAACTAGGATACAAGAAAAGAATATAGAAAGAAAGAACGAGATAAAGAAAGAAGGAAGGAAAGAGAAAAAGAAAGAAGGTAGGAAGGAATTTAGAAAGAGAGAAAGAAAGAAAGAAGGAAAGAAAGAAAGAAGAAGGGAAAGAAAGAATGAAAGAAAGAAAGAGGGATAGAAAGAAGGATAGAAAGAAAGAAAGAAGGCAAGACAGAAAGAGAGAAGGAAAGAAAGAAAGAGAGAGGCAGAAAGAAAGAAAAAAGAAACAAAGAAAAAAAGAAAGAAAGAAGGAAAGAAAGAAATAAGGCAAGACAGAAAGAGAGATGGAAAGAAAGAAACAAATAAAGAAAGAGAGAGGCAGAAAGAAAGAAAAAAAAAGAAAGAAAAAAAGAAAGAAAGAAGGAAAGCAAGAAAAAAGATAGAAAGAAAACTGGAAAGAAAGAAGGTCAGAATGAAAGAAGGAACTAACAAAGAATCAAATAAACAAAGAAAGAGAGAGACAGAAAAAAAGAAGGAAACAAAGAAAGGAACAAGGAAAGAAAGAAAGCAAGAAAGAAAGAAAGGAAAAAGAATGGAAGGAAGAAAGAAAAAAGAAAGAAAGAAACAAGGAAAGAAAGAATGTCAGAAAGAAAGAAGAAACAAACAAAGAATCAAAGAAACAAAGAAAGAGAGAGACAGAAAGGAAGAAGGAAACAAAGAAAGGAAGAAGGAAAGAAAGAAAGGAAGAAAGAAAGAAAGAAAGAACGAAGGATAGATTGAAAGAGAGAAACAAATAAAGAAAGAAAGAAGTTAAGAAAGAAAGACAGAAAGAAAGAAGGAAAGAAAGAAGGAATGAAAGAAAGAAATTAAGATAGAGAGCGAGAGAGAGAGAGAGAAAGATAGAAAGAATGAAAGAATGAAAGAAATAAAGAAATAAGGAATGAAAGAAGGAAACAAGGAAAGAATAAAGAAAGAAAGAACGAGAGAAAGAAAGAAGGAAAGAAAGAGAAGGAAAGAAGGTAGGAAGGAATGAAGAAACACAGAAAGAGAGGAAGAGAGAACGAAAGAAAGAAGGAAAGAAAGAAAGAAGGAAAGAAAGAAAGAAAGAAGGAAACAAAGAAAGAAGGATAGAAAGAAAAAAAGAAGGCAATACAGAAAGAAAGAAGGAAAGAAAGAAACAAAGAATCAAAGAAAAAAGAAAGAAAGAGAGAGGCAGAAAGAAAGAAACAAAGAAAGGAAGAAGGAAAGAAAGAAAGGAAGAAAGAAAGAAAGGAAGGAAGAAAGAATGGAAGAAAGATAGAAAAAGAAAGAAAGAAACAAAGAAAGAAGAAAATAAGGAAAAAAGGAATATAGGAAAGAAAGAAAGAAAGAACGAAAGAAAGAAAGAAAGAAAGAGAGAAAGAGAGGACGAAAGAAAGAAAGAAAGAATGAAGGATAGAATGAAAGAAAGAAACAAATAAATAAAGAAAGAAGTAATGAAAGAAAGACAGAAAGAAAGAAGGAAAGAAAGAAGGAAAAAAAGAGAAAAGAACGAAAGATAGAAAGTGAGAGAAAGAAATAAAGAATGAAAGAAAGAAGGAAAAAAGGAAAAATGGAAAGAAGGAAAGAAAGAGAGAAAGAATCAAAGAAAGAAAGAAATGAAAGAAAGAAAGAGAGAAAGAAACAAACAAACAAACAAAGAACGAAAGAAAGAAGGAAGTAACCAAAGAAAGAACGAAAGAAAGAAGGAAAGAAGGAAAGAAAGAAAGAACGAAAGAAGGATAGACCGAAAGAAAGAGCGAAAGAAAGAAAGTGAAAGAAAGATACAAAGAAGGGAAGAAAGAAAGAATGAAAGAAAAAAGAAACGTGGTAAGACTGTAAGAACGAAAGAACCTAGGAAAGAAAGAAAGAAAGAACGAAGGAAAGAAAGAAGGAAAGAATAAACGAAAAAAGAAAGAAACAAAGAAAGAGAGAGAGAAGGAAAGAAGGAAAAAAGAAAGAAAGAAAGAAATGAAATAAGGAAAGAAAGCAAGATAGGAAGAAAGAAACTAAGAAACAAAGAACGAAAGAATGAAGGAAGGAAAGAAAGAACGAAAGAAAGAAGGAAAGAAGGAAAGAAAGAAAGAACGAAAGAATGACCGAAAGAAAGAGAGAAAGAAAGAAAGAAAGTGAAAGAAAGATAGAAAGAAGGAAAGAAAGAAAGAATGAAGGAAAAGAGAAACGAGGTAAGACAGAAAGAACGAAGGAAGCTAGGAAAGAACCTAGGAAAGAAAGAAAGAAAGAAAGAAAGAACGAAGGAAAGAAAGAAGGAAAGAATAAACGAAAGAAAGAAAGAAATAAAGAAAGAGAGAGAGAAGGAAAGAAGGAAAATAAGAAAGAAAGAAGCAAACAAACAAAGAATGAATCAAAGAAACAAAGAAAGGAAGAGAGGGAGACAGAAAGAAAAAAAGAAACAAAGAAAGAAAGAAGGAATGAAGGAATGAAGGAAAGATAGAAAGAAAGGTAGAAAGAAAGAAACAAAGAAACATAGAAAGAAAGAAAGAAAGAAACAAAAAAAGAAATAAGGAAAGAAAGAAAGAGAAAACAAGGAAAGAAAGATGATAGAGAAGGAAAAAAGGAATAAAGGGAAGAAGGAAAGAAAGAAGGATAAGAAAGGACGAAACAAAGAAAGAAGGAAAGAAGGAAAGGAAGAAACAAAGGATGGACGAAGGAAAGAAAGAAGGATTAAGAAAGAAAGAAGGAAAGAAAGAAAAAGAAAGAGAGAAAGAAGGAAGAAATGAAGAAAGAAACAAAGAATGAATGAGAGAAAAAAAGAAAGGAAGAAATAAAGGAAGCTTGAAAGAAAGAAATAAACAATGAAACAAAGAAAGAAAGAGAGAAATAAAGAAAGAAACAAGGAAAAAGGAATAAAGGAAAAAAGGAAAGAAAGAAAGAACGAAAGAAGGAAAGTAAGAAAGAAAGAAAGAAAGAACGAAGAAAAGAAAAGAAAGAAAGAAAGAAAGAGAGACAGAAAGAAGCAAAGAAGGAACAAAGAAAGAAGCAATGAAAGAAAGAAAGAAAGAACGGAAGAAAGAATGAAGGAACATCGAAAGAACAGAAAAAGCATCGAAAGAAAGAAAGAAAGAGAGAAAGAAAGAAGGAAGGAAGGAATGAAGAAATAAAGAGAGAAAGAAAGAAAGAATAAAAGAAAGAAAGACAGAAAGAGAGAACGAAAGAAAGAAAGAAGGAAAGAAAGAAAGAAAGATCGAAAGAAAGAAAGAGTGTAAGAAGGAAAGAACATAAGAAAGAAGGAATGAAAGAAAGAAAGAAAAAAAGAATGAATGCAAGAAAAAAGGAAGGAAAGAATTAAACAAGGAAACAAGGAGACAAGGAAAGAATATAGAAAGAAAGAACGAGATAAAGAAAGAAAGAAGGAATGAGAGAAAGAAAGAAGGTAGGAAGGAATTTAGAAAGAGAGAAAGAAAGGAAGAGGGAACGAAAGAAAGAAGGAAGGAAAGAAAGAATGATAGAAAGAAAAAAGGATAGAAAGAAGTATAGAAAGAAAGAAAGAAAGAAAGAAAGAAGGCAAGACAGAAAGAGAGAAGGAAAGAAAGATACAAAGAAAGAATGAGAGAGGCAGAAAGAAAGAAAAAAGAAAGAAAGAAAAAAGAAAGAAAGAAGGAATGAAAGAAAAAAGATAAAAAGAAACAAGGAAAGAAAGAAGGTGAGAAAGAAAGAAGGAACTAACAAAGAATCAAAGACACAAAGAAAGAGATAGACAGAAAGAAAGAAGGAAACAAAGAAAGGAAGTAGGAAAGAAAGGAAGGAAGAAAGAAAGAAAGGAAAAAGAATGGAAGAAAGAAAGAAAAATAAAGAAAGAAACAAAGAAAGAACAAAATAAGGAAAAAAGGATTATAGGAAAGAAAGAAAGAAAGAAGGAAAGAAAAAAACAAGGAAAGAAAGAAGGTGAGAAAGAAAGAAGAAACAAACAAAGAATCAAAGGAACAAAGAAAGAGAGAGACGGAAAGGAAGAAGGAAACAAAGAAAGCAAGAAGGAAAGACAAAAAGGAAGAAAGAAAGAAAGAAAGAAAGAAAGAAAGGAAAAAGAATGGAAGAAAGAAAGAAAAATAAAGAAAGAAACAAAGAAAGAACAAAATAAGGAAAAAAGGATTATAGGAAAGAAAGAACGAAAGAAAGAAAGAAAGAAAGAACAAACGAAAGAAAGAAAGTGAGAAAGAAAGCAGGAAATAAGGAATGAAGAAAGATAGAAACGGAGAAGGAAGAAGGAAAGAAATAAAGAAACAGAGGACGAAAGAAAGAAAGAAACAAGGATACAATGAAAGAAAGAAACACATAAGTAAAGAAAGAAGTTAAGAAAGAAAGACAGAAAGAAAGAAGGCAAGAAAGAAGGCAAGAAAGAAGGGGAAAAAAAAGAACGAAAGATAGAAAGTGAGAGAAAGTAATAAAGAAAGAAGGAAAGAAGGAAAAAAGGAAAAACGGAAAGAAGGAAGAAAGAGCGAAAGAATGAAAGAAAGAAAGAAATGAAAGAAAGAAAGAGAGAAAGAAGCAAACAAACAAACAAAGAACGAAAGAAAGAAGGAAGGAAAGAAAGAAAGAACGAAAGAAAGAAGGAAAGAAAGATATAAAGAAAGAATGAAGGAAAGAAAGAACGAAAGTAAACAAAGAACGAAAGAAAGAAGGAAAGAAAGAAGGAATGAAAGAAGGAAAAAAAGGAACAAGGAAAGAATAAAGAAAGAACGAGAGAAAGAAAGAAGGAGAGAAAGAGAAAGAAAGAATGTAGGAAGGAATGAAGAAAGACAGAAAGAGAGGAAGAGAGAACGAAAGAAAGAAGGAAAGAAAGAAGGAAAGAAAAAACAGAAAGAATGATAGAAAGAAAGAAAGAAGGCAAGGCAGAAAGAAAGAAAGAAGAAAAGAAAGAAACAAAAAAATAAAGAAAGAAGAACGAAAGAGAGAGGCTGAAAGAAAGAAACAAAGACAGGAAGAAGGAAAGAAGGAAAGAAAGAAAAAAGATAGAAATTTAGAAACAACGAAAGAAAGAAGGTCAGAAAGAAACAAAATACAATCCAAGAATCAAAGAGACAAAGAAAGAGAGAGACAGAAAGAGAAAAGGAAACAAAGAAAGGAAGAAGGAAAGAAAGAAAGAAAAGAAGAAAGAAAGAAGAAAGGAGGGGATGAAAGAATGGAAGGAAGAAAGAAAAAGAAAGAAAGAAACAAAGAAAGAATAAAATAAGGAAAAAAAAGGATTATAGGAAAGAAAGAAAGAAAGAAAGCGAGAAAGAAAGCAGGAAATAAGGAATGAAGAAAGATAGAAACAGAGAAGGAAGAAAGAAAGAAATAAAGAAAGAGAGAAAGAGAGGACGAAAGAAAGAAATAAGGAAGGATAGAATGAAAGAAAGAAACAAATAAATAAAGAAAGAAGTAAAGACAGAAAGACAGAAAGAAAGAAGGGAAGAAAGAACGAAAGAAAGAAAGAAAGAAAAAAGAACGAAAGATAGAAAGTGAGAGGAAGAAAGAAAGAAAGAAAGAAGGAAAGAAGCAAAAAAGGAAAAATGGAAAGAAGCAAAGAAAGAGAGAAGGAATGAAACAAAGAAATGAAGGAAAGAAAGAAAGCAAGATAGGAAGAAAGAAACAAACAAAAAAGAACGAAAGAAAGAAGCAAGAAAAGAAAGAAAGAGCGAAAGAAAGAAAGACCGAAAGAAAGAGAGAAAGAAAGAAAGAAAGAAAGAAAGTGAAAGTAAGATAGAAAGACGGAAAGAAGGAAAGAATGAAGGAAAAAAGAATCTAGGTAAGACAGAAAGAACGAAGGAAACTAGGAAAGAAAGAAAGAAAGAAACACCGAAAGAAAGAACGAAAGAAATAAAGAGGGAAAGAAAGAATGACCCAAAGAATGAAAGAAATAAAGAAAGAGAGAGACAAGGAAAGAAGGAAACAAACAAACAAGGAATCAAAGAAACAAAGAAAGAAAGAGAGAGAGACAGAAAGAGAACAAGAAACAAAGAAAGAAAGAAGGAATGAAGGAAAGAAAGTATGAAAGATAGTAAGAAAGAAACAAAGAAAGAAATAAGGAAACAAAGAATGAGACAAAAAAGAAAAAAAGATGCAGAAAAGGAAAAAAGGAATAAAGGAAAGAAGGAAAGAAAGAAGGATAAGAAAGGACGAAAGAAGGAAAGAAGGAAAGGAAGAAACAAAGGATGGACGAAGGAAAGAAAGAAGGAAAAAGAAAGAAAGAAGGAAAGAAAGAAAAAAGGATAGAGAGGAAGAAGGAAGAAGTGAAGAAAGAAACAAAGAAGGATTGAAAGAAAGACAGAAAGCAAGAAAGAAAGAAAGAAAGAAAGATGGAAAGAAAGAGACAAAGAAAGAAGCAAGGAAGGAATTAAGAAAGAAAGAAAGAAAGAAAGGAAGCATGAAAGAAAGAAATAAATAATGAAACAAAGAAAGAAAGAAATAAAGATAGAAGGAAAAAGGAATAAAGGAAAAAAGGAAAGAAAGAATGAATGAAAGAAGGAAAGTAAGAAAGAAAGAAGGAAGGAAAGGAAAGAAAGAAAGAGAGACAGAAAGAAGAAAAGAAGGAAGAAGGAAAGAAACAATGAAACAAAGAAAGAACGGAAGAAAGAAGGAAAGAAAATCGAAAAAACAAAAAAGAAGCATCGAAAGAAAGAAAGAAGCAAAGAAAGAAAGAAATGAAAAAAAGAAAGAAAGCCTGATAGGAAGAAAGAAACAAACAAACAAAGAACGAAAGAAAGAAGGAAGGAAAGAAAGAAAGAACGAAAGAAAGAAGGAAAGAAGGAAAGAACGAAAGAAAGAACGAAAGAAAGAAAGACCGAATGAAAGAGAGAAAGAAAGAAAGAAGAAAGAAAGTGAAAGTAAGATAGAAAGAAGGAAAGAAAGAAAGAATGAAGGAAAAAAGGAACGAGGTAAGACAGAAAGAACGAAGGAAACTAGGAAAGAAAGAAAGAACGAAAGAAAGAACGAAAGAAATAAAGAGGGAAAGAAATAAAGAAAGAGAGAGAGAAGGAAAGAAGGAATAAAAGAAAGAAAGAAAGAAAGAAGGAAACAAACAAGGAATATAAGAAACAAAGAAAGAAAGACAGAGAGACAGATGGAAAACAAGAAACAAAGAAAGAAAGAAGGAATGAAGGAAAGGAAGTATGAAAGATAGTAAGAAAGAAACAAAGAAAGAAATAAGAAAAGAAAGAGAAACCAAAGAAAGATGCAGAGAAGGAAAAAGGAATAAAGGAAAGAAGGAAACAAAGAAGGATAAGAAAGGACGAAAGAAAGAAAGAAGGAAAGAAGGAAAGGAAGAAACAAAGGATGGACGAAGGAAAGAAAGAAGGAAAAAGAAAGAAAGAAAGAAAGACAGAAAAAAAGAAAGGGAGAAAGAAGGAAGAAGTGAAGAAAGAAACAAAGAAGGATTGCAAGAGAGACAGAAACAAAGAAAGAAAGAAAGAAGGAAAGAAAGAGACAAAAAAGAAGCAAGGAAAGAATTAAGAAAGAAAGAAAGAAAGAAAGATCGAAAGAAAGAAAGAGAGTAAGAAAGAAAGAACGTAAGAAAGAAGGAATGAAAGAAAGAAAGAAAGAGGGCGAGAGAGCGGGAAAGAGAGAAAGAAAGAAAGAATGAATGAAAGAAAGAAAGAAAAAAGGAAGGAAACAAGGAAACCAGGAAAGAATATAGAAAGAAAGATGAGATACAGAAAGAAGGAAAGAAAGAGAGAAAGAAAGAAGGTAGGAAGGAATGAAGAAATAGAGAAAGAAAGGAAGAGAGAACGAAAGAAAGAAGGAAGGAAAGAAAGCATGAAAGAAAGAAAGAAGGAAAGATAGAAGGATAGAAAGAAAGAAAGAAAGGAGGCAAGAACGAAAGAAAGAGAGAAGGAAAGAAAGAAACAAAGAAACAAAATAAGAAAGAATGAGGCAGAAGGAAAGAAAAAAGAAAGAAAGAAAAAAGTAAGAAAGAAGGAAAGAGAGAAAAAAGAAAGAAAGAAACAAGGAAAGAAAGAAGGTCAGAAAGAAAGAAGAAACCAACAAAGTATCAAAGAAACAAAGAAAGAGAGAGACAGAAAGAAAGAAGGAAACAAAGAATGGAAGAAAGAAAGAAAAATAAAGAAAGAAACAAAGAAAGAACAAAATAAGCAGAAAAAGGATTATAGGAAAGAAAGAAACAAAGAAAGAAAGAACGAACGAAAGAAAGAAAGAGAGAGAGAAAGAAAGCAGGTAAAACGGAATGAAGATACATAGAAAGAGAGAAGGAAGAAGGAAAGAAATAAAGAAAGAGAGGACGAAAGAAAGAAAGAAGGATAGAATGAAAGAAAGAAACAAATAAATAAAGAAAGAAGTTAAGAAAGAAAGACAGAAAGAAAGAAGGAAAGAAAGAAGGAAAAAAAGAAAAAAGAACGAAAGATAGAAAGTGAGAGAAAGAAATAAAGCAAGAAGGAAAGAAGGAAAGAAGGAAAAATGGAAAGAAGGAAAGAAAGAGAGAAAGAAGATAAGAAAGAAAGAAATGAAGGAAAGAAAGAGAGAAAGAAACAAACAAACAAAGAACGAAAGAAAGAAGGAAGGAAAGAAAGAAAGAAGGAAAGAAGGAAAGAAAGAACGTAAGAAAGAAAGACCGAAAGAAAGAGAGAAAGAAAGAAAGTGAAAGAAAGATAGAAAGAGGGAATGAAAGAAAGAATGAAAGAAAAAAGAAACGTGGTAAGACAGAAAGAACGAAAGAAACTAGGAAAGAAAGAAAGAAAGAAAGACAGAAAGAAAGAAAGACAGACAGAAAGAAAGAAAGAAAGAAAGAAAGAAAGAAAGGAAAAAGGAAGGAAGGAAAGAACGAAGGAAGCAAAGAAAGAAGGAAACAAGGAAACAAAGTAAGAAGGAAAGAAGGAAGCAAAGAGAGAAAGAAAGAGGGAAAGAAAGAAACAAAGAAAGAAAGAGAGAAAGAAAGAAAGAAGGTAAGAATGAAGGAAACAAGTAAAGAAAAAAGAGAAAAATAGAGAAAGAAAGAAAGAAAGAAAGAAAGAAAGAAAGAAAGAAAGAAAGACAGAAAGAAGGAGAGAAAGAAAGAAACAGAAATAAAGAAAGAAGGACAGAAACAAAGAAAGAAAGAAAAAAAAAGAAAGATAGACAGAAGGAAGGAACGAACGAAGGAAGATAGAAATAAGGAAAGAAGGAGAGAGAGAGACAGATAGAGAGAAAGAAAGAAAGTAAGAACGAAAGAAATAAGGAAAAAGAACGAAAGAAGGAAAAAAGAAACAACGAAAGAAAGAAAGAAAGAAAGAGAGGAAGAAAGAAAGACGGAAGGAATAAAGAAAGAAAGAGGGAAAGAAATAAAGAATGAAAGAAACAACTAAAGAAAGAGAGAACGAAAGAAAGAACGATAAGAAAGAACGAAAAAAAGAAAGAAGGAAGGAAGGAAAGAAAGAATGGAAGAAGGAAAGAAAGAAAGAAAAAGAAAGAAAGAAGGAAAGAAAGAAAAAATGAAAGAAAGGAAGAAAGAAAGAAAGAAAGAAAGAGAGAAGGAAGGAAGAATTGAAGAAAGAAACAAAGAAAGAAAGATCAAAGGCAAGAAAGAACGAGAGAAAGAAAGAAGGAAGGAAAGAAAGAAAGCAAGAAAGAAAGAAAGAGAAAAATAAGGAAGGAAGGAATGAAGAAAGAAACAAACAAACAATGTACGAAAGAAAGAAAGAAGGAAGGAAGGAAAGAAAGAACGAAAGAAAGAAAGAAACAAACAAAGAAGGTAAGAAAGAAGGCAGGAAAGAAAGAAACAAAGAAAGAGAGAAATAAAGAAGGAATGAAGGAATGAAGAAAGAAAGAAGGAAAAGAAGAAAGAAAGTAAGAAAGAAAGGAAGAATGAAAGATAGAAAGAAACAATGTAAATAAGAAGGAAAGAAAGACAGAAAGGAAGGAGTGAAGGAAGAAAGAAATAAAGAAAGGAAGGAAGAAGGAAAGAAACAATGACGCAAACAAAGAAAGAAAGAACGAACGAAAGAGACAAGGAAAAAAACGAAAGAATGAAAAAAGAAACAACGAAAGAAAGAAAGAGAGGAAGAAAGAAAGAAGGAAGGAATGAAGAAAGAAAGAGGGAAAGAAATAAAGGATGAAAGAAAGAAAGAAAGGAAGAACGAAAGAAAGACGGAAAGAAAGAAAGAAAGAACGAAAGAAAGAAAGAACGTAAGAATGAAACAAAGAAAGAAAGAAACAAGGAATGAAAGAAACATTGAAGGAAAGAAAGAAAGAAAAAGCAAGAAAGAAAGAAGGAAAGAAGGAAAGAAGGAAAGAAGGAAAAATGGAAAAAAGGAAAAAATGGAAAGAGGGAAAGAAAGAAAGAAAGAAAGAAGGAAAGACAGAAAGAGAGTAAGAAAGAAAGAAACAAAGAAACAAAGAAAGAAGGAAAGAAACAATAAGGAGTGAAAGAAAGACAGGAAGAAAGAAAGAAAGAAAGAAAGAAGGAAAGAAGGAGACAAAGAAAGAAGGTAGGAAGGAATGAAGAAAGAGAGAAAGAAAGGAAGAGAGAACGAAAGAAAGAAGGAAGGAAAGATAGAATGAAAGAAAAAAAGAAGGAAAGAAAGAAGGATAGAAAGAAAGAAAGAAAGCAAGACAGAAATAAAGAGAGAAGGAAAGAAGGAAACTAAGAAAGAAAGAGAGAGGCAGAAAGAAAGAAAAAAGAAAGAAAGAAGGAAAGAAAGCAAAAAGAAGGAAAGAAACAAGGAAAGAAAGAAGGTCAGAAAGAAAGAAGATACAAACAAAGCATCAAAGAAACAAAGAATGAGAGAGACAGAAAGAAAGAACGAAAGAAAGAAAGAAAGAAAGAATGAAAGAAAGAGATAAAGAAGAATGGAAAGAAGGAAAGAAGGAAGGAAGGAAAGGAAAAAGAAATAATAAGGAAAGAAATAGATAGAAAAAAAAGGAAGAAAGAAAGAAAGACAGAAAGAATGAAAGAAAGATAGAAGGAAAGAAAGAAAGCAGAAAAGAAAGGCAGATAGAAACAAAGAAAGAAAGAAAGAAAAAACAAAAAAGAAAGAAAGAAAGTAAGAAAGAAGGAAAGAAAGAAAGGAAGAGAAAGAAACAGAAAGAAAGAAAGAAAGAAACAAAGAGATAAATAAGAATGGAAAGAAGGAAGGAAGGAATGGAAGAATGAAAGAATGAAGGAAACAAGGATAGAAGGAAAGAAAGATAGAATGAAAGAATGAAAGAAAGAAAGAAAGTAAGAACTAAATAAATAAAGAAATAAACAAAGAAAGAAAGAGATAAAGAAAGAAATAAACCAAGAATCACAGAAAGAAATAATGGAAGAAAGAAGGAAAGAAACAAAGAAAGAAAGAAAGAAAGAAAGAAGGAAACAGCAAGAAAGAAAGAGTCAAAGAAGAATGCAAAGGAGGTAGGAAGGAAAATAAGAATGAATGAAAGAATGAAAGAAAGAATGAAAGAAAGAAAGAGAAGGGAAAGAGAGAAAGAATGAAACAAAGAAAGATAGAAAAAAAAGAAAGAACAAAGAAGGAAAGAAAGAAAGAAAGAAAGAAAGAAAGAAAGAGAAAAAGAAGAATGGAAAGAAGGTAGGAAAGAAAATAAGAATAAAAGAAGGAACGAAAGAGAGAATGAAAGATATAAAGAAAGAAAGAAAGAAGGACACAAAGAAATAAGGAAACTCAGAAGGAAAGAAGTAAAGAAAGAAATAAAGAACGAAAGAAAGAAAGAAAGAAAGGAAGAAAGAAAGAAAGAAACACATAAATATGAATGGAAAGAAGAAAGGAAGAAGGGAAGAATGAAAGAAAGAAGGAAACAAGGATACAAGGAAAGAAAGAAAGATAGAAGGAAAGAAATGTATAAATAAATAAATAAATAAATAAATAAATAAATAAATAAATAAATAAATAAATAAATAAATAAATAAATAAATAAATAAATAAATAAATAAATAAATAAATAAATAAATAAATAAATAAATAAATAAATAAATAAATAAATAAATAAATAAATAAATAAATAAATAAATAAATAAAGAGATAAAGAAGAATGGAAAGAAGGTAGGAGGGAAAATAAGAATGAAAGAAAGAATGAAAGAAAGAAAGAGAGAAGGAAAGAGAGAAAGAATGAAACAAAGAAAGAAAAAAGGAAAGAAAAAAAGAAATCAAAAAGAAACAAAGAAACTAGGAAAGAAGGAAAGAAAGTAAGTAAGAAAGAGAAAGAAACAGAAAGAATTAAATAAAGGAAGAAAGAAAGAAAGATAGATATAAATATGGATGGAAAGAAGAAAGGAAGGAAAGGAAGCATGAAAGAATGAAGGAAACAAGGATACAAGGAAAGAAAGAAAGAAAGAAAGAAAGAAAGAAAAAAGGAAAGAAGGAAAAGAAAGAAATACAGAAAGAAGGAAGGAAAGTAAGAAAGAAAGAAAGAAACAAACAAAGAAGGAAACAATGAAAGAAAGAAACAGTTAAGAAAGTAAGAAAGAAAGAAACAAGGAAGCAAAGAAAGAATGAAAAAATGAAAGAAAGAAAGATAGAAGGATGGAAAGAAGGTAGGAAAGAAAGAAGGAAACAAGGAAACAATGAAAGAAGGAAAGAAGGAACTAACAGAAAGAAAGAGAGAAGGAAAGAAAGAGACAAAGAGGACTGTAGAGAAGGAACGTGGGAAAGGAAGAATGAGAGAAAGAAGGAAAGAAAGAAAGATAGAAAGAAAGACAGAAAGAAAGAAACAAACAAACGAAAAAGATAGAATGAAAGAAAAAAAGATGGAAAGAAAGAAAGAAGCAATGAAACGATGAAAGAAAGAAAGAAAGAAAGAAAGAAAGAAAGAAACAAGGAAAGAAGTAAAGAAAGAAAGAAATAAAGAGACAAAGAAGAATGGAGAGAAGGAAGGAAGGAAAGGAAGAATGAGACAAAGAAGGAAATAACGATAGAAAGAAAGAAAGAAATAAAGAAAGAAAGACAGAAAGAATTAAAGAAGGATGGAAAGAAGGAAAGAAAGAATCAAACAAAGAAGTAAAGAAGGATGGAAAGAAGGAAAGAGAGAATGAAAGAAGTGTGGAAAGAAGGAAGAAAGAAGGAATGCTAGAGAGAAGGAAAGAAAGAAAGCAAGAAGGAAAGTAAAAAAGAAAGAAAGAGATAAACAAGAATTGAGAGAAGGAAGGAAAGGAAGAATGAGGGAAAGAAGGAAATAAAGATAGAGAGAAAGAGAGAAAGAAAGAAAGAAACAAACAAACAAAGAAAGAAAGAAAGAGAGAAAGAAAGAAAGAAACAAACAAACAAACAAACAAAGAATGAAGGAAGTAAAGAAGGATGTAAAGAAGGAAAGAGAGAATGAAACAAAGAAGTAAACAAGGATGGAAAGAAGGAAAGAAAGAATGAAAGAAAGAAGCAATGAAGTATGGAAAAAAGGAAGAAATAAGGAATGCAAGAAGGAAAGAAAGAAACAAAGAAAGAAAGAAAGATAGAAAGAAAGAAACAAACAAACAAAATGAAAGAAAGAGCGAAAAAAAGAAAAAAAGCAAGCAAGGAAGAAATATAAGTAAGAAAGAAACAAACAAGGAAAGAAAAAGAAAAAGAGAGACAGAAAGAAAGAACGAAAGAAAGAAAGAGAGAATGAAAGAGAGAAAGAAAGAAAGAAGGAAAGAAAGACTGATGGAATGAGACGATGAAAGAATGAAAGAAACAAAGAAAGATAGAAACACAGAAAGAAAGAAAGAAAGAAAGAAAGAAAGAAAGAAAGAAAGAAAGAAAGAAAGAAAGAAAGAAGGAAAGAAAGAATGGAAGAAAGAAAGAAAGAAGGAAGGAAGTAAAGAAAGAAGGAAGGTAAGAAAGAAGGAAAGAAAGAAAGAAGTAAATAAGGATGGAAAGAAGGAAAGAAAGAATGAAAGAGAGAAGCAAAGAAGTATGGAAAGAAGGAAGAAAGAAGGAATGCAAGAAAGAAACAAAGAAAGAAAGAAAGAAAGAAAGATAGAAAAAAAGAAAGATAGAAAGAAAGATAGAAAGAAAGAAAGAAACAAAAATGAAAGAAAGAAAGAAAGAAAGAATGAAAGAAGTATGGAAAGAAGGAAGAAAGAAGGAATGTTAGAAAGAAAGAAAGCAAGAGATATATAAAGAAAGGAACAATTAGAAAAGAAAGAAAAAAGGAAAGAAGCAAAGAAAGACAGAAAGAAGGAAAGGAGGAAAGAAAGAAAGAAAGATAAAAAGAAAGAAAGAAAGAAAGATAGAAAGCAAGGAAGAAAGAAAGAGAGATTGAAAGACAGAAAGAAAGAAAGAAAGAAAGAAAGAAAGAAAGAAATAAGGAAAGAAAGCAAGAAGGAAGGAAGGGAAGGAGGAAGGAAGGAAGGAAAGAAAGAAAGAAAGAAAGAAAGAAGGAAGGAAAGAAGTAAAGATAGAAAGAAAGACATAAAGAAAGAAAGCGAAAAAAAATAAAGAAAGCTAGTAAGAAAGAAATATAAGAAGGAAAGAAATCAGGAAAGGATTAAAGAAAGAAACAGAAAAAGAGAAAAAGAGAGACAGAAAAAAAGAAAGAAAGAAAGAATGAAAGAAGTATGGAAGGAAGGAAGAAAGAAGGAATGCTAGAAAGAAAGAAAAAAAGCAAGAAATATATAAAGAAAGAAACAATAAGAAGAGAAAGAAAAAAGGAAAGAAGCAAAGATAGAAAGAAAGAAAGAAGGAAAGATGGAAAGATGGAAGGAAAGAAGTAAAGAAAGAAAGAGACAAAGAAAGAAAGAAACATAAAAAGAAAGAAAGAAAGATAGAAACAAAGAAACAAAGAAAGAAACAAAGAAAGAGAGAAAGAAAGAAAAAAAGAAAGAATGAAAGAATTAAAGAAGGACGGAAAGAAGGAACGAAAGAATGAAACAAAGAAGCAAACAAGTATGGAACAAAGGAAGAAAGAAGGAATGCAAGAAAGAAAGAAAGAAAGAACGATAGAAAGAAAGAAAGATAGAAAGAAAGATAGAGAGAAAGAAAGAAAAACAAACAAAATTGAAAGAAATAGCCAAAAAACGAAAGAAAGCAAGTAAGAAAGAAATATAAGAAAGAAAGAAATCAGGAAAGAATTAAAGAAAGAAAGAGAAAAAGATACACAGAAAGAAAGAAAGAAAGAAAGAAAGAAGGTAAGAAAGAAGGAGACAAAGAAGAATAGAGAGAAGGAAGGAAATAAAGAATGAGAGAACGAAGGAAAGAAAGATAGAAAGAAAGACAGAAAGAAAGAAAGAGAGATAAATCAAAGGAAGGAAAGCAGGAAGGATGGAAAGAAGGAAGGAAAGAAAGAAAGAAAGAAAGAAAGAAAGAAAGAAAGAAAGAACGGAAGAAAGAAGGAAAGAAAGAAAGAAACAATTAAAGAAAGAAATAAATAAACAAAGAAGGAGAGCAACAAGGAAACAAGTTAAGAAGGAAAGAAGAAAAGAAAGAAAGAAACAAAGAAAGAAGGAAAGAAATGAAAGAAAGATAGAAAGAAAAAAGGAATCAAAGAAAGAAGGAAAGAAAGAAACAATCAAAGAAAGATAGAAAGAAAGAACGATAGAAAGAAAGATACAATTAAAGAAAGAAAGAACGAAATAAAGAAGGATATAAGGTAAGAAACAAGGAAACAAAGTAAGAAGGAAAGAAAGAAAGAAGGAAAGAAGGAACTAAAGAAGGAAAGAAAGAAAGAGAAAAAGAGAGAAAGAAAGAGAAAAAGAAAGAAAGAAAGATAGAAAGAAAGAAAGCAAGAAAAAAGAAAGAAAGAAAGAAAAAGAGAAAGAAAGAAGGAAGGATGGAAAGAGAGAGGAAGGAAAGAAAGAAAGCAAGAAAGAAAGAAGGAGAGAAGTAAAGAAAGAAAGAGAGACATAAAGAAAGAAAGCAAGAAAGAAAGAGAGAAATAAAGAAAGTAAGAAGGAAACAAAGAAAGGAAGAAAGAAAGATGGAAGGAAAGAAAGAAAGAAAGAAAGAATGAAAGAAAGAAAGAAAGAAAAAGAAAGAGAGAAAGAAAGACAGAAACACAGAAAGAAAGAAAGAAAGACGGAAGGAAGGTAAGAAGAAAGTAAGAAAGAAGGAAACAAGTAAAAAAAGAAAGAAGTAAAGAAAGAAAGAAAGAGGGAAAAAGGAAGGAAAGAAGTAAAGAAAGTAAGAGAAAGAAAGAAAGAATTAAAGAAAGAAAGAAGGAAGGAAAGAAAGAGACAAAGAAAAATGGAGAGAAGGAAGGAAAGGAAGAATGAGGGAAAAAATAAAAGAAAGAAAGATAGAAAGAACGACAGAATGAAAGAAAGAAGCAAACAAACAAACAAAGAAAGAAAGAAAGAAGGAAAGAAAGAAACAAAGAAAGAAAGAAAAAGAAAGAAGGATAGAAAGAAAGAAGGAATCAAACAATGAAAGAAAGAAAGAAACGAAGAAAGAAAGAAAGAAAGAAAGTAAGAAAGACATAATGAAAGAAAGACAGAAAGAAAGAAAGAAAGAAAGAAGGAAAGAAAGCAAGAAGAAAGGAAGTAAGGAAAGAAAGGAGGGTAAGAAAGAAGGAAAAAGGGAAACAAAGAAAGAAGGAAAGAATGAAAGAAACAAAGAAATAAACAAAGAAACAAATAAATAAAGAAAGAAAGAAAGAAAGAAAGTAGGAAGGAAAAAGAAAGAAAGAGAAAAGAGAGAAAGAAAGAAAGAAAGAATGAAGAAATAAAAGAGAGAAAGAAAGAAGGAAACAAAGATAGAAAGAAAGAAACAATCAAAAAAAGAAAGAAACACAGAAAGAAAGAAAGAAAGAAAGAAAGACAGTAAGAAAGAAACAATTAAAGAAAGAAAGAGATAATGAAGGATAGAAGGAAAGAAAAAAAGAAACAAGTTAAGAAGAAAAGAAGGAAAGAAAGAAAGAAAGAAAGAAGGAAGGAAAGAAAGAAGTAAAGAAAGAAAGAGAAAAAGAGAGAAAGAAACAAAAATAAAAAGAAAGATAGAAAGAAAAAAGAAAGGAAGGAAGAAAAAGAAAGAAGGAAAGAAAGAAACAAAGAAAGAAACAAAGAAAAAGAAAGAAGGAAAGAAAGAAAAAAGGAATGAAACGATGAAAGAAGGAAAGAAACAGAGAAAGAAAGAAAAAACGAAAGTGAGAAAGACAGAATGAAAGACCGAAATAAATAAATAAAGAAAGAAAGATAGAAAGAAAGAAAGAAAGAAGGAAAGAAAGGAAGAAGAAAGGAAGTAAGTAAGGAAGGAAAGGAGGAGGGTAAGAAAGAAGGAAACAGGGAAACAAAGAAAGGAGGAAAGAAGGTAAGAAAGAAAGAAGCAAAGAAGAAAGGAAAGAAAGAAGCAAAACAAGAACGAAAGAAAGAAAGAAGGAAAGAAATCAAGAAAGAAAAAAGGAAAGAAAGAAACAAACAAGGAAAAAAGAAAGAAAGAAAGGAAGAAAGAAGGAAAGAAAGACAAGGAATGAAATGACAGAAAGAAAGAAAGAAAGAAAGAAAGAAGTAAAAAAGAAAGAGAAAAAGAGAGAATGAAAGAAATAAAAGAAAGAAAGATAGAAAGAAAGACAGATAGAAAGAAAGAAGCAATTAAAGACATGGAAAAAAATAAATAAAGAAGGATAGAAGGAAAGAAACAAGGAAACAAGTTAAGAAGGAAAGAAAGAAGGAAGGAAAGTAGGAAGGAAAGAAGTAAAGATAGAAAGAGAAAAAGAAAGAAAGAAACATAAAAAGAAAGAAAGATAGAAACAAAGAAACAAAGAAAGAAACAAAGAAAGAGAGAAAGATAGAAAGAAAGAAAGAATGAAAGAATTAAAGAAGGACGGAAAGAAGGAACGAAAGAATGAAACAAAGAAGCAAACAAGTATGGAAAAAAGGAAGAAAGAAGGAATGCAAGAAAGAAAGAAAGAAAGAAAGATAGAAAGAAAGAAAGAAAGATAGAAAGAAAGATAGAAAGAAAGAAAGAAAGAAAGAAAGAAAGAGAGAAAGAAAGAAAAACAAACAAAAATGAAAGAAATAGCCAAAAAACTAAAGAAAGCAAGTAAGAAAGAAATATAAGAAAGAAAGAAATCAGGAAAGAATTAAAGAAAGAAAGAGAAAAAGATACACAGAAAGAAAGAAAGAAAGAAGGTAAGAAAGAAGGAGACAAAGAAGAATAGAGAGAAGGAAGGAAATAAAGAATGAGAGAAAGAAGGAAAGAAAGATAGAAAGAAAGACAGAAAGAAAGAAAGAAAGAAAGAAAGAAAGGAAGAAAGAAGGAAAGAAAGAAAGAAGCTAGAAAGAAAGAAAGAAACAATTAAAGAAAGAAATAAATAAACAAAGAAGGAGAGAAACAAGGAAACAAGTTAAGAAGGAAAGAAGAAAAGAAAGAAACAAACAAAGAAAGAAGGAAAGAAATGAAAGAAAGATAGAAAGAAAAAAGGAATCAAAGAAAGAAGGAAAGAAAGAAACAATCAAAGAAAGAAAGAAAGAAAGAACGATAGAAAGAAAGATACAATTAAAGAAAGAAAGAACGAAATAAAGAAGGATATAAGGAAAGAAACAAGGAAACAAAGTAAGAAGGAAAGAAAGAAAGAAGGAAAGAAGGAACTAAAGAAGGAAAGAAAGAAAGAGAAAAAGAGAGAAAGAAAGATAAAAAGAAAGAAAGATAGAAAGAAAGAAAGCAAGAAAAAAGAAAGAAAGAAAGAAAAAGAGAAAGAAAGAAGGAAGGATGGAAGGAGAGAAGGAAGGAAAGAAAGAAAGCAAGAAAGAAAGAAGGAGAGAAGTAAAGAAAGAAAGAGAGACATAAAGAAAGAAAGCAAGAAAGAAAGAGAGAAATAAAGAAAGTAAGAAGGAAACAAAGAAAGGAAGAAAGAAAGATGGAAGGAAAGAAAGAAAGAATGAAAGAAAGAAAGAAAGAAAAAGAAAGAGAGAAAGAAAGACAGAAACACAGAAAGAAAGAAAGAAAGAAAGAAAGAAAGACGGAAGGAAGGTAAGAAGAAAGTAAGAAAGAAGGAAACAAGTAAAAAAAGAAAGAAGTAAAGAAAGAAAGAAAGGGAAATAAGGAAGGAAAGAAGTAAAGAAAGAAAGAAAGAATTAAAGAAAGAAAGAAGGAAGGAAGGAAAGAAAGAGACAAAGAAAAATGGAGAGAAGGAAGGAAAGGAAGAATGAGGGAAAAATAAAAGAAAGAAAGATAGAAAGAACGACAGAATGAAAGAAAGAAAGAAACAAACAAACAAACAAAGAAAGAAAGAAGGAAAGAAAGAAACAAAGAAAGAAAGAAAAAGAAAGAAGGAAAGAAAGAAAGAAGGAATCAAACAATGAAAGAAAGAAAGAAACGAAGAAAGAAAGAAAGTAAGAAAGACATAATGAAAGAAAGACACAAAGAAAGAAAGAAGGAAAGAAAGAAGGAAAGAAAGCAAGAAGAAAGGAAGTAAGGAAAGAAAGAAGGAGGGTAAGAAAGAAGGAAAAAGGGAAACAAAGAAAGAAGGAAAGAATGAAAGAAACAAAGAAATAAAGAAAGAAACAAATAAATAAAGAAAGAAAGAAAGAAAGTAGGAAGGAAAAAGAAAGAAAGAGAAAAGAGAGAAAGAAAGAAAGAAAGAATGAAGAAATAAAAGAGAGAAAGAAAGAATGAAGAAATAAAAGAGAGAAAGAAAGAAGGAAACAAAGATAGAAAGAAAGAAACTATCAAAAAAAGAAAGAAACACAGAAAGAAAGAAAGAAAGAAAGAAAGAAAGAAAGAAAGAAAGAAAGAAAGACAGTAAGAAAGAAACAATTAAAGAAAGAAAGAAATCATGAAGGATAGAAGGAAAGAAACAAAGAAACAAGTTAAGAAGAAAAGAAGGAAAGAAAGAAAGCAAGAAGGAAGGAAAGAAAGAAGTAAAGAAAGAAAGAGAAAAAGAGAGAAAGAAACAAACATAAAAAGAAAGATAGAAAGAAAAAAGAAAGGAAGGAAGAAAAAGAAAGAAGGAAAGAAAGAAACAAAGAAAGAAACAAAGAAAAAGAAAGAAGGAAGGAAAGAAAGAAGGAATGAAACGATGAAAGAAGGAAAGAAACAGAGAAAGAAAGAAAAAACGAAAGTGAGAAAGACAGAATGAAAGACCGAAATAAATAAATAAAGAAAGAAAGATAGAAAGAAAGAAAGAAAGAAAGAAAGAAGGAAAGAAAGGAAGAAGAAAGGAAGTAAGTAAGGAAGGAAAGGAGGAGGGTAAGAAGGAAGGAAACAGGGAAACAAAGAAAGAAGGAAAGAAGGAAAGAAAGAAAGGAGCAAAGATCAAAGGCAAGAAAGAAGCAAAAGAAGAACGAAAGAAAGAAAGAAAGGAAGAAGGAAAGAAATCAAGAAAGAAAGAAGGAAAGAGAGAAACAAACAAGGAAAAAAGAAAGAAAGAAAGGAAGAAAGAAGGAAAGAAAGACAGAAGGAATGAAATGACAGAAAGAAAGAAAGAAAGAAAGAAGTAAAAAAGAAAGAGAAAAAGAGAGAATGAAAGAAATA